>CM031596.1:49160977-49165977 GCA_018398815.1 Conus ventricosus
TATATTTCCCTTACTGTAACCTGATAGTCTATATGTCAATGGTATATTGTGTGTGCGTGCGCGCACGAGCGCGCGTGCTTGTGTGTGTGTGTGGTGTGTGTGTGTGTGTGTGTGTGTGTGTGTGTGTGTGTGTGTGTGTGTGTGTGGGAGGGGGGGGGGAGTTCGTGTGGATGGATTGGTGCTTCATTCGTTGATCCTTTTTTGTAAGTTATATGTACGGTGAGTTTATAACGTCACAAGAAGGTCTTTTGCATTTGTTTCCTTTTAGTCGCTGTTGATAAATGTGACTCATGATACCCCTTGCCAACAGGGCCTTTGCTAATGGCAATAAAATTGTGTCAGTGTCAGTGTCTCTCTCTCTCTGTGTGTGTGTTTGCCTTCCGTGCCTTTGGTAAGCTCTGAATGTTACCATCTGCACACTTTCTTAATGTCGCACATGTATATGAGGACGTTCGATTAGTTCGATTAGTTCACTGATGCCTCCGCCTGTCTGTCTCTGTGTCCGTGTGTCTGTTTGTCTGTCTGTCTTTCTGTCTGTCAGTGTCTATCTGTCAGTGTCTGTCTGTCTGTCTGTCTGTCTGTCTGTCTGTCTCTCTCTCTCTCTCTCTCCCTCCCTCCCCCCTCTCTCTCTCTCTCTCTCTCTCTCTCTCTCTCTCTTCCCCCCCCCCCTCTCTCTCTCTCTCTTTCTTTCTCTTATGTACCTTCTATGTTAATGTTAAATGCCATGCCTTGCTTCTGCCTCCCGCTTCCTTTCTCCCTCACTCTGTCTCTCACTGCTATTTTTTTGTTAACTCTCTCCCTCACTCTCTCTCCTCTCTCTCTCTCTCTCCTCTCTCTCTCTCTCTCTCTCTCTCTCTCTCTCTCTTATGCCCCCACCCCACCATATCCCACCCCTTCTGTCTGTGTTCACTCTTGTACATTAGGTTTGTTGCATTCGGTATTATTATATTTAAGAATTTGTATCCTTGTTTCTTTTCTTTTGGCCCCGGAGGGCTGGATGTAAAAAAGCAGTTATGCTTACTCCACTACCCTCTGAAAATAAAATTCGTTCGTTCGTTCGTTCCCTCCTCTCTCTCCCTCCTGCTCTCTCCTCTCTCTCTCTCTCTCTCTCTCTCTCTCCTCTCTCTCTCTCTCTCTCTCTCTCTCTCTCTCTCTCTCTGTCTCAAAAGCCGTTCGTTTAATGGGGAGGGGGAGAGGACAGAAACAGACTCGTATCTTACAGTCAGGCAGACAGACAAAGAAGCAGAGTAGGCGGATAACAACACCTTGCTCCGTTGTTTTTTTGTCCGCGTGCGGTGCAAAGAAGAGCGGAGACAGACATCGGGGACACAAACATGCTGGACCTCGGACACAAAACGCGCATCGGATCAGCAAGTCCGGGTCATCGCTAATCGATGGAACTGAACGTTTACAAACCACTCACAAAGAGAGAGAGAGAGAGAGAGAGAGAGAGAGAGAGAGAGGAGAGAGGGTGGGTTGGTGCGTGCGTGCGTGCGTGCGTGCGTGCGTGCGTGCGTGTGTGTGTTTGTGTGTGTGTGTGGTGTGTGTGTGTGTGTGTGTGTGTGTGCCCCACCCACCCATCCCCACCCACCCTGCGCCACTACCTTTTCCGCCAAGAACAAAAAAAATTCGTGCTTGCTTAAATCGTTTTTCTCCCCACACTCGTAAGAACTAAAGAAGGGATATTTAGGAAAACGCTGGATTTGTCTGGGGGGTTGTCGGATTGTGTTTCGAAGGCGCTAGGTTTGTTCTTAGCTGTTTGTGTGTGTACGTGTGGTAAAAATGGACATTTTCTCGGTATACATCAGCAAAGCTGGAGATTTGCCCCGTGTGCATGAAGAAACTAAAGATTCACTCTGTAAACATGCGGAGAACTGGAGTTTTGTTCATAGAGTAATATGTAGAATACTGAAGATTCACTCTGCGTGTTTGTAGAGAAGCGGAGATTTTGCTCTGTGTGTAAGACGGCGCAGAAAACTAAGTGGAAGATTCACTCTGTATACACGTGGAGAACTAGAGATTTGCTCTGTATACATTTGGAAAACGTAAGATTGCTCTGTATACATGAGGAAAACGGGCGGTTGGCTCGGTATACATATAAAGACGTGGAGAACTAGAGATTTGCTCTGTATACATTTGGAAAAACGTAAGATTGCTCTGCATACATGAGGAAAACGGGCGGTTGGGTCGGTATACATATAAAGACGTGGAGAACTAAGATTTGCTCGTATACATTTGGAAAACGTAAGATTGCTCTCTACATGAGGAAAACGGGCGGTTGGGTCGGTATACATATAAAGAGGGAGTTTGCGCTTTGTACACGTGGAAAAGTGGAATCAAACTGTGTGTGTGTGTATGCGTACAAGTCGAAAGCTCTTGAATTGCAAAAGCTGTGTTTATGTGGAAAACCAGCGATTTACTCCGGCAGTTTTTGTACATGTCGAAAACACAAGATTTCTTCCAGCTGTTTGTGTAGGTATGGAAACCTGCAATTTGTTCTAACCGTTCCGCTTTGTACGTGTGTAAAACCCCAGTTTTGTTCTATCCCATTGTGTAGTGGTGGAAAACCTGAAATATGCTTTAATTGTTTGTGTATGGTGCGGGAAACCCCAAATCCGCTCTAGTTGTTTGTGTAGGCCCTACATTAGAGAACCTGAGATTTGCTCAAGCTGTTTGTTAAACATGTATATGAAAACCCAAGTTTGCTCTAGCTTACTGTGTACTGGTGGAAAACCCTAAGATTTATTTTAATTCCCCAAATATCGCTCCAGCTGTTCGTGTACATTTGAAAACACCCGAGACTTGCTCTACATGATCAGTTGTATACTGTGGAAAATCAAGAGTTTTGCTCCAGCTGTTGTGCTCCTATGGAAAACCCTTAATTTGCCGTAGCTGTTCGTGGCGAGTACACGTGGAAAAACCCGAGATCTGCTCTAGCTAGTGGTACATACATACTTGGACAAACACGCCACTTTTCACGAGTGCTGCTGCTAAGCGGCTTGTGTGGCAACGGTGGGATCGGGAGGAGGGTAGTGGAGGAGGGTATGGGATGGGGGGGAGGAGGAGGAGGTTGAAGGGAGTTTTATGCTCAAAGCAGGACTGCATCCATCCATCCATCCAGGCAGGAATCGATTCTTTTCTGACGTTATCCGGGCGACTGAAGGGCAGTGTATGGCGGGAGCAACAAGAGGCGGCCGGAAATGAAGTGATCAGAGAGCCTCTCACAGGACGGGGCGTCCCTTCAGCCACAAATGTATGGGGCTGCGGCACTGTTTCACCTCCTCCCTTGTACTTTTCTATTTGTTTTTTCCTTTTTTTTTTTTTTCCCCCCTTTTTGTGCGTTCAAAAACCCCGCCCCCCCCCCACCCCCCACCCCCTCTCCCCCCCCACCCCAACAACCCAGCTTAAAATGAAATGTCGATTCAGCCCTGTGAAAATCTGGAATTTTTTTCTTAAACCACCCCCCCCCCCCTCCCAACGCATGCGCCCCCCCTTCACCGCCCCCCCCCCCCCCCCCCCCTACCATTTTAGCATTCGTTGAACGTTTAGTGTTACAAAGTTTTGAGTGATTACTTGTTTTTGATATATCGGTTGATTGCTTGCTTGAAATACTGTGTTAGATGCCTTTTTTGTTTGTTTGTTTTGTTTTCCAAAAGAAACCCTTTCTTGCCTTGCTTTGACTTTGATACCGAATGTAACCGCCAGATATTTGCCCTGTGCAAGTGTATGTATCTTCCTCTTCTTTCTTTGAGTGTCCACCTTCATCGATTTGAAGATTCTGACACTTTTGTGTGTATGACCGTTTTTTTTTATCCCGCCATTAAGGCAGCCATACTCCATCTTCGAGGAAGGTGCATGCTATGTGTGACGTGTCATCCATACCAACGGCCAAACTGGCCTTCTCTTCCGAAAGTTGGTGATGGGATTTACGTGTGTGCAAGATGTTGTGCGTGCGTTCACATACGGAGCCTCGTTTATAGTCTCATTCGAAGGACTGTATGGGGAATGGAGTCAGAACCAATGTTAACTCCGAGGGAGTACCCTGTACCAAAATTCGAACCCGAAAACCTCAGGATCACGAGTCCGGCGCTCTACCAACTGAGCTATTCCGGCCCCCGAAGATGGGGAATGTTAACCATTATAGTCATAGGTTTTGCTGGCTACGAATTATGTGTGTCAGTGCACATTTTTATGTTTTTTTTTTTTTTTTTTTTTGAGATTACGTTTATTCGAATGTGTTTACGTTGATTGTTTCGTTTTGTTTTGTTCTCCATGGTTGAAAAGCGCTGGGCCCGGCAAGTGTGTACGTTGATGGTTTTATTTTGTTTTGTTTTCCATGATTGTAAAACACTAGCTCCCTGCAAAACTGCTCATAATATGTCGCAGTGTGAGTTTATCTTTGATTATGACAAAGTTTTATCCTTTTTGATTTTTTCTCTCTCCTCTACTTCCTTCTTTCACTTTGCACCTTTTTTCACTTTGCTCCTAATCCCCTCCATCCCTGTCTCAGTCCTTATTTCCGTCCCCTCCCTCCCTACACACCCCCCTCCCTCCCCCGTCCATCTTTCTCTCGATCTCGTTCTTTCTTTCCGCTCCTCTGCCTCTGTGCTCTCTTTTTCGCATACCAACAGCATCATTACCACAGAGGGGAGGGGGGAAGGACGGGGGCGATGTAAAAAAAGCTAACGTTGTTTTAGGGGGGATTTCAGTTGTGAAGTCGTAAAGAAGTTAAAGGCGAATAAAATAGAGGAGGCATGGACGAATGCAGACTTGCATCTTTCGAATACGACGAAGAACGGACAGGCGTGTGTGTGTGTGTGTGTGTGTGTGTGTGTGTGTGTGTGTGTGTGTGTGTGTGTGTGTCTGTCTGTCTGTCTGTCTGTCTGTCTGTCTGTCTGTCTGCGTGCGTGCGTGCGTGCGTGCGTGCTTGCGTGCGTGTGCGCGTGTGTGTTTCCCCGTGTGTGTGTGTGTGTGTGTGTGTGTGTGTGTGTGTGTGTGTG
>CM031596.1:49173477-49208477 GCA_018398815.1 Conus ventricosus
TCACCCGCTCAACGACGTCCTTGAAGGATGAACCGAGTCTTGCACAATCACGGGATATACAGCCGTCAGGTATTCTCAAGCCGCTTGGTGGCTTTCAGGTTGACCGTTCGCGCTACACTGCTACACTGTAGGTGGCTACAGTGATATGGCAGACACGGATACCCATCATAGGAGAGACAGGGATTGGGCCTGCCTTACATCACTCAATCCACCAGAACGACAACACACAATGACGGGTAGCGAAAATGGCCATTAAAAAAAAAATGCTAAGTGCCGGCGTGATTCGAACTGTATTCAACGGCGAATCTCAAGTAGCCGGCTTCGTTTTTCATGTAAACTACCGTTGACAACAAGTCAAGGACCAGCATCGGTTTTCAGCATTCCAGATAACCCCCTCCCCCCCCCCCCCCCCCCCCGGGAAAAAAAAGAAGAAAAAAGTAAACAACAAAATTGAAAATTGACTTCTGTGGTACGTGTGGCCTTAAAAGTCTGCAGGCGAATCGGCCTTCTGTTGTTATCAGATCGCTGTACGGACCGTGGACAAAGTCCAGGAAAATCGCGAGATTCATATTCCAAATTGTCTTAGTTTAAGAGCCATGAAAGCAAATCGTCGATACTTGATGCACGTGCAAGAAATGCCGCGTGTAAACACACTGTCCACCCTCTGTTCGGCACAGCACTGAAACAGTAATGCATCGAAAAAAGCGACGAGAACGCTAGGAGCTTGTTGGCCTTGACCTTTTTATTGGTAGGGTTGGGGTCACGGCTGGGACTCATGTCATGATGATCATGTTGAGACTAGTGTAGGGGAGGATGCGCGTACACACACACACACACACACACACACACACACTTCCGCACGTGTGCCGTTTAAATATACATTCTAGCATGTGTATGATGCGCTTACACACACACACACACACACACACAGATGAGAGATGAGGAAGCGAAAATCGACATCTCTTCCACGTGATTGACGAAGGCCGGAAACGGTGAGCTAAGAGCCATTTCGGTCCAGTAGCTTTCACACAGCAGACGTGCATACGAATGAATGAACTTTGTAATTAACGTGTGTTTACAGTAGGACGGTATTACACCAAGAGAAGGGCGTGTTAGAGAGAGAGAGAGAGAGAGAGAGAGAGAGAGAGAGAGAATTTCTTAGCGAGTAGCATTTCTGTCTTGATTGCCATTCACTATTTATAGCCCAACTCGAGTTCGTTGCTGATGGCATTCTGTTGTCTTGACGTCAGTGGCTCGGTACGTTGAACTGCACACTGGCAGTGCTCTTTGTTTGTCGTCTTTGTTCGCCTAAGCCATGCTCAGCCCGTCATTCTCTTGTCATTATGAACACAGCGTCCCAGGCGGCAACGCATTCCCTGCGCGCGTGAGGCAGTCCTCTCTCTCTCCCATTGAAAATTATCTCCCCTCTCAGAAAAGTGGATGTGGTCGTTCGGCAAGTGTTACCCTCAACTTTCGGTCTCGTTTGGTCGTTTCGAACCCAGAGATCTGACACTAGTCACTGACGGGTACCATGTAAAATAGTCATGGACAATAGGATGGATATTCGCCCAACGGGTTTGGAGCGAGTTCTCCACCTACCAGGGCCGGAATTCATCACGAGCCCATTGCGGGTTGTAAATAGAACCAGAGCCAGACAACTTCTCACGAGCAGAGATGGAATACGCCCACTGTTTCACCATCTCCTCAGAGAGGTGGAATGCCGTTGGCTGCTACTGCCAATCAGAGGATGTTACTATTTTTAGTGCATGGGGGACAAAAGTAATGGCTGAACATAATTCGGGAAAAAATGATTTGACTTCTCGCGTTTTAAGACAGTTATAGTATTCAGATTGAAGACGATGTTGGTTTTAAACGGGAATAAGCAGTAGCAGACTTTAGACTGTTATTAATTGTCTTTTTTCCTCTTCTTCTTCCCAGGTCTGCCTCTTTCATATACAAATCTTGTTATATTATGTGGGGTTAGGTGATTCGAACATTTTTATTTCCAGTTCTGCCTTTTTCCCTTTAAGAAATATTGTTGCATGTATCGGGATATGAAATGCGTCCAATTCTGTTAGCTTCCTTAGGGATCGGAAGGAAGAGAGTTCAGCGTTCACATGTTGCTTTAAGAGAAGACGCCGGCTTCAAAGTCGGCTGTCGGCTGCAAGTGACGCCAAGTCCAAGGTTCGTACCGTTAGGACGCAGTACTTACCATTTTCTTCTTGTAGTCGATTAAAGCTTATTGAAAGGCCGTCGGACCTACTGACGTCATCTCAGCAAAGGGATGCACACACAAGACTCTTTTTTTTTTTCTTCTTGCACGTCGTTTCTCAGCAAGAACTCCAAGGTTTACCACAGGTCACTCTTTGGCGTATGAGAACGCTTTTAATGCAAACTTTTAGGTAGCCACTTTTTTTTTCTTTGGCGCGGGGGTGGGGGTGAGGATGGAGGTAGGAGGGGAGGAGTTTGTCTTTTCATCTCCTGTGTCATTATTGTGGTATTGCCCCACGCCGCTCATTTCAGCTCCCCGTCCACAGCCACACCCGTGTTGTCTCATTGCAGCCTCGATCCAGCAACCTGCATGGAGCAGTCGCTGTATATAGTCGGCGTGAGGAAACCCACCAGAGGAAACACCGCACTGTTGCCGCGGCACGTCGTTCGTGTTCAGTTGTGCCTATTCTGATTCACCGTAGGCAGGACACGTCCTTGTAAGCCGTTTAATAAGCTCTTTACCGATGTCAAGAATTGCTTTGTTGCGGAGCCAGCGCGGTAGGCGTGCCTTCCGAAGGACGACACCTCATCCGTAGGTAGCCTCAAGTCATCTTCGGGCATGATTTGTAAGCACGATGCTATGCCTTTTTTGTTGAAAGCGTGTGTGTGTGTGTGTGTGTGTGTGTGTGTGTGTGTGTGTGTGTGTGTGTGTGTGTGTGTGTGCGTGCGTGCGTGCGTGCGTGCGTGTGTGCGCGCGCGCGCGCGCGTGGTATATACGTCATAGTGCTATGATCTGTCGTGGATTAAACGTTGATTTAAGTCAACTGTCGACATTTCACATGTGGGTTAGGAAGAGATACGAACGATTCCACAAGTTACGATGGTACAGTAGAGCGTGATGAAAGGCTATGGTAACTGACTTGCACACAAAGGAAGGAAGGGGTTTTTGTATGTTCGTTTAGCCAGGATTGACGAACGTTTAAGGAGTGAACAGACCCGTGTTTGTTGGGAGATGGAGTAAAGGAGGCTACCTGGAACATGTGAACAGGTAACTTTCATTTAGATCTCCGCTAGGTTGGCTCTCTTGAAGTTGATGGGCGCCTGTCGTCACGCTGCTGTTGTCTGACTGCGCCTTGTGTAGCATGGACCCGGGTTCGTGTCCTTGTTGTCGTCCGTCTGTGTTTGTAAACCTGTCAGAATCACTCTATTACGGGAAGGACCACCTTTCGTTCGGCTTCGAACATGATTTCTCTCCATTGTTTGTCTTTTCATCAAAGATTAAAGGGAGGGGGGGGGGGGGGGGGGGGGGGGGGGGGGGGGGGGGGGGAAGAAAACGAAAAGAAAAAACCGTTGGTGTTCTGTATGCCAAATAAACTAACAAGTTGACACATTTATCATGTACACCGAACCCGATTGGTAGTCGTCTCGTCATAGGTGTCTGCGTCGTCGTTATCATCATTAGGGATGCCTTTACTGGAGGTGTAAAGAGTAAGTTACTTGTGTTATTTTGAATCTCAACGGAGGAGAATGTGGCATACAAGCAGTTACAATCAATTATGTGTATGAATGTGTATATATGAATGTGTATAATTATGTGCAAGAGTTCCTTGCAGAATGTTGGAGTAAGGAAATTATGAATGAAATCACAAGAAAACTATTATCGGTTTTTAATATCCCAAGGATCATGAGGGCGGGAACCTTTCGTCGAAGCACTGTTATACATTAATAAAGAAGAAAATGGGTTCGTCGCAAGGCAGTTACTTGTCTTGTAGAGGCGACGGACGATATCTGTTATAATAGTAGTATATATGTAAGGGAAGGTGCTGCTGTTAGTTTATCAGTCGGCTTCCTACGGGTGGACGGACGTTTCAAGTCAGTCACGTATGAGGGGTTTGTTATTGCTGCCTCGGTTAGCGCCGCGCTTATACATAACATTTGATTGACAGATTATTATTATTTTTAGCTTCCCTCTTTCCTCTTGGTTAATGGACAAAGTTCACCATTACCGTCAATGTCATGCAGTTAGGAAAATACGTTGACTGGATACGAACAGCGGGCGGTCCTCTTTTTGCCCAGAGAACAAGGTTTGTAACTATGTATAGTGGGTTCAACTGTGTATTAGCAGTGGAGAATTGAGCGGGTGCGTCGACCCAGGTCCACTTGGAAGGACTCCAGCGAAGGAGAGTCGGTAAGCCCGAGCGGGTTCTTTTGTGGGCCTTTGTTACGTAAGTTGTCGGTGTGAATTAAAAAAAAAAATTTCTTTACATTTTAAAATTTTGGTTTCATCATACCAGTGGCCTTTCTGGGATAGTTTGTTGTCTGTGGTTCTGAAAAAAGATCGTTTGCATTTCTGCCCGCGCTTTGTGGTTGTTTAAAAGAGGAGCTTGAGGAGTGGTGGGCTGTATTTGCTTGAAAGATCTTCTGGGTGTTTGAAACCACTTGAAGTTGTCCATCAAGAGCAAAGGGGCTCTTAATCGTTCGATTTGAGGCGTTTTTGCATGCGGTTTTTGTTTCGATTGAAATTCTGCGAGAGGATATGTTCTGGTTAACAGAAGTATTATCCACATATAAAGCGACTTTTCCTTTATTTTCGGTTTGTTGCGTTGTGTGGCTGTCAGTAACTGTGATCCATTTAGAGATTTGACCTTGGTGAGATGACAGGCCTGAAATGGACCTTCGTTGTCGGCTGGGCTATAAACAACATTGAATGAAATGCGTTGGAATGTGGGAGGTACAGACCGAGAGAGAGAGAGAGAGTGTGTGTGTGTGTTGGTGTGTGTGTGTGTGTGATATCTCACCTGTATACGATAGCTTTCTCATGAAGGAAGAAATGGGGTTTGATGTGCACACAGTTCACGCGCTTACCTTTCAGTGTGTGCGTTCACCAACGTATGGGGACCTCGGTGTGGAAGTGTCGTCGGAAGGGCTTGAAGTGGCTGGACACTGTGCAAAAATTGGAGAGAAAAACCTTGAGTTGATATCTGAGATGGAGATTGAACGCAGGATGTCTACGAGTTAAAAGAAGACGGTTGTATTCATTAGGTCAGCCGCGGAACGAAGTTGAAAAACCACACACTGCTTCGACTAGGCGCAGGGTTCCTGCTCAGACAAGATATGAACTCGAGGCTGGAGCTTTTCATTCAGCCTGTGTGCCTGCGTAAGATCATGTTTCTGAATAGTCAACGCGTGTATGTGTTAATGACGGCAGCATACCACCACTACCGTCAGCACCGTCACCACAAACCTGCTCCGAAGAGCTTTGTGCTTGTATGTAATGCTTTTGTCTGCCCACCCTGAATTCATGCTGAGGGCATGTTCCATAGAATCCATAAGAAGTTGCGGGCGCGCGCGCAAGCATGTGTGTGTGTGTGTGTGTGTGTGTGTGTGTGTGTGTTTTGTGTGTGTGTGTGTGTGTGGTGTGTGGTGAAAAAAAAGAAGTTTTAGTTGAAGTAGAATAAATGCAGTGGTACATAAATGATGTGTGCGTGCGCGCGCGCGCGCGCGCGCGCGCGCGCGTGTGTGTGTGTGTGTGTGTGTGTGTGTGTGTGTGTGTGTGTGTGTGTTTAGAGAGAGAAGAGAGAGAGAGAGATTTTATATTAGTTGAAGTATAGTGGTAAATGAATGTGTGCACACGCGCGCGCGCGTGTGTATGTGTGGTGAGGAGAGAGGGAAGGGGGGGGGGGGGCGGAGACGGAGGGTGCATGTGCGGGGTCAATGTATTATGTCTTATTATTATTATTATTTTTTTGAATGGCTGACAAATAGTAGATCTAAATTTTCTTGATACCATGGTAAAAACGCCAGTTTGATATTCTGTCAGATCATGACCATTATCGTTAGTGCCATCATTAGCCAGACGAAATGAAAACAAGACCAAGGAGTTCATTTCAGCATAGAAGACTGACCGACAGACAGGCAGCCAGAAGGGGGCATGTGGAGACAGCCGCCCGCAAAAATCGTCGTTAAATTCTGCCAGACTGTTCAGGACCGTAAATCCAGCAATGTGACGGGTTTACTTTTCCAACAGATTGTCCACGAACGCACGCACGCACGCTCTCTCTCTCTCTCTCTCTCTCTCTCTGTCAGTCGTGTTTGAAGGCAACTACTTGTATGTTCGGCGCAACCGATCAGTGGCTTGGCATGATCTCCCCTTACCACGCCCCACCCTACCCCCTTCGCATTCCCCTATCTTCTCCACCCCCAAACCTCCGCTCCCACCCGCCCCTCCACCCACCCGCCCCTCCCCACGGACCCGATGGCTTTGCTGAGCAAAATGTCAAAGTCGCAGATTGACCTTGGCTTGTGTAATGTGGTGGTGGTGGTGGTGTCGGTCTGTCCTAGATTCACGCGGCCCAGTCTCCGGGGAACTGCCCCAGAGATAATGTTTCGTGTGTCCTGCCCCCCCCCCCCCCCCCCCCCCCCCCCCCCCCCCCCCCCCCCCCCCCCGAGTAGGTCAGCTTGAAGTGTTCGATTCCCCGCGGTCCTGGCGACGTAGAAATGACACACAGGCTGAGCCGCATATATTGTGTCTTTTTACCTTGTTCTCCCCAGTAGAGGATTTGAAAAAAAAAAAAAAAACCCATAAAAAACAAACCAACATATAGACAAAAAATCAAATGGATTTTTTAGCGATATTGAGAAATGCGGACCAGAAATACTTTCTTCCTTCTGTAAATCAAATGTATTTTGGACAGAGGTATTTATGGCGTACAAACAATTTTTCTACAAAGTTAACTGTAAGAATTCCTATGAACTCCTCGCGGAACCAGTCTTTTATTGTATACAAGTTGGGAAAAAGACTGTTTTGGGAAAAGCATGGATCCACAAGGGCATGTATTGCATTGTTCATTTTTTTGCTTGACAATGGCCAGTTTATTTCTTATGAACAATTTAAACAAAATTGCGAGGTAAACATTGATTTTGTCACTTTTTCTGGCTTCAAAGCAGCTATAATTGAATATATACACAAAAACAAAAATCAAGGTTGAAAATACCAATAAATGTTTAGATGTGCACATATGTTACAAAAAGTTGACGTCAGTTTGTAAAGGGTCAAGATTATAAGTATGACGTTTTTATAAATAATCATACACGCCCGAAAATCTGTACGAACTGGATATAAAACTGAACGTTGAAAATGACTGGAAAAATTGAAAATGACTGGAAAAATTGTTTTCTTTATGTGAGTAAAATTTCCGACATAAAAATGAAATGGTTACAGTTACGAATAATACACAGATGTCTTGGTACTTATGTGGTGCTGAAAAAAGGGTATATTAAACAGTGATGTTTGTACTTTCTGTACCTCTGTTAAGGACAGTATTACACATATGTTTTGATATTGTACAGTCATACAACGTTTTTTGGTAACGCTGGTGGATTTGATGAATGAAATAATTATGTATGTGTGCGTTTAATTTGCAGATAACTGAACTATTAGCCGTAGTTGGATTTGATAAAAACATACACATAGATCATGCATTTTATTTTATTGTATTATTTGCGAAACACTGTCTATTAGTGTAGAACAGAACAAAAATCACCCCGACTCCAAGTATTTCTTAATAAGTTAAAATACAGGTAAAAAACTGAATAATACATTGCTCGAAATTTGTTTTACATATAACGATTTTCTTTCCAAATGGCACCCATATATGCCGATGTCAGCAGGCCCAGAATGAATTATGAATGATTATGACATTGTACATTATACTAGTATAAGTATGATTATAGCACCCTAGAACTGTTACATCGCCTAAAACAGCTCCATTGGACATTGTACAGGATTTTAAAAAACCAAATATGTAAAATTTCATAACATACTCGGCTTGCCTCATGTGCTCTCTCTCTCTCTCTCTCTCTCTCTCTTCTCTCTCTCCTCTCTCTCTCTCTCTCTCTCTCTCTGTCTCTCTCTGTCTCTCTCTCTCGTGCGCGCGCGCGCGCGGGCGCTCGCGCGTAACTTTTTGTCTTCAAAATGTAGGATGGTATTATCGTTATGTTTGATATGTCGGTTTCTTCTTTATCCACCATTTGTTTGGATTTTGTTTTTTTTTCTTTATCCACCATTTGTTTGGATTTTGTTCTTTTTTCTTTTATTTTCCATTATGTTGTACTATATGAACTTATTTGAATCTAATAAAAATCAAATGGATTATATTTGTTTGCTCTGTCTGTCTGTCTGTCTGTCTGTCTCTCTCTGCCTTTGTCTCTGTTTCTGTCTCTCACTGTCGCTGTGTCACTTTGTCTGTCTGCCAATCTGTCTGTCTATCTCTTTGTCACTGCCTCTGTCTCTCTCTCTCCTCTCTCTCTCTCTCTCTCTCTCTCTCTCTCTCTCTCTCATCTCACTCACACACACACACACACACACACACACACACACACACACACACACACACACACACACACACACACACACATGCTGAAACAACCAACTGAAACAAGGAGAGAATTTACTCCGGTTATTGAAGATCCTCCAAGTCAAACCGGTGACAAAAACACACTCGAAAGTGAAACAGCAAGTAGCGCTGTAATTTATTCAAAGAGAATGTCAGAAGATAGTGTATCTCTAAAACAAAACAGTCTAGGAACACACATATCACTAACAACTCCTGTGTCAACTCAAAATCGTTTTGAAATTTTAGAGGATGAAAACTGTACCTATGAAAGACAGGAAAATGGTGAATGCAATGAAAGCAGTGATGATCCTGGAGATAACAATACTTCCCAACACAGTTTGCGAAATCAAACACCCACACGACAGAGATCCCTTCGCAGGTGTTTAACGAAATCAAGATTCCTGACAACATTTCTTCAGTCCTCATCGGTGACTCTGTTTTAAGGTTTATTGATCCAAGACGGTTGGGAACTGAAGAAGATCGTGTGTTTAAACTGTGCATTCCGGGAATGACAGTACAGAACATGATCCAGTGGCTTCATTCATTGCCCGATAAGCTCACCCATGTCCAACACATGATTGTTCATGTTGGGGTCAATGATTGTCCGGCTGGCCCAGTGTCTGCTAAGCAGTGGACAGAACTGATTACTCTGTGTAAAAAATCTTTCCGTCAGCTTGTATCACATTCAGTTCTATCATTCCAGCACGGGGACGCCATGTTCTAAATAATGCGATCTCCCCTCCAACAGAACCTTGCACTCAGCTGTGATACATCTAAAATTAATTTGATTGATAATCATGACTTTTTTTATTACAAAAAATGGTGCTCCAAGACTCGCTTTATACAAAGACCCTGTCCATCTTAGTCTTAAGGGAACGGCAAACTCGCTGTTAATTTTATGAAGTACTTGCCACGTTTCTTCCGTTACAACTCTGGCCAACACTCTGAAGGGGCTTTTCCACCTCGAAGACAACCCAGAAGTAATCAGCAAGTAGAAGAGGTTTCAGATGCCGTCCACAACACACTATATAGTGGCAGGATGGACTCTCGTGCCGAACAGAGTCGACCCTCTGGTCACAATAGCAACGTTCCTGGCGTCCCATCCATCACTTCCATGGCCCACTATCCCCTGCTGCCATCCCGGAGAGGTGGTGGGTCATTCAACGACAGGCTGCATCCAGTTCATCCTGAGGGTCCTGTTCCTGTACGTCCTGCTCCTGCACTGGAGCAGTTGGACGCCATGGACCAGACCGTTCAGCCTTCCTTCCACAGACTCCCCCAGGACAGAGGCAATCTGTCTGTCCAGGAAACCCATGGAGTCCCTTTTCCTTTGTGCTCCAACCCACCCCATTACCCATTCCAAGGACCTTGGTACCCCTCTACGTCACACCCATCCCCCCTTCCTTGTATCCCCCTTCAGTCATGGGTGACCAAACTCATACAGCTACCCCAAACCATCAGCGATTCCTCCATGACCCGCGTGTAGCTCTGCCACTCCCCAATACC
This sequence comes from Conus ventricosus, assembly GCA_018398815.1. Taxonomy (NCBI): domain Eukaryota; kingdom Metazoa; phylum Mollusca; class Gastropoda; order Neogastropoda; family Conidae; genus Conus; species Conus ventricosus. The sequence continues at coordinate 49,183,590 of CM031596.1, forward strand.
TGGTATCCTGAAGGTTTACCGACACAACCCGGACAATACGCCCTTCAGCTGATGAACATGGCATCACAGCTTTTCCACCAACAGAGACCTCAGTAACTGAGTGCTTGTATTCACATGTGCGCTAATGCGCGCGCGTTTGTGTGTGTGTGTGTGTGTGTGTGTGTGTGTGTGGGTTGGGGGGGGGGGGGGGGGGGAGGGAGCGTGTGTACATACGTGTGTGCGTACACGGATGCGCGCACCTGTAACGCCTTTTTCTATTGGAGTGAAAAATCTCTTTTCCATGACCATCGACAGCGATATATTAAGTCGGAATGTTAGTTTGGTGAATGTGTGTTTTTGATATCGGACCTGGGAACTTGCAGTGACTTCTGCCTGGTGACTAATTTTGGACACTTGAATCTTGAATTTGGCGGACTGCGATAATTTCTGTTGTACTTTATCTGCTTTCTTATTGCATGTTGTTTCTGGTTTGAAGATTTTGTTCCTGTCTGAGTGAGTGCGTGTATGAATGTTAGAGATTATTTTGTAAAGAATCTCTTTTCATTTTTTTCCCATTGAACTCAATTGCTGTCGCAGTATAGAAGATACAGTGTGTGCAGTGTGTATCTAGGGACGCTGAAGGTGGTGTTCACTTACCCGAACAATTTGTGTCCTTTCTTTTTTGCTCTTTGAGCTTTTTTTGTATAACTTAGATATATATTGCATTACTTGTTATATATAAATTCAAAAATTGAGAAAACTTTTCTCGACTTATTGAAGTTATTCCAAACGATTTGCAACATGTCGTTAACATTAGATACATGGCCAATAAAACAAGGACTTCGAATAGGCTATTTGAACATTAACAACGCAACAAATAAGAAAGACGATATCGCAACTATTCTTCACAACAGTGGTAACAATTTTCATTTATTTTGTTTCGCAGAATCCGTTTGTCCTCACTAATAACTGACGCTGATATGAACATGCCAGGGTACCAGATAATTCGACTAGATCCACATGAACCCAAAACCACAGGCATACTGTTGTATCTTGCATCTTCGTTAAACTACAAAAAACTGAATAACCTTGAAAATTATGACATTGAATCTGAAATGGATTGAAATCAGCATGAAAAACAGTAAACCACTAGTCATAGGATTTTTATACAGAAATCCATCAGAAACTACAGACTGGCAAGATAAATTTAGTGCCCTTATGGATGAAGTAACAATGCTAAGTTTTGAAACTATCATTTTGGAGATTTTAATATAGATTTAACGAAACCCAAACCCAAATGGCATCAAAACTACACTTTACACGGCCTAGAACAACTTATTGACAAACCAACCCGTGTAACTGAACATTCAAATACCTTAATTGATCACATTTACACAAACACAAAACAACCTATTATTGAAGTATGTGCTCCACCATGCGGATGTAGTGACCACAATCCCGTCTTTCTTACTTGGTACAAAACCCGTGTTAAAATTCCAAAGGTAGGGCATAAGATTATATATTACAGAAGCTTTAGAAACTTTAAAGAAGAAGATTTCCTTTCAGACCTTGCCACGGCACAGATGGATTATATATATCAAATAAGAGATCTGATGAAGCAGCTGAATATTGGATCAATACATTTATTTCTGTATATAACAAGCATGCTCCGTTCATAAAGAAAAGAGTCAAACAAGAAACAAAACCACCGTGGATAACAAAAGAAATTGATATAGAAATTAATAAAAGAAATTATTTAAGTAATTTCGGAACAAATAAAGAATTTCGAAAACAAAGAAATAAGGTAAACTCAATGAAACGAAAATCTAAACGCAATTACTTCCAAAAGATGTTAATTTCTACAAAGGATTCACGTCAGATCTGGAAAGCTATTAACATGTTGAATAATAAACAGATATCAAGAAGTCAGCAAATTCTTCAGACGTATCTTCAAATCAGTTAAACAACCATTTTGCAAACATCAAAGATAAAATCATATTAAATGACAGATCCAATGAAAATGATCTCAGCCACTTAAACCATTACCTTGATTCAAAGAATATTTGCTTTCCTTTTACTCTCCAACCAATGACGGTTATGGATGTCAGTAAAGTTTCTCATATTTAAAACAATCTGGTGCACGCGATTTAGACGGTTTAGATGTAAAAATACTAAAAGTTTCATGCCCAGTGATCTCTGACACGTTAACTTATTTATACAATTTGTGCATAGAGAAACAAACTTTTCCTTTAAAATTTAAGGAAGCTAAAGTTATTCCTCTCCAAAAATCTGGTGATACATCAAATCCTTCAAATTATCGACCTGTTTCTATTTTATCTGCTTTATCTAAGCCTATTGAAAAGCACCTGCAAAAATCCCTCTATTCTTACCTTACTAAAAATAATTTACTCAATGAAGATCAATCTGGTTTCCGTGAAAATCATTCCTGTCATACAGCCCTCATACAGCTTGTTGGTAGCCTTCTATGCAGTTTAAATGAAAACAAATTTACTGGTGTTCTTTTCATAGACTTTGAGAAAGCTTTTGATGTTATAAATCATCCTCTCCTATTGCGCAAATTAGAACTGTATAAATTAACTCCAGAATTCATCAATCTCATGTCTTCTTTTCTATGTAATAGGAAACAAGCAGTAACAGTCAACAACAAAACGTCAAACTTTTGCCTGTCAAATACGGAGTACCACAAGGCTCTGTATTAGGTCCTATTCTGTTTTCTATTTATATCAATGATTTACCTTTTTATGTTAAATGTAAATGCGAAATGTTTGCCCATGATACATCTATCCATTCCAGTGATTCAGACACCATAGACTAGCAAATAAACTACAAGATAATATTCATAGACTTATTGAATGGACCCAACTGAATCATATGTCCTTAAATGCAAACAAGACCAAATGCATGTATGTATGTGCTCGACAAAAACGGCAAAGAATGAAGTCAAAATTTCAGCCATTGTTTATATCTGACAAACAAATTGAAGAAGTAGATTCACATAAAATGCTAGGGGTAATCATTGATAAGGATCTATCGTGGACCGACCATACGAAGTCACTGGGAAAACGTCTTTCAAAAAAATTACTTCAGCTAGCCAAGATTAAGAATTTCCTTGATACCCATTCTCGTAAGCTTTTCTTCTGTGCTCACATTCTATCATTAATTGATTATGCTTCGACATTATGGGACAACTGCAGTGAAACCAACTTAAAAATGATTCATCGAATGTACAAAAGAGCACTAAAATTCGTATTGTTAAAATCAAGCACTCTGACTACAGAAGATTATAAAAAACTTAATATATTAACTTTCCACAACAGACTTTTATTCAATAAGGCAGTATGTACGCATAATGTTATATACGGCAATGCTCCTAAAAAGATAAACGACGCGTTCAAAACTAACATCCATTGACACAATCATTTTTTATCTTTTCCTAGACCAAGAAATAATCTTTATAAATCTAGTTTTTTATACTCTGGTGGAAACGTATGGAACAAGTTACCAACACGCTTTAAAGTATAAACAATAAAATCCAGTTTAAAAATAATTTGAAAAGGTATCTCATGAATGGTTCATAACTTAAATTTTCCCAAACCTTTGAAATAAGGTTTTATGATTTTTCACAGTGTATGCATGTGTATATGTATACCTATGTACATGCTCGCGCATGCGTGTGTGTGCCTCAAAGAAATGGATATGTCAGTGTCGACAATATTCTTTGAATATACATACCGTGCACAATTTGTGAAGACAATGTACATATTGTACATAACCAATCTCTCTCTCTCTCTCTCTCTCTTCTCTCTCTCTCTCTCTCTCTCTCTCTCTCTCTCTCTCTCTCTTCGTTACTTTCTGGATTTTCCCCTTCTCATTTGTACACTCCCTACCTCCCCCCCCCCCTCCCCCCCCCCATCCATTTCTTCTCTGGTTTCTATTTTTCATTGTCTTTGATTTTCATAAAATTCTGTGATTTTTCGTCGTTTCATCTATATATATGTATATGTGTGTGTATATATATATATATATATATATATATATATATATGTATGTGTGTGTATGTGTGTGTATATATATATATATATATATATATATATATATATATATATATATGTATGTATGTATGTGTGTATATATGTGTGTGTATATATATATATATATATATATATATATATATATATATATTTTATGGATGGCTTGATGTAAAAAAGCAAATTTATTGCTTATTCAATGTTCCATCTGAAAATAAAATTTTGCACTTTGACACACACACACACACACACACAACACACACACACACACACACACACACACACACACACACATTCTCACGTTGTGAAGGATTTTATATTGAGTGTGCAAACTTTTCAAGTAATGGATTGATTTTTATGTTTGGTCTTTGTGCTATGGTCGGGCGCTAGGTGCGGTCTTTTGATTGTTATGCTTGTAAAGAAATCCAGGTCTTCCGTCTGCTGTGTGCTCCGTACATGTGCAGAAACCCAGTCTCACCCTGCGGTGCTATGCATGATCTGTGGATATGTGAAATACCAAATGTCTCTGCTGGGTTATCATATGTTGAAATCCAGGTCTGAAGAAGTGCAACCCTATGTAAAATTCTGGATCTGAAGTACTGTGTTATTACAGAAACCTGGGTTTTCTGGTTTACTACATCAATGTAGAAATTTTGTTTTGTTGTTGTTTTCTTTTTGCTGTAGAAGGTAATGTTGCTAACAGCCCAACCGACCGTAAATGGCCATATTAGGACTGGTTTGGAAAGTGTGGTGTGTATGTGTGTGTGGGTGGTGGTGGTGGTGGTAATGCCATTGAGGGGAGTGCAGAAGTCGAGAAAGCCTTGAACAAAAACAAACGCACCAAAAAAAAAAAAAAAAAAAAAAAAAGAAAGAAAGAAAGCAGGGAACAAAGGAAAGGTAAACAAACGTGTACAGCGATAGCAGTATCTGAACAAGAAGATTCAACATATGTAACATCTCAGATTGAAACGACACGCGGCTATTGAAGGCAGCTGCCCTGACCGGAACTAGCTCGACTGCCCATTGAACGAATGGGTTTATTTAATTTTGTTTAAAAGAAAAGAAAAAAAAGAAAAAGGAAAGGCTGAACCGCTCGCACACAATGATACATTGAGACTGCACGCGCCTAGTCCGTCTTTTGGCAGAGGGGTTGATCGATCACCTTCGTCACACAATCGGCGACATTTCGATGGAGGCGGCGGCGCGGGGGGGGGGGGGGGGGGGGGGGGGGGGGGGTACAGGAAGACGGGGCTTCGCAAGTGAATGGTCAATCAATACGGATCCGACCCGACAAACCATGGGACGAGACGAGACGCTTCAGGCATTGCCAGAGAAAGGGTTAAAGTCGTAGAAAGAAGGCGGAGGCAAGGAAGGAATGGGCATTCCGAGCTATAGCGCACATACACATGTACTCTCGTTGGTTGGCACGCGTGCGCGCGCTCCAACACGGAGAGCTAGAGTTTCATCCAAAATATGAGAGGCACAGCTCTCTATCCAATATGTGTAGATGGACACTGGTTTAGGTAAAAGCGTTATTGTAAGGTTGGGGGGGGGGGGGGGGGGGGCCAGAGAGAGAGGGGGGTGGGGGGGGGGGGCGCCAAGCAGGCAGAAACGAAAAATCAATCCGTCATTCAGTTCACTCAAATGTTTGAGAGGGGGCGAGTGCTCTTCTGTCCAAAATGTAGTGAGGTGAATTGGATAAGAGAGAGAGAGAGAGAGAGAGAGAGAGAGAGAGAGGAGAGAGAGAGAGAGAGAGAGGTTCTTATGAGAGATCCTAAAGCACCGATCTGTGTAGTTTCCATTTGCAGATGAAAGCTGAGATTTTATTCGGACAGGAGTAAAGAAGGTTCTTACGAAAAGCTGGTCGGCTCAGCGAAGATCTTATTTGGACTAGGAGTAAAGAAGGTTCTTACATGAAGATGACCCGGCGATGACTGTATTTGGACAGGGGTAAAGCAAGTTCTTACCCCCCCCCCCCCCTCCCGCCCCCTCCCATCCCACTCCCAGAATGGCTCCGACAGTGGCGAACAGCCCTCATTGATCAGTTTGTGGACCTGTCTCGATACGTTTCTTTTCTGAACTCCGTGGGTATGTCACAGGGGCAATAATACATTGAAGAAACAGTTCACCACCAGGTTCCTCCAGTTCTGTCTTTGATGTGCCAAGGATGGAGTCTGTGCAAATCTTTTCCCTGTCCATTCTGCAATGTTGTCAATCTTTTTGTTATCCGTCTTCCCCTTTTTTCTGTCTTCCTGTTTGTCTCACTCCTTCAACAGATCCATAGAATATTGTTTTATCAAGGTCATTGGGGTCTCGTTTCATGGTCATGCAAGTAAATCTTCGTGTTGTCTTACGTGCTGTCGAATGGTTTAACGTACTTGGTGATTAGTAATATGAGCAGTATATCTGATGTTTAGTATCTAGCAGCAACCTTTCATTTCCATGGCTTGGATTCGTCTGCAAGAGCCGCTGTGAGGAAGATGGAATACACCAGTGCACGCAGGAACCGGTCTTGTATTTCATATCTTAGAAAGTGTAAATCATCTGCCAAACAACAAACGAATCACCCATCTCGCCCATCTTGCGCCGAATTTGACGAGACAAGTGATTGCTCATTCTTCATTTTCGTTGTCCTGACTGTTATTTACCTTGCCTGAAGAAGGTCTAAGAGGTCAAAACACGGTTGTTTGTTCATGTTTGGCGGATGTTGTTTACTTACACTTTTTAAGATTCGTTTACATCTCCCCTGCAGTCGTCTCACATTGCAACTAACTTGTATTTGATAGCTCTGTCTTTATTATTTTTTTAAAGTTCCATTTCATTTATTGATTTCAGCTGTTGTCCTTCTGTGCCCGTTGTGTGCCACAACCGCAGCCTCGGCCCGCACCAGTAGCCCACGTGGGTTGTTTGCCATGAGGCCACCTGGCGGAGGAGAAGCCGTTCTCATGCTGAGTCGCTCTAATAGTGTTCAGTCGCGCCTGTTGTGGTCTAACGTTCGCACGACACACCACCCACAGGGTTTGCGTTACCTGAACAAACGTCTTTAGAGTCTTTCAGTGTGGTAAATCCCTTTTGTTCTCATCGGGCCGTGGATGCTCTTGAAACTGAAGCAACCCTTTACTTTGGAAGAACTTCAGTTAAAACAACAACAACAACAACTTGGAAAACACTTTTTGGAGAGTCATGAAACGCTGACAGTTGTTAAAGCAGGGGAATGGGGGTGGGAATGTCATACAAAATTAGAGGGTGGGGGTGTGTCATACAAAATTAGAGGGTGGGGGGTGTCATACAAAATTAGAGGGTGGGGTGTCCTACAAAATTAGAGGGTGGGGGTGTCATACAAAATTAGAGAGTGGGGGTGTCATACAAAATTAGAGGGTGGGGGCGTCATACAAAATTAGAGGGTGGGGGTGTCATACAAAATTAGAGGGTGGGGATGTCATACAAAATTAGAGGGTGGGGGTGTCATACAAGATTAGAGGGCGGGGGTGTCATACAAAATTAGAGGGCGGGGGTGTCATACAAAATTAGAAGGTGGGGATGTCATACAAAACTAGAGGGTGGGGGTGTCATACAAAATTAAAGGGTGGAGGTGTCGTACAAAATTAGAGGGTGGGGGTGTCATACAAAATTAGAGGGTGGAGGTGTCATACAAATTAGAGGGTGGGGGTGTCATACAAAATTAGAGTGTGTTGGTGTCATACAGTATTAGAGGGTGGGGATGTCATACAAAATTAGAGGGTGGGGGTGTCATACAAAATTAGAGGGTCTTGGTGTCATACAGTATTAGAGGGTGGGGATGTCATACAAAATTAGAGGGTGGGGTGTCATACAAAATTAGAGGGTGGGGATGTCATACAAATTAGAGGGTGGGGATGTCATACAAAATTAGAGGGTGTTGGTGTCATACAGTATTAGAGGGTGGGGATGTCATATAAAATTAGAGGGTGTGGATGTCATATAAAATTAGAGGGTGGGGTGTCATATAAAATTAGAGGAAGGTGCTAGATATATAGACAGGAGACTGAAAAGTGAAATGAAACGGAAAATAAAGTTCTGGTTCTGTGTGATTCTTCCGTGTTTTATATGGTTTTTAAGTTCGGCGATGGTCTCCGTCTTGACATTGAAAATTCAAAATTCGCCCTTGAAGTCACCCAATGTCTCCAGGATTTATTGTCGTGAGTCTCCCCCCCCCCCCCCACCCAACCCACCCCCACACACACGCACACTCACTCTCCCCCACACCTCTACCCTTCCCCATTGATGACGACTGTTCTATGTTCTCAGCCTCGCAGCTGGACCGTCATCCCCCCCCCCCCCCTCCCATCTCTTTATGAAGGGAATCCTCCACCTCGTCCCTCCAACGGCATAGCCCGCGAATCCGTCGTCAGCTTTCCTGTATGGACCACGACAAGCTGAAGAATTGCATGTGGAGATTGCTGGCCGCCTGGCGACGATCGATATGACAGTTTGGGGGGTTCCTTTTAATAGCCAGCCTATGAGGGGATACATGGGCACGATAGGAGAGCAGCAGCAGAAGAAAGGTTGGGGTGAGAGAGAGAGAGAGAGAGAGAGAGATGAGAGAGAGAGAGATGTGATCTTCCAGGGAAATGTCTGTGCCAAATTGCGTAATCTTGTCTCAGCAGTTCAGCGAAAGCAAAGACTGTAAAATGATAGCTATTCGTAAAATGATAGCTATTCGTGTCCCGTCAAAAGAATTATGTGATTTGTTATCTGTTGGGGAAAAAATATTATATGTCTGTCTGTTCTTGCGTGCTTGCGCAGTGTGTGTGTGTGTGTGTGTGTGTGTGTGTGTGTGTGTGTGTGTGTGTGTGTGTGTGAGAGAGTGAGAGGACGGTGGATAGGGGAGGAGGAGGGGAGGGGGATATGCAGATGAAACGAGAGGAAGATGAGAATGGTGGATTGTGACGAAAACTAGGTTTTGGACCTCAGATCATTTTCCCTTTTTTTTTTTTTTTTTCTCCATAAGTCGTGTAAACTTTCCGAGTTCATCTCAGATGGCTTTCACATTACGTCAGCCATTGCAGTGATAACTGAAAGGTCACGTGGGAGAGCGGAAACCTCTGTTAACGTAGAATAGTTTGACCGGTCAAACTCAGTGGTATCCTCAGTGTGAATCTCTCCATTTTGAAAATTGTAACGATGCATAAATACTGTTTTCCCGAAACTGAATCCCTCAGTCTTGGCTGCATGCATGTGATAGTGCAGGTTTCTAACTCCATTTAATACTGTGCAGTGAAAAAAAATATGCCCCCCCCCCCCCCACCCCCCCCCCCCCCCCCCCCCCCCCCATCTCTTCCTCCAGCCTGTCCACAGTGAATGTCATTTTGTTGATTGGATCCGGGTTGTAATCCGGATCCGTGGCATATCTGACAAGTTCGTAGAAATCAATTTTATCAACGGATCCCGCCCCCCCTCCCCTCCAATTGTGATCCATGCATTGTTCCTGAAGAAATGTCGGAGGGGGAAACTGTCACGGTCAAAATTCAACTCAACCAAATTCGTGGTCAATCGCCACCAGCCAGTTGGACCTAAGCCCTAACTCAAACATTTAGGCGTCAGGAAGACGGGCCATAGGTCGGGTCCGGCCAATTAAGCTTAGTGGAGAGGTTTCCCGAGACAGTCCGACCCACCTAGACTGACTAAGCGGCTTTGCCCGACGCCTCGATGTCTGCCAGACGGACCTCAGTACTGGGCCAGCCTTACCCGGCCACTTTGTGAACCAGCGTCATTGTCAGTTTAGACATCGTGACGCCACCCAGACTCAGCTGGCCAATTTAGATTGACCAGTGTCCCCCACTTAAGCCACACGGCACCAGTTAAATAGGAAAGGGGGGAAGGTAGTGTGTGGTGGGGGGTGAAATCTGGCTAATCAATTAAATGACCAATTGACCACCACAGAGAGTAAGGCGTGTAGGCATGACTGGCATGATTTGAATGTCCAATGGAATTAGAGGGAGATAACTTCGGTTGTCAGGGGTAAAATACTGACCAATGGTACTGGCCCTGGGACACGGGGTTAGAGCATAAAGGAATAGTGAGTGGAGAGAGAGGGGGAGGAGGAAAACAAACGGACAGAGAGAGAGAGGGAGAAGTCCGGGGAAGTAGGCTCTCGCCTACAGGAAGGCAGGGAGATGAAGAGGAGAACGAGGGGAAGAACGAATAGAGAGAGAGGGGAGAGGAGAGGTTCTGAGTGGAGCTCTGCAGGAGAGAAGGGCAAGAGAGAGAGAGAGATGAGGAGAGAAGAGAACCAAGTTGAGAGATTAGCATGAGATAGTCTGCAGAGGAAGGACTGAGGAGAGAGTGTGGAGAGAGAGAAAGAGTTGCTAATTTATGAAGAAGAAAAGAAAGAAAAGAAAAAAAAGAAAAAGAAAAGCAACCATGTCCATTTGATAAGAGCAGACTAGAAGAGAGAGAGAGAGAGAGAGTGCAATGCGTTAATGCAGGAAAAAAGAAAGGAGAACAGATCGATGTTGATAGTCACTGTTCTACCCTAACCGGGGGTTCGACCTCATACCTGGCAGCGTCACTTCGCCAAGCAGAACCACAGACCAACGCCAACAGTCTCACCTGCCCAGGCGCCATCAGACAACACCAGCGCGGCAGTTGTGTCGTGTTGTGAAAGTGACAGTGAAAGAAAAAAAAAAGAAAAGAAAAGACAGTGATTCGTGAATAGTTAAGATCACCTGGGCCAGGTAAAGTAGAAATCTATTTATACCGGGTTAGTTAATGATGTTTTAGATAAATGATTTTGTGAAGTTCAGGAAAGAGAGAATGTTTTTATTTCATTTGATTCCATATGCATTGATGTTTCGTTCGATGAAATGTGTAGTAAAGTTATAGACTTTACTAGTGGTTTGATGTGACGAATGCATGATATATGAATGAGATTGTAAGCAAGCTGTGAGTGTGTTTGGGCTGTGCGCTAGTCCTTCCTCCACTGACATTACCCCGAGGTTGACAATTTATTGGCGAGCTTGCAGGATATTCTGGCCCATTTTTATTAATTGTTCAACTTCTCAGAGAGGAAGCTGGGTGGGATTCAAGTATTGTAATCCTAAGACAAGGGGTTGTCTTACTGTATGTTCCCAAGATAGTTAAATACTAGGCTTGGCATTGCTTCCAAGATAGTTAATACTAGGCTTGGCATTTCAGCCCAGAGTACTCATTTCGCACAGATTGCCTATAATTCGCTCTCATAGTTGGGTCAGGCGCTGGGCGTCTTATAAAAACTAACTACGTTGTCCAAGTAATATTATCATTCATAGGATTGTGCTATTACGTCACTCGTGTCGGTAACCACAGTTGGCTGTCGTAGTAGTAAATCTTGTTTCAAAAAAAAAAAAAAAAAAAAAAAAAAAAAAAAGAGAAAGAGATACAATGGCGGAAGAAAAGAACACCCTATTGAACAACTTGTGAGCGCGTCGTGTGATCTAGGTTACTAGGAGATGAGTTGCGCGCATTCGTTGAAAACCAGCAAAAGATGGAAGAGATGAACGTGCGGAAAGACGCCGTATCGCAGTAGAGGCGCAGGAAACAGAAAGATTAAGGATTCAGGCTAAGGATAATAGGCAAAGGAAGAAACAGAAAAGAATGAAGCAGGAGACAGAAAGAATAAGGGAAGCGCAGGAGACAGAAAGAATGAAGCAGGAGACAGAAAGAATAAGGGAAGCGCAGGAGACAGAAAGATTAAAGGTTCAGTTAGAATTAGAGATAAGTGAGAATACAAAGGGAGACCACCGAGGATGGGAGTTCAGTCTCAGTGACTCTGTGCGCAGCTATGCCCCCGACCCAAGTTACCAAAATTCTCTGAAGGGACCGATTCGATTGACGCATACATCAGTCGTTCGAACGTTTTGCGACCAGTCAGGGTTGGCCTCCAGAAGAGTGGGCAGTCATTTTGTCGGCGTTACTGACGGGTAAGGCATTGCAGATTTTCACTGCGTTACCAGCAGAACAACAGTCCGTTTTGGTGCTGTGAAGGAGTCTTTAATGAGGGATTTGACCTCACAGAGGAAGGATTCAGAAAGAAATTTCGTTCAGCTAGATTGCAAGCAGGGGAAACGTACACTCAGTTTGGTGCACGTCTAGATCACTATTTTGAAAAATGGTTAGAGTTGAGTGGTACGAAAAAGGAGTTCGCCGAATTGAAAGAGCTAGTTATGAAAGAACAGATTTTGTCAGGTTGCGGCCTGAGTTAAACCATACATTTGAAAGAGAGACAGCCAGAGACAGCAGGAGAGTTGTTGAAGTTCGCAGAGGTGTATAGAGGAGGCACGTTTGGGCACTAAGGTGCAGGAGAAACAGGTGCTAGGCACAGGTGAGAAGAGTGCAGGAGACCAGGGGAGTTTTCTGCAAAGTCTGCAACCAGTGGTGGGGCAGAAGGAAGGGCAAAGGGAAATTAGGTGTTTCATTTGTCACAAGAAGGGACATGTGGCGAGGGATTGTCGCATGAGGTTCCAGAAGCAGCAGCCTTGCAAGAGGTGGATAAGGGTCGTCAAGGGAAACGCCCTGCAGTGGAACCAAAAGGGATTCAGTCGGAGAGGGTAGAGTGCAGCCTATGGCTAGCACTGGGCAGCAGTCAGTGTCAGGGATGGAGGGGCACTAGGCTGAGTGGTTCGTTACCAGTGGAAGAAGGGTGGATTGGCCAGCAGAGGGTGAAAGTGTTACGAGACACTGGTTGTTCATGCGGTGTAGTACGAACAACGCTGGTCGATAAAGGGGATTTGACAGGGCAAATCCAGACCTGTACTCTAATCGATGGCACTGTGAGGGAGTTTCCAGTTGCTAAGATAGAAGTACGTACCCCTTACTTCTCAGGCGCTTTTGTCTGCGTTGGTAATGGAGAAACCCCTTCACGATTTGATCATTGGAAATATTCCAGGTGCAAAGGATCCAGGGGATCTGAGTTGTTGACTGCTACAGGGGCAGCAGTTCAGACACGGAGCAAGAAGGAGGAAAAAGGTTGTTAAACCGTTAGTTGTTCCAGGAAGAAGTCGGGCATAGATGTGTCGCCTGATGAGTTTAGGGATGCACAGGAACAAGACCCTTCGCTCGTGAAGTCTGGGAGTTGGCAAGAGGTGGAGAGAAACAGGAGGTTAGAGGAGGTGAGACAGAATTTCTTGTGAAAGGCGGGCTGTTGTACCGAGTGTTCACCAAGGGGAAGACAGGTGAGGTGACCACTCAGTTAGAGGTACCAGCATGTTATCGTGACACTGTCATGTCAGTGGGTCACGAGTCGCTCATGGCGAGTCATCTCGGCACCGGTTTAAACGGCTGCCCGAGTCTTTGATGATTTTCATAGGCGCAGCAGCAATCATTGATGAGGTGAAGAGACCAGCAGAAGAAGGGGGGATTTTGTTGCCTAAGTTTCCAGAAGAGTCATACAGGGATGTGTCACTGTATGAAGGGCTAGACGTAGGAGTTCCTAGGTTTGTTGTCGGAGGCGACACAAAGCAGCCAGAAAGGGGAAAGGTGGAGAAGATGATGAATTCAGAGAGACCAAAGACCAAAACAGAAGTCAGGAGTCTGCTAGGTTTTATTGGGTTCTATAGGGAGTTTGTCCCAAATTTTGCTGCAATCACGAGTCCTCTCAGTGATTTGGTCAAGGCAGGGAAACCGGCAGTGGTCGAATGGTCAGACGCTGCAGAGCAAGCACTGCAGACGGTGTTGGAAAGACTAGGTTCCCGTCCCATCTTGAAGCTACCAGATATGTCCAAACCATTTTGTTGCGGACAGATGCATCAGGTGGTGGGATAGGTGCAGTATTGTTGCAGGAGCATGAAGAGGTCGAGTTTCCTGTGAGATATGCTAGCAGGAAGTTGACAAAGTGTGAAGAAGGGTACGCAACGGTGGAGAAGGAGTGTTTAGTGTTGTGTGGGCCGTGCAGAAATTCCACAAATACTTGTATGGGAAAGAGTTCGTGATCGAAAACGGATCATCAACCACTCAAATTCTGCAGGAGGCGCAGTTGAAAAACAGCAGAGTGCTGCGTTGGGCAATGGCACTGCAGCCCTACAGGTACCGGGTGCAGTACATCCCAGGTCGACAGAATGTCGGGGCTGACTATTTAAGTCGTGTAGTCTAGCAAGCTGCAACTCAGAGGAAGTCAGTCATTTCCGGGTGCTTTATTGATTTAATATGTGTTGATTCAGTTATGTTGATTGGATATGGGTTCATTCCAGTTGGCTATGTTCATATTTTTTTTTGTGTGTGAGACTTGTTCATATTTTCTTTGTGAGACTTGTTCATGTGGATGTAGTTTTTGCTTGGAGCATACAGTCGCTTGTGTAGTGATGCATTATTTGCAACGAGTGAGGATGGAGATTCTCAGTGAAGTGTCATGGATCGTGATCATATTATATTGTGCTTTTCATAATAATTGTGAAGAGAAGATGTGGCAAATCCGCAGGTAGGGGAATTGCATAAGTGCGCACAGAGGTCGTTATAAATGAGTTGAAATAACGCAAGAGCGCACGTCAATGATAACTCATTGGAGTGGTATTCACTAATGATATATTTTATAACTTATGAACCGTTGTTGTAAAGTATTTTTTTTTTTAAACTTTGCGCGTGTAGCTGTGTGTCAGCAAATTCGGTTGTTGTCTTTTTTGTACCGTTGTTTTGAGACAATGCGGAGCATAGTCTTTTGCAAGGGGGAAATTGTCACGGTCAAAATTCAAACTCAACCAAATTCGTGGTCAATCGCCCCCAGCCAGTTGGACCTAAGCCTAAACTCAAACATTCTAGGCGTCAGGAAGACGGGCCATAGGGGCGGGTCCGGCCAATTAAGCTTAGTGGAGAGGTTTCACCGAGACAGTCCGACCCACCTAGACTGACTAAGCGGCTTTGACGACGCCTCGATGTCTGCCCAGACGGACCTCAGTACTGGGCCAGCCTTTTTCGGCCACTTTGTGAACCAGCGTCATTGTCAGTTTAGACATCGTGACGCCCACCCAGACTCAGCTGGCCATTTAGATTGACCCGTGTCCACCACTTAAGCCACACGGCACCAGTTAAATAGGAAAGGGGGGAAGGTAGTGTGTGGTGGGGGGTGAAATCTGGCTAATCAATTAAATGACCAATTGACCACCACAGAGAGTAAGGCGTTTTAGGGATGACTGGCATGATTTGAATGTCCAATGGAATTAGAGGGAGATAACTTCGGTTGTCAGGGGTAAAAATACTGACCCAAAGGTACTGGCCTGGGACACGGGGTTAGAGCATTTAAAGGAATACGTGAGTGAGAGAGAGGGGGAGGAGGAAAACAAACGGAAGAGAGAGAGAGAGGAGAAGTCCGGGGAAAATAGGCTCTCGCCTACAGGAAGGCAGGGAGATGAAGAGGAGAACGAGGGGAAGAACGAATAGAGAGAGAGGGGAGAGGAGGGTTCTGAGTGGAGCTCTGCAGGAGAGAAGGGCAGGAGAGAGAGAGAGAGATGAGGAGAGAAGAGAACCAAGTGAGAGATTGCATGAGATAGTCTGCAGAGGAAGGACTGAGGAGAGATGTGGAGAGGGGAGAAAGAGTTGCTAATTTATGAAGAAGAAAAGAAAGAAAAGAAAAAAAGAAAAGAAAAGCAACCATGTCCATTTGATAAGAGCAGACTAGAAGAGAGGAGGGGAGAGAGAGAGTGCAATGCGTTAATGCAGGAAGAAAGAAAGGAGAACAGATCGATGTTGATAGTCATGTTTACCCTAACCGGGGGTTCGACCTCATACCTGGCAGCGTCACTTCGCCAAGCAGAACCACAGACCAACGCCAACAGTCTCACCTGACCAGGCGCCATCAGACCAACACCAGCGCCGGCAGTTGTGTCGTGTTGTGAAAAGTGACAGTGAAAAGAAAAAGAAAAGAAAAGAAAAGACAGTGATTCGTGAATAGTTAAGATCACCTGGCCAGGTAAAGTAGAAATCTATTATACCGGGTTAGTTAATGATGTTTTAGATAAATGATTTTGTGGAAGTTCAGGAAAGAGAGAATGTTTTATTTCATTTGATTCCATATGCATTGATGTTTCGTTCGATGAACATGTGTAGTAAAGTTATAGACTTTACTAGTGGTTTGATGTGACGAATGCATGATATATGAATGAGATTGTAAGCAAGCTGTGAGTGTGTTTGGGCTGTGCGCTAGTCCTTCTCCACTGACATTACACCGAGGTTGACAGAAACATTTGATCGTGTAATGCTTTACTGAAGCAAACGTTCCCGGGATTTGCTATTTGATCCAGATGCGAACCAAAATTTTATGGGTTCGTCATTGGGTTACATTTCATAGTTCCGCCAAGTTTCGCTGACCGGCGCTCGTGTGTGTGTGTGTGTGTGTGTGTGTGTGTGTGTGTGTGTGTGTGTGTGTTTTGTGAGACAGAGACACAGAGAGAGAGAGAGAGAGAGAGAGAGAGAGAGATCTTGCTGACAGCCCGACAAGCAAACCATCAACCCAACTGACGCCCGTCAAAGATGGGTTCAATTATGGAGGCAGTAAATCAGCTAACACTGCTGCTGCTGCTGCTGTGCTTTTTTCGTATTCGCTCTTTTTTTCAGCGCCTTTGTTGTTGTTGATTTTGCGCTTGTTGCATACATACATGTGTTGTCATAGGAAATCATCGAATTCGTTGTTGATTTTGCGCTTGTTGCATACGTTTGGTGTCATAGGAATCATTTGAATGGTCGGAATGTTCTTACTTTTCTTAAATCACCCTCAAAAGAAAAACCGAACGTGTTATTCTGTACGGGCCTTTCTTTATTCCCGCTTACATTGGCGAATTTCCTTTTTCATACTCTTATTCGTTAGTGGAGACTGGATGAAACGTCTGTATGTTATGTGAAAGAGTGATAAAACCAGGAATACCGAAGGAGACTGAATAAACCTACACTGTCAGAAAAAGACTTTAGTAAAAGCTAGATTATTTTGAGGATACTGAATACCTCGATTATCTTAAGGAAATTAGGGGTATGCGAGGAAAGCAGGTTAAAGGGAAATCACACTATCTGAAGGAAAGCAAGATTTATTGAAGGAGTGTAATGGAAGCCTAAATTATAAAGAGACTTAAATGAATACTAGAATATTTGAAGGAGGAGTGATCGACTGCTAGATGTTCGGTGGAGACCGAATGAAAACTGGATTGTTTGAAGAAAAACCGTATCATCTTAAAGAAATGGAGATGATATGAAGGAAAACTAGATTACTCAAGGAGATGAATGACATTATATCATCTGAGACTAAGTGAAAACTGAAGAATGTGAATGAAAACTAGGTTGTCAGAAGGTGGCTGAGTTGAAAGATAATCCGAACGGACTCTGAAACGTAGATTATCTGAAGGATGAAGGAGATGAATGAAAACTAGATAATCATTAAGAAACAGAATCAGAACTAGATTATCTAAAGGAGGACATAATAGACATCGAATGAAACCGAGATAATTTCAGTGATAATGGGTTATCTTAAGGAGACTGAATGATAACTGGAGTGTCTGAAGGGAAACCATATCTATTGGAGATTGAAGGAGACTAGATTCTCAAGAACGATTATGTTCTTTGAACACTTTCCTCCTCACCTCTGGGGTTTGTCCATTTGTCATCTCGACAAGAGGTGGTGCGCTGTCAGCAGTCTAATAGGTATAATGTATTCTCAAACAGAAGACCGATCTACGTAAAGGTAGACGAGTACACTGTTAAAACAAACACACTTCAGGACAAGTGGAATCGAGCATGACTGTCATGATAACTAAACTGGTTCGTTTTCCCAAACACGATAATGGTAAACGCGTCAGAGCACTACACTTGCACACGCTTGGCAATCATGACGGATGTTCCTTCTTTCATTCATTTATTTTATTATTTTAAATATTTGCGTTCCCATTCTGAAACACACGCCTCCCCACCTCGCCTACCCTCACCTCTCCCTGGCCGTCCCGCCCCCTCCCTGCCATCACCCGTCTCTTCTCCCTTCCATCCACATCCCGAATCCCCCGCACACACACGCACTTGCCATCAGAGGTGCTCATGCTAAAGAACATTACTCTTGTGTTTTCACCCCGATGTGGTCTTCACAGACATGGATTGCTAAGAGCGTGTTAGATCAAATGATAACGTGTCGAAGTGTGTTACAATCTTTGTTTTTTCATCTCGATCGTATCTGATACTGAAGGGTTCGTTTTCTTCACACACGCACGCACGCACGCACGCACCTCTTCCCCATACAAAATAATCTTGGTTGTAGGTACCTACTGTGAGTCTTGTTATCTAGGTTACTCTTTTTTCACACGCAGGCCTACAGTTTGAAATGGACCAATCGAGAGAGAGTCAGTAATGATCCAACAGAGACGCTTACTATTTGTTCAGTTAGAAACAGGGCCCACTGAAGACGAAGCAGTAGTACATCTTTACTGGAAATGCACATTTGTACAAACATTTGAGACTGGTTTGAGGTCTGGAATAACTGAATACGACCAGCACTTCACCTTCTTTGAAGTCATGTTTAAATTTAGTCAATGTAGAACAGATGAAACTGTTGATCTGGTTATTTTATGGCAAAATTTGTACTTTTCTTCTCTCTCTCTCTCTCTCTCTCTCTCTCTCTCTCTCTTCTCTCTCTCTCTCTCTCTGTCTGTGTCTGTTTGAAGGGTGTGTGCAGAAGAAAGGGAAAGAAAAGTGGACTCCTGATATCCCGATTAATGCAGAGGGTTCGATTCTTAATGGTGGTAGTTGGATCTTCTCTTTGTTGTAATTCAGCAACGGGAATCTCTGCTGTCATTGACGTCGCCTGTCCTCACTCTCGTTCTTAAGCATGTCTGTGCACGGTTGAATACCCGCCCCCCTCCTCAACCCTCCACCCTCAACGGAGGAAGTCTTCCTTTTTTGTCCCTGTTTTATGTTTGACACCCCCTGAACCCTAAAGACAAATCGTCGTTTTGCGATGCAGTTATTATTTGTGCTGTTTGGCAGGATTTGAATGGCAGTCTTGTTATACTCCAGGTTTACCGACAGCCGTACTTTGTGCTACCTGAGTGAAGTGGACGGTAAAATGCTGGAGATAATGATCATGTACACATATTTTGTAACTTACTTCAGTCAGTTTTAGTTCTGTGCCATTATACAGGTGATTTTCTGGTGTAAATTATTAGAATTATTGTATTGTTATTGTTGTTGCACTACTGGTTTGCTGGAGTTTCGTTTTGATGCTGTATACATGCTTTTTTTTTTTTTTAGTGTTATTTGTTATTGTTATGATAATGATGTGATGATGTTAACTATTATTGTGTGTGTGTGTGTGTGTGTGTGTGTGTGTGTGTGTGTGTGTGTGTGTGTGTGTGTGTGTGTTGTAAATTTACAATGTTTGTTCCTGCATTTCTATGGATGGCTGTGAATTCTGTGCGTAAGCAATAAAGATTTGTCAACCATTTGTTACTTAAAAAAAAACAAAAAACCTTCAGTGCAGGGGACGGGGAGGGCGGAAGGGGAGGAAGAAAGAAAGAAAGAAAAAAAAAAAGAAGGTTCGACTCCTGATATCCAGATGAACACGGCGGGTTCGATTCTGAATAGTGGCAGGAATCTTCTTTGCTGTGATCCAACAATGGAACCTCAAGCTGCTCACTGACGTCGCTTGTCCTAACTCCTGTGTTATTCTTACAGTATCCGTGTGGGGTATTCCCTCTCTTCCCTCCCCTTTTGTTATCCTCAACCCTTCACCCGCTCACCGATAAACACCCACCTTTTTTCCTTTGGCCAGCGTTTGACACAACCTTAACCAAATTGTTATTATGCGCAGCAGTTACCCTCGTGCTCCGGTTGCCTTAGGTCTTGTTACACTCTTGGCATACAAAGAAATCTCATGATGAAACAACAGGGCCACCTTCTTTGGAGAACAGTCATGAAGGATGCACAACACAATCTTCTCTCCATGGGGAACGCAAACAGCAAAGAACAGTCCCGACACCCCCCCCCCCCCCCCCCAAAAAAAAAAAAAAAAAAGAGCTTAGCTTTCCCTTCCCAGCCCCCTTCTGCACCCCTCCTCTCACTCGCCTCAAATTGTGTCGATTGTCACTGATCCTCAGAACATATACTGAACAACATTAAAAACGCACCGCTTGCCAAAAGACCCAGACAACGTTGGTAGTACAGAATTATTTAATGAAAGTAAGCATATTTGATTACGCATCCATTTTTCAATTAAGCAAAATGTCTGTTCTTGACAAGAATGGCCGAATTCATCTGAAATTAGCTGGTGACTTCATTAGGGTCCCTGTCAAAAAGTACACCACGACGAGCATGTCCGTCCGCGAGCTCTAATACCGAGTGTGTCCGCCATTTGCCCCGATGCACGCTTGGCAGCGCCTCCTCATGGAGTAGACAAGGTTGTGCAAGAACGCCTGTGGCAGTCCATCCCACTCCTCGGTCAGTGCGCACCTCAAATGATCGAGAGTCTGTGGACGTCTTCCACGGGCCACAAGACGCCCCAGCTCATCCCAGACGTGTTCAATGGGAGCCATGTCAGAGGACAGAGATGGCCAGGGCAACACGCCAATGTTGTTCGCCTGGAGAAACGCAGCGGTGGCTCTTGCGGTGTGGGGTCGTGCATTATCATGCTGGAAGAACTGCAGCTCCGGGTGCTGGCCAAACAGTGGGACGACGTGGTTCTGCAGCACCTGCTGGTACGTGTTGGCATTCACATGGTTGTCAAAAAAGTACAGAGGTGTCTGGTAGTCATGACTGAATGCCCCCCAAACCATCAGACTGCCCCCTCCCCATCTATCGGCTTCAAACACGCAGCAGTTCCCCGACACGCCTCCAGACTCTCATTCTCCCGTCAGCATGAGATAACGCGAAGCGACTTTCGTCAGAGAACAGCACAGCTCTCCACTGACGTCGTGTCCATGGCAGATGCTGGTTGGCCCACTGCAGGCGTTGCTGACGGTGTCTACGGGTGAGGACTGGGCCAACATGAGGGCGTCTAGCATTGAGCCCTGATACTTGCAATCGACGTCGAACGGTTTGTCCAGACACTGGACCCCGTCGACCAACCACCTGGCGACATGTTTCTGCTGCTGTAAGGAATCGATTACGAAGATGAAGCTGTCGAATGTATCGACCTTTCGCTGGTGTGGTAACAGGAGGTTGGCCCGTTCGGCGCCGATCAGTGGTGGAACCAGTTGCTGCCAAACGTTGTGATAGCCTTACAATTGTTGAGTGACTGCAGTTCAGTTGTCTGGCTGTCTCTCTCGATGACATACCGACCATTAACATTCCAATGGCTCGCTCGCGTTCTAACTTCTTGCATAGACAGTCGCGGCATTGTTTTCGGACCACTTCGCCTGGTCGAATGACAACTGATACCGTTTTCCAGTCGGCATGACTTCAAACTCACCATCTGAGACAAAGAAACAGATGAGCTACGTTCAGTCTCGGCCCAGTGGCAAAAAAAAGTGTTTTGGGCGAGTTGCACGTGGGCGTCACACGAACGTTGGCAAGCGCGGAGAAACCGAGGCAGTGTGAATCTGTGTCCCTTAAAAATTGTGTTAATATACCAAATCCAAATACACATTTTTTCCAAATGGGAAATCGGCAAATCAAAACGGTGCGTTTTTAATGTTTGTAATGAGTCGGCCGAATGTTCTCGAGCATTTAGGCAAATTAAGGGTAGTTTGCTGTTGTTGAGAGCACGTTCCTTGGGTCTTCAAGTGTGCGAATTCAGGCATCACCAGGGGGGGATACCCCGAGTCGTATGCTGAGGGAGGGAGAGTACTGGGAAGTGTTTCGCATGTCCGAGGGATAGTGACGAGGAGTTGCCGACTTGCCGGTCCTGGGTACAGGAGTGTCCAGTCCGACCACTGGCTGGCTATTCACTGGGCTCTCCAGTGGGCCGGACAGAAAGGCAATCGTGTCAGGTGACCGTCACGGGTAGGTGACCGTCAGCCTGCAGGCAGAGTACAGCGACCATTCAGTCGTCCTTGTTCTGAGGAATGAATGGAAGGCTGCGACCTATTGAGTGATTCGCACCTTGTTATCTATAGAGGTAGTAAATACTTGAAGCCTCAGTCCTGGCTGTAGAGAAGTCCAGGCTGTTTGTACAATGGGTAGCTTCGGGGAATCGAACATGAGTTTGAATAGGAGGTTATGCATTAACCACTGGGTGCCCAAGTCTTGTTGGCGCTAGCAGCTGGGGTGTGTGTGTGTATGTGTAGGTGACTAGCGATTCCATTGGCGGAATAAAAATAACTTGGGGATTTATTGGTACAAATCGTGTGATGTGTGTGTGCCGGTGATTCCATTGGTTGAGCCAGTTAAACTCGGGTTCTCTCTTTCTTTGAGAACGAATGTAAGGTGCTTGGAAAACCAGGAAGTGTGTGACTCACTTAAGGGAAAGTGAACTCGCCCGTCTTGCTGAGGGCTCAAGAAAATACAGCGTGAAGCAGAGGTTAGCTGTCGCCTCGTTGTCTCCTGGGTGGGGACGTATGACAGTGGAGGTTGCTGTAGCCTCGGAGCCGACGACGAGAAGAATTGTCTCCGCTGTGGGGACGGTCGACAGCAAGACGTGTAGCCTGTTGGAGCCTAGACAGGGAGCTGCCAGACAACGGTGGGGTGTTTGCAGCCAGAGAAGACCTGTGGGAGAGGCCGACAGGAGCCCTTTCCGTGGAGAGGGCGAAGTACGGTGGAGTCCGGGAGACTCGGTGTGAGGGTGCGACTCAAGCTACGTTGCCAGTGTCCCCCAACTGGATTTGGCCAATCGGGAGACACAACAGTGTGGCAGCTTCAGCTCGTGGTCGTACAGTGGATGAGAGAAACTGGCGATCAACCAAGGAATGCTGGCAAGTTACGGACGTTTTATGTTTTCTTAAGTTTATAAGTGTGCAAACAGAACTGTGGAATATTGTCTTTCCTGGTTAATGAAGAGTGATTGAAGAAAAGGGGATGCGATTTATGAGATTGTCTGTATGATGTTTACATTGTTGTATGATACAGATGTTGTGTTGTGTAGTGACGGGTGGGGGCTCGGAGTCAAGTTAAATAAAGTTGATTATTTCTATGAAATGTTATTGGTTTCCCGTCACCTTTGTGCGGGCCCGATGTGAGTGACAGAGTGCGTGTGCCTATGCGAGAGCGCATTTTGGTTGTGAAAGCGTAAATACTTTGTCTAAAAACCCCCTGCACCCCTGAATATAAAAAATCATATTTTAATAACGAGGGGAGCGTGGGAGCCCCGTCACAATGTTGTTCTAGATATTTTTGTTAATTCTTGTCAAAAATTGGATAGATTTTAGCATGGCGAAGCAGAAATGTCTAACGTGTCACTTTCATTCCGCCTGTATTTCAACTGAGATAAGATAATGGGGGTTTATAGCCCAGCCGAACCGCATTAGGGCCATATCAGGGCGTGTTATTCAAATCCTCGATATGAAGTAATAATGGCCCAGCGGTGCCAGGGAGTTTCTAGTGGATTAAAGTAGCAGCTTGGTATTCGTGACAACCGCCGTTGCTTTTTTTTTTTTGTTGCTAGGGCAGAGATGTGGCTTTAAAACGGCCCCGGTGACCAACCGCACTGAAAAGGTGGGGGGGGGGGGGGTGGGGGGGGGGGGGGGGGGGGGGGGGGGGGGGGGGGGGGGGGGGGGGGGGGGGGGGGGTAGGGGAAGATTGTGCTTGCTTCGCACGAAATGTATTTGTTTTACTTTTTCAAGGTGAAGTCACCTCTACGCAAACGATGAAATTATTGAAAAATAGCACGCGCGCTTTGACAAAGCGTACGTTGTGTTTGCATTTCCTTGTTATTTTGTCATTCCATGATCCCCCAGGACCAGCAGGTAGCCCTTGGCTTTCTTCAACCAGATCCTCCTTGTTCTTCCAGTTGTTGTCAGTAAAAGGCTTTGGCAAGCCCTCTGCGCTGACAGGACTTTACATCTTGACCTTAAACCAGGCCGCCATTTGCTTTTACCTAGGGGCTTATGGGTGATAAAATGTAGATGTTGCTAAGAGCCCATGAGATGTGTGTGTGTGTGTGTGTAGTGTGTGTTTTGTGTGTCTGTGTGCGTGCGTGTGTGCGGGGTGTGTGTGTGTGTGTGTGTGAAATCTTCACTTGCCAGTCCACTTCAGGGAATGAAGCTCAGAGGACATCCCCAAGTTTGTAATCTTGCGTCTGAAAATCGGCCTGTACCGGTTTGTTTGGCGGGGCCCTGGTCAACTGCGATTCTTCTCGGTGCACATTTGCGCCTTTTTTTTTTTCGTTTGGGAAGATGTATGTATTCTTGTTCCAGATGGAAAAAATCGCAGATGATGCTAAACTCATGCCATGTTAAGGTAGGAATGTTTGTTGACAGACGTCACGTCGACGAAAACGGGAACAGATAGATTTTTTGTTGTTGTTGCCATGATTAACACTTCGTCAGATTTGTTTCCATCACAACAGATGAAGTCATCACATATAAATAGATTAATCAGCATCAAAAGAAAATCACACAGACACCTGTGCCTTTATATCTGTCTTTCACACACACACACACACACAACACACACACACACACACACACACATAATATATAAAATTATATTATATATATATATATTATATATATATATATATATAATATATATATATATATATATATATGCGCGCACGCATGTATACACGTGCGCGAGTGCGCGCCCCCTCCCCTCCCCCCCCCCCCCCCCCCCCCCCCCCCCCCCCCCCCCCCCCCCCCCCCCCCCCCGCTTTCCGTGCATAACCATTTACCACACGTTTTTGGATCTCTTGTGTTACCACAGACATTCTGAGTCGTCTGTTATCGCAACAAAATGTCACCACTGCACAAAATGTCACAATGACATTTTGTGCAGTTGTTCATTGCACAAA
>CM031596.1:49213477-49218477 GCA_018398815.1 Conus ventricosus
GGAGATGGGGGGGGGGGGGTACGAAAGGGGGTGCGTGGGTGGGTGATGGCGGTGAAAGGTGGTGGTGGTGGTGGTTGTGGGAGAGTGGTGGTGGTGATGGTATCTGTACTCGCCAGTGGGAAAGAATCGTTTTTCTGGCTTAGAAATGCGGAGTAGATTGACCTCTTTGTTTGTTGTTTTTTTTGGCTGTCTCGGTTCTGGATGTCTCTTCTGTCCTGTTTTGTCTGCCTACACACACAGATATGTGTGTGTGTGTGTGTGTGTGTGTGTGTGTGTGTGTGTGTGTGTGTGTGTGTGTGTGAGAGAGAGAGAGAGAGAGAGTGTGTGTGTGTGCGTGCGTGCGTGGTGCGTGTGTGCGTGCGTGCGTGCGTGCGTGTGTGTGTGATCAGTGCATTGAACATTAGTTCACAACACTTCTGTCACTGAAAATCACACAAATAATGTTGACGATCAAAAACAGCTTCATTATCCAGACAGACCCAACCCCGGTTTTCTTTTCTTTTGTTGTTGTTGTTGTTTGTTTTTGTTTTGTTTGTTTGTTTTGATAGCTCCGGAAGTCATTAGTATTTGCATTGGCATTGTTTCCAAACGGTCAGGAGTGTAGACATTTGCATGCTTCCCCCTTCCTTCCCTTTTCATTGCCATTGTACTCTGTTATTAAGTCGTGGATTGCCACCACCACCAACAACAACAGCCACTCCTCCATTTCCTCCCTTTGATCATCTGTCTAGTGTTTCACTCCGGGGGGGGGGGGGGGGGGGGGGGGGGGGGTTGGCTATGCACCCTGCGAAGCCAGGTTAAAAGGCTTGGTGTGTGTGTGTGTTGTGTGTGAGTGTGTGTGTGTTTTGTGTGTTTGTTTCCCTTGTGGCTTCTGCAGAAGGAGAGAGACAGACTGACGACAACAGTTTGGGGGTATGAAGGGGAGTGGAGGTACGGGAGTTGTCAGCAGAAGGGAAAAGTGAGACGCTTTTTGTGGATTAATACTTTTAGATGTTTATCAGGAGGAAAAAGTGAGACGCTTTTTGTGATTGAACTTTTTAGATTTTTAAATTCAGAGGGAAAGAGTGAGACCCTTTTGTGATGATACTTTTAGATGTTATTCAGGAGGGAACCGGAGACACTGTTTATTTGATTGATCTTTTTGAGTGTTTATTTTTTTTTAATGAAGTATTCTATCTTTTAAGAGAAAAAAATTGCTTAATATATGTGTTATCAATTTGTCAAATTCTACACGACAAGGTTAATCTGCCATAAACTGGTTTCAGATAGTCCCTGTGTGCTCGTGTGCACGCGTGAACCCTAATCGATGTCAGTGGTGGAGTGTGTGTGTGTTGTGGTGTGTGTGTGTGTGCGATTGTGTTTGTGTGTGTGTGTGTGCGCGCGCTGTGTGGTTGCTGTAATGTTTGGGACGACTGTTGATGCGACTGGTTTACATACTAGCCGAAAATGCGGTTATGACGATTTAATGCTGCAAAAGTGTATCCTCTTTGTCACTGCAAAGCAACAACAATTATTATAATAATTATGAAAGAAATCATATGAAAACGTTCACAGTGTCATGAAATCCTCCATTCTGCCCTGGAGTTAGCAACAAAGAAACAAAAAAAAGCGCCAGACAATACGTTATTGTGTGAAAGGGCAGAGAGAGGATCAGGGAGAGAGAATGAGAGAAAGGGAGGGAGGTGTGCGGGGGGGTGGTGGGGGGGGGGGGGGAGCGTGGCTTTGGGAATGGGGGTACAGCAACTACGGGCGCAAGAACTGAACTAAAAGCACGACATTAACCCCCAAAATAACAACAACAACACGTGGAGATGGTGATGATGGAACAGATAGGAAAGTACGTCAACTCCCAGGGGCGATGAAAAAGGTGGCCCACGGGCTGTTATACTGATCGGAGAAAACTTTCGTTCTTTTTCTTTTTACTTCCCCACCTCCCCACTTTTACCCTGAACCGACCAGTGGGGGAACGGTTAACATTTGGAACTGTATAGGGTGTGTGTTTGTGTGTGTGGTAGTGTGTGTGTGTGTGTGACTGTGTGTGTGTGTGTGTCTGATTGACTATCTTGAAATCGTTTTGAGCTCTGATGTTTCTCTTTTAAAAAATAACATCTTCAAGGTATCGTCGAAAATCTCAGTTCTGTATATTTATTTACTAAAATGTTTTTGTTTCTTTTCGAGAGCGAGGCATACGAACAAATGCGGCTAACAAATCGCGACCCATCACACACCACGCACGCATACCGCACCACACAACACAACACACACCCACACACAACACACACAACGCACCCCGCACGCACGCACGCGCGCGCGCACGCTACGCACGACACTGCAACGCCACGCAACGCACGCACGCGCACGCGGCGCACACACACTTGCGTACTACTCTGTCTCTGTCTCATCTGTGCTGTCTGTCACGTCTGTCTGTCTGTCCTCTCTCTCTCTCTCTCTCTCCATCATCTCTCTTCTCTCTCTCTCTCTCTTCTCATCTCTCTCTCTCTCTCCCCTCCTCATTCCCGCCCGAAAACTTACTGAGGAGCTTGAATCCAGACATTTACGTATCTTTACATGGGTAGATGCTGTTATCGCAATAAGCACAATATTAGTGCTAAGTGTTCTTGTCCAATAAAAAATTGTGTCCACACACACACACACACACACACACACACACACACACACGCACATATATCTATATATATATATAATATATATATATATATATAAATATAAAATCATATGTGGAAAAGACGCTCAACAGTCTGTTTTGTTTTGAACATAGCTATTGATACATTTTCTACAGGAAAGACCAAGTGGCTACACAAATGAGTTGTACCCTTTGACTGGTTCGGATATGGACAGAAACAGTTTTATGCGCGATCTGTGTTTACAAGACATCACAACACTTCTTCTATTCATATTGAGCGTAAACGGGTGTCAGAAGCGAAATGGTGGTGTTTTGTTTGTGTAACTGGCCTGTGTATCAAGCTGTCTTTCATTTACTCTCAGTCGCTGTCTGTCCAGAATCCCCCCCCCCCCCTCTCTATGTGTGGTGTATGCGTGTGTGTATATATATATATAAAATATGATATATATATATTATATATATATATATGTATATATAGAAATTGTATAATATTGTGTGTGCGTAGACACACACGACGCACGCCACGCACATACCATACACAGACGACTTTATTATTTGAAACTTTGCCAAGTCATTTAATATGATGGAGTAATTATTACTTGCACTTGTTTTTTCCCAGTTTTCCCTCACAACCAAATTATTCAAAACACGCCTACACACACACTGGGTTAAGCGTACAGTGTAGGTTGAACGAGGATGAAGCTTGAAGTGGTTCTGATCTATTCGGTAGTGTCCAATGACGACACGTTTCGAAGTGAGGGTAAATATCAGCATCTTTACTTTTTACTGCTGTAGTACTCGTTCAGGAAATCTATAAGGAACTTGTTTGTAGCTTTTCTGTTACGCTGTCTGTCTCTTCAAGAATTCATACATACTTACTTCAGGATAGTGCAGTCTGGATCTAGATGGGAGAACAGGCCACTGCTTGTCCGTTCTGTAGCGCGGTTTTGCTTTGATCGCTTTTTAGATGTTCCGATAAACATTTTTTTATAAAATGATTTTGTAATTTTTACTTCAAAAAAATGCGGAAAAAATAATCGAAATGACCAGCACTAGGCTTATTTTTATCCACTTAACGGATATTGTAAGTTAACGTGATTGTGAAGATTGTACACACAATCTCTCTCTCTCTCTCTCCTGTCCTCTCTGTAGCTGTCTGTCTGTCTTCGTCTGTCCTCTCTCTCTCTCTCTCGTTCTCTCTCTCACTCTCTGTCACTGTCAGTTTTGTTGTGTCTCTTCTCTTATCTGACTGTCCTGTCTGTCCTGTCTCTCTCTCTCTCTCTCTCATCTCTCTCTCCCATCATCTCTCTCCTCTCTCTCTCCTCTCGCTCGCACGCTCGCTCGCTCTCCTCTCTTTCTCAACTCATTCAAGCTGCGACAGCCCTGAAATGGCCTAGTGTGGTCCTGTCGCCTGGACTGTACCACAGCTGAAGCTGTGTCTTCTTAACAAGAAGTACACTCCAGACGCTGGCTAAAGTAACTTGGCCCGCCGTTCCTAAGTTATCTCATCAAGTAAGGCCTGGACCCGCAGACCTGTGTGTTGACATTCGAACTAGACAGGTGGAAACGAGGTGAACGCAATAATTGAAATAACGCGCCCGTTGCCAGATTAATTTTATCACTCTTGTCTTAACAATCCTGAGTGTGTGCTGATAGGCTGATAGGCAACGCGCGTCCATCCAGGTCCCTTAATACGTGGCGATAAACGGGTAAGAACAACTACTGAAGCTCAAAGCTCCGGGCCTGTATGATCCGGGATTATGCAGGTTTGTGTCCCTCGATGTCGTCCTCGGATGGTCAGAATTACGTGAACGACGTAAGTTCTGGGCGGAGCACGCTGAAGAACTGGACCAGTCTACTGAAACAGATAGGTTGGGGACTTTGCCGACCAGGTTCCTTGTAGTGTCCATCCACGTTGAGACATCGTTTTCGGGATGACGTTCGGTGAGAGTGGTTTAGTGTTGTGTGTGTGTGTGTGTGTGGTGTGTGTGTGTGTGTGTGAGTGTGTGTGAGGGAGAGAGAGAGTGAGAGAGAGAGAGAGAGTTGGAGAGAGAGACTGTGTGTGTGAGTGTGGCGTCGGGGGGGGGGCGGGCGGGGGGGTGGACGGAAGAGGGGTGGGGAGAGCGCGTGTGTGTGTGTGTTGTGTGTATAATCTCGCTTTTTGTCTTCATGCCCCTCTCCCCAAATCCCCCCCCCCCTCCCATCCCTCCCTCAAATCCACGATGTTACACTCCGGCTCCCAAAACACAACCACATCCAGGATATCCTGCCCGTCGGCCCTCAAAAACCGGCAGTCCACAGGAGCAGTCAACACCTAGGCCTCATGAGCAGGCAATCCACCATCGGAAAACGCCGC
>CM031596.1:49228477-49233477 GCA_018398815.1 Conus ventricosus
CTCCTCACCCCCCCTGTTCTTCCCCGTGCTAGCGCGTTGTGTTGCAGACAAGATGGGCCTTTATGGAAGGAAGCGGCAGTGAATGGTGCCCAGCGTGAACTCGTGTTTTTCCTGTCTGCCTTTGCAGGAAGCCTTTCAATTACTATGCTGGCGGGAAAAGGCCAACGACCCATTTGCTTTTTAGCGTAGTGTCTTTCTCTTTGCTGCTGCTGCTTCTCGTTCTTGTACTTCTCGTTCTTGTACTTCTTGTTCTTGTAGCCTACTTCTTGGGTTTTTTTTTTGTTTTGTTTTTTTTGTACTTCTTCTTCTTCTCCCCCCCTTCCGTTGTTGTTTTTTCCTCCACTTTTCTCTATTTTTTTCCCCTCTTGAAAAATATTCCTCTGGCGTTGACTTTCAAATCATTAGCTTTTTATTGTGTACATAGTTTCGTTTTCAACTCGCATTCAGCCCCCCTTATACGGCTTGCAGTGTCGGGCCAGGCTGTCAACAACGTTGACTTGCTTGACTCCCCCCCCCCCCCCCCCCCCCCCCCCCTCCTCTCTCTCTCTCTCTCTCTCTCCCTCTCTCTCTCTTCCTCTCCTCTCTTCTCTCTCTCTCTCTCCTCTCTCTCTCTCTCTCTCTGTCTGGATCTGGAGATTACAAGCACTAATTAATTGGGATCAGCCCTAATGCGTTAAGGGATTTGATTGCGTCACCTCCGTGTATTAATTGCGCCGTTGCCGCCGCCAGTGTAGGACTTTTGCTGCTTGGATCGATGGTCGTATGGCAGAGTGCCGGGTTTGGTGTGTGCGCGCGCCGGGTAGTTGACAGGAGAGCTCGCTTGCCTTGCAGAAGAGGAGCCCCGTCATCTGCAGAGGGAAAAATGATGGGCACTGTCACTTGAATAGTAACGCAATCCGTTGTTTTAAGAGAGAGAGAGACAGAGAGAGAGAGAGAGAGCGTGCGTGCGTGCGTGCATGCGTTGTGATGTGTGTGTGTGTGTGTGTGTGTGTGTGTGTGTGTGTGTGTGTGTGTGTGTGTGTGTGTGTGCGTGCGCGCGCGTGGTCTCTGTGTGTGTACGAGCGCGCGTATTATGTTTGTGCTTCTCAGTTTTTTTGTATGAAGTCAGGGGTCAAAATTCCAAAGCAGCATCATCATTAATGTGTAATTTGCCTGCCTTTGGGCGGTATCCATCTATCTATCTATGTGTGTGTGTGTGTGTGTGTGTGTGTGTGTGTGTGTGTGTGTGTGTGTGTGTGTGAGAGAGAGAGAGAGAGAGAGAGAGAAGATGGGAGAGAGAGAGAGAGTGTGTGTGTGTGTGTGTGTGTGTGTGTGTGTGTGTGTGTGTGAGAGAGAGAGAGAGAGAGAGAGAGAGACTTTTCTGTTCGCTAGTGTCCCTGTTTGTCTCTATAGATGAGGCTACCTCTCCTGTAGGCTGAGGATCTATACAAATTGGAAGGGGTTGGGGCGCAGAGTCTTTTTCGGTTGTGTGGAAGCGTTTCTCATCAGCGAGTAAACAGGATCCAGCAGCAAGTCTGATGAGCTCGAAATAGCACGAAACAGTTGTTGCTTACTGGTCCTGCGACCTCCACTTCGGAGGAGTAAAAGGGTCCTCTTCCCTGTCTACTTTCCATTGAATGTAAATCTTTCGTTTTTGGACCTTTTACTTCGACGTATTTCTTCTTCTTCCTCTTCTTCTTCTTCTTCTTCTTCTTTTTCAATGTTTGCTCCACTTTAAGTCTGAAGAAAAAAAAATGGCTGGCCTCGGTGGCTGAATTTATTGTCGTTTCTTTATTCCATGCCCTGCGTTATCCAGAGAGATTCCATGGTGCTCGGTGATGAGGAGGGAAATGGTGAGTGATGATAATGGGGAAGAAATTCATTTATTTGAGAAGAAATGCATTCTGTGTGCAAGGACTAACAGGAGCTTCCCTCCCCCCCCCCCCCCCCCCCCCCCTCCCGCCGGACTTCAGAGGAGGCGGTTGTTTCCAGTCGTCTCAGCTCGTTTTTTTTTGTTTGTTCTTGTTTTGAACGTGTATCAGTGATGTAAGAATCTTTCTTCGGATTACTGCCGTGTGTGTGTGTGTGTGTGTGTGGTGTGTGTGTGTGTGTGTGTGTGTGTGGAGTGCTGACCCAGACACGTGCAGTGTCGATCAGAACATTTGAGCAAGGTGCTTTCACAGGGGAACGACGGTCGACTGTACAGTGCAAGTTCTACTGTTTCATCCTGCTAGGACTTACCTCCACTCTGCGCAGGAATCAGCCGGAGTGGACAGTCCCCCGTGGCTACAGTTGCGTGCTCTTTGGAGTTTTGAACCCTCAACATCCCAGTCGTCAGTCAGTCCGTGATGGTCACCACCGCTCTGTGATGGCTGTTGATGGTACCCACTACCCTGTGCGCTGGTCAGGTTCTGTGGAGCAGGGATTGTTTCAGTCCCGTGTCGTTCTTCCTTGAGTGTCAGTTGGACAGATCCTTGTGGCGGTGTACAAGATGGTTTGAAGGGTGGTCCACCTCCTCCCATGTCTCCCCCGTGTCTGGAAATGGTGCTCTTCGGGAGATCTTCAGACTGATAAAATGATGGACAAGCTGTTGGATATGAATTACGTTTGTTCATTCAGGTTGTAAGTAGAGTGACTTCTTGCGGGATTTGAAGAAAGAGAATAATAATGCTAGACCGCCGAACAAATGACAGGTGACAGTGCTGAAACAACGCTTTTCTACCCTGAAGGTCTCCTTCAGACAAAGGAGCAAGAAAACAAAGAGGAAAGTGATTAGTGACAGTTGTGCTTGGATCGTTTTTTGTAGGTGAGTATATTTGAAGTGTGATGATGACGATGATGGCGATTGTCTTACATGAGGAAGATGTGTGAACTTTCAGATGATTAAGGTATTATATCCGTGAAATATTCACCGTCAGCTTGGGAAGTACAACCAGCTTAGTTTATTGGCTGTAGTGCATTTAGATGTACAAGAAAGACAGTAAGGTATAATCCCAGGTGTTGGCTTACAAGCTACCCCAATATTCCAAAGTGCCATTCTTGTCCGTGTTCTATTTTCTTTCTGGTTAAAAATGGATTCTCTCCCCACCGTCTCTCTTTTCTGTTTGCCTTGTAAACAGACGCACGTGTGTCTACAATACATAGACTCAACATACTCTTGGCAGCCGTGCTGTTTTTACAGTCGATCGGAACATTCAGAGCACTTTTTGTTTTTTCAACGAGAGTTAAGTGATATCCCGTAATTGCACAGTAGGGGAAGGTCCTTTCCACTTCTTTGTGACCAAAACACCGGATGGGTTTACTGGCTTGTTGGTTTGCTCTACCATCCGATACGGTCTGTGTTATGTGGTGAGTGGTTGGAGGCTGGAAGAGGGTTTTTCCCCGATAAGCAGCCCATTCTCTGCGTTGAGGTATACCAAGGGCTGCGCTGCGTGGCTTCTCGTGCCAGCTTCCTGTTTCATTGCAACCCTTCTCTTTTTCTGGGAAGTGACCACTCCTGAAAAGGCAACATTTACTGTGAATGAGATACCACGGGCGTGGTCTTCACAGTGATTTAGGATAGGTCGTTCCACTCTCGCATTGTTCAGGGTTGGTACTGTGGTCCAAACTCGGGAACAGAACAGTTGAATGTGTCCGCATCGAGGATGCTCGTTGGGAGTGGTATTTGGATGAGTATTGGACAGGTCATGTACGCTATTTTTGGCGTCCTGGCCACTTTCAAGTTCCCCGAAAATTTCAGATGGACTTGCAGAATGTCTTTACTGTCGCGTTACGAGGAGAGCTGCTCTGCCTGCGCTTAATGGCGTTTGATAACGGTTGTTGATGTTCTGCGTATGAGGATGTTTCCGTAGTGGAGGGTAGACCGCACATAGTTTTGCAGGCTTCTTTGGGTTTTTCTTTTCTCCAACAGGAGACGATCTTCAGGTTCGGTTTAAGAACGCCTTGAGTTTTGAAGGTCTTTGCGTAAAGGTGGTTAATGTGTCCCCCCCCCCCCCCCCCCCCCCCCCAACCTAAGTTGCTCTTGACTGTGGTCCTGAAGTACTTGCACTGGTGACAGTCTCAAGACTGTGCACACAGCGTGTGGACACAGTGAAAGACTTTCCCGGCGCGGGTCACCGGCAGAGTGGTGCTCTTCCCAAGGTGTAAGACCCCACCTCTTCTGTCACACAGCAAGCTGGCCGAAACCTGTTTGCAGATGGGCTTAGACTTCTGGAGAGGCAGTCATCCTGTTTATTGCTGCGTCGTTCGATGACAGATATGTCTGTCTTTGATGTAGATAAGAGCAGTCGTGTGACTGGAATGGCGGACAGGTAGGCAAGTCTTTGTAAATAAGAACAACCGTGTGACTGATATGGCGGACAGGTAGGCAAGTCTTTGTAAATAAGAACAACCGTGTGACTGATATGGCGGACAGGTAGGCAAGTCTTTGTAGATAAGAACAACCGTGTGACTGATATGGCGGACAGGTAGGCAAGTCTTTGATGTAGATAAGAGCAGTCATGGTCCCAAAAGACAATCGTGTGTTAGAAGCTGCTAACACAACGGTGTTGATGGACTGACCTCCCCAGTGATCTGGGATAGATTGCTCCACGCTCGTGCTGTTCTTGGAAAGAAGAACTGTGTGCTGTGTTGTGTTCTGGTTCTTGGAAAGAAGAACTGTGTGCTGTGTTGTGTTCTGGTTCTTGGAAAGAAGAACTGTGTGCTGTGTTGTGTTCTGGTTCTTGGAAAGAAGAACTGTGTGCTGTGTTGTGTTCTGGTTCTTGAAAAGAAGAACTTTGTGTTGTGTTGTGTTCTGGTTCTTGGAAAGAAGAACTTTGTGCTGTGTTGTGTTCTGGTACTCCGAAAGAAGAACTGTGTGCTGTGTTGTGTTCTGGTTCTTGGAAAGAAGAACTGTGTGCTGTGTTGTGTTCTGGTTCTTGGAAAGAAGAACTGTGTGCTTTGTGTTGTGTTCTTGTACTTGAAAAGAAGAACTTTGTGTTGTGTTGTGTTCTGGTTCTTGGAAAGAAGAACTTTGTGCTGTG
>CM031596.1:49240977-49265977 GCA_018398815.1 Conus ventricosus
GAAGTTGGATGGGGTAAAGGTCAGATTGTGTGGAAACCAAAGCTGGATGGAGTGAAAGTCTGGTTGCATGAGAACCAAGGTTGGATGAGCAGAGACGGTTGAGGGGGGGGGGGGGGGGGTAATCAACTGCAGCAAACAGGTTTCAATGGGCTTTATTGTGCACTTGTGCTTAGGGTTGTTCCAGTCATGAATTTTGCAGTATGGAACTTGGCAATCACCTTGCTGAGGCAAGTTGAATATTGACAAAATAAAAGAAGAAAACCCCATTTTGTTTCCAAAACAGATGCACATTGAAATACAGATGTTCATC
Organism: Conus ventricosus; assembly: GCA_018398815.1. Lineage (NCBI taxonomy): Eukaryota > Metazoa > Mollusca > Gastropoda > Neogastropoda > Conidae > Conus > Conus ventricosus. The sequence continues at coordinate 49,241,288 of CM031596.1, forward strand.
GGATTGTGTCATTTTTGTGTGTGGGCGATTGTTAACAGTGGTTGGTAAAATTATTACAAGAAGGCAGAAACCGGCTGCAGCATTGCTGACAAAGAGCAAACACACACACACACACCACACACACACACACACACACACACACACACACACACTCCCACCCTCACCCCACCCTCGATCTCTCCCACCCTCGTTCTCAGGGTGTTAAAATTAAGCACAAGCAGTTTTCGATTTTGCTTGCAAAGAGAGTTGATTTTTATGAGAAGCAGAAGTAAATTTCCCCATGTACATAACACACAGACACACAGACACACACACACACACACACACTCACACACACACACACACACACACACACACACACACACACCAACCCACTACAGCTGTACTGAACAGACTAGCTGCACCGTGAAACCTTCCCACCTCAGCCTCTGTCCGTCCTTGGTAGGGGCAAAGACTGTACGCCCTACGGGCGAACTATCTTTGGTAGGGGTAAAGGTCAGGTTGTGTGGGGAACCAAGGTGGGATGGAGTGAAGGTCAGACTGTGTGACTGTTGGATACAAATCAGGTGGCTGGAAGGCCGCCAGTGAAGCAGAGAGTTAGTAGGGCCCAACATGAAAAGACAACTCCCCACCCCCACCCCACGCCACCACCACTACCCCCACCCCTTGTCTCAGTACATCCATTGGCCTGATTGATGCCAATTGGTGGAGGGAGAGGGGGGAGGGGGGAGAGAAAGAGAAAGGGGGGGGGGGGGGGGGGAGTGAGCCGAATGGATGAAACTGTTGGTGATGCAGGATCTCTCTCTGTCTCTGTCTTTCTCTCTGTCTCTTTGTCTCTGTCTCTCACTTTCTCACTCTCTGGCTGTCTCTGTCTCTGTCTCTCTCTCTTTCTTGCTCTCTGGCTGCTGGCTCTCACACTCAGTGTCTGTCTCACTCTCCCTCACTCTCTCTGTGCTCTCTCTTTCTTAGTCAGTCTTTTTTTTGTCTCTTAATGTGGGTCTGTCCTCTCTCTCTCTCTCTCTCTCTCTCTCTCTCTCTCTCTCTCTCTCTCTCTCTCTCTCTCTCTCTCTCTGTGTCTCTCTCTCTCTCCCAAGAGAGAGAGGACAGACAGGCAGATGGACAGACAAACAGGCACCCTCCAATGTGATGTTAACATGCTGTCCTGAAATCTAAATTAATAATGAATCTGTCTGTCTGTCTGTCTGTCTGCCTGTCTGTCTGTGTCTGTGTGCGTGCGAATCTAGAAAACAGGCCTTCGTGCAAAAACATGAGTGATGCATATTTTAGTATAAACAGACACATATCTAAGCCTATTTACATTTGTAGGAATGTGTTCCCCTCGATCTGACTTTGAATAGATAATGTCTATTTTACCTGACAGGAAGGCATGTAAGTACATTCACAGCCATGCACCAGCATGCGCACACACGCACAAACATACATCCTATGCAAAAAAAAACCAAAAAAAACCCCACAAACACCACCTTTGTTAATCGAGTGTGCCACTTTGTTTCTCGGCCTTTCAGATTTAGATTCTTTGCTATCCAATAAATTAACAAAGGTGTTTTTTTGTGTGTTTTTTTTGCACACATACAGGACCAGCCAGTGTCAGAACAATCAGCCTGTTGATTGAGGACACTATATGGATGAAGATGAAGATGCAAGGGTTCCAGTTTCTTTTGCTGTCAGAATTTGTTCTGGTCTAAAGGAATGAAGATCTTTGATTCTGGTAATTCCTCCACCTTGCACTCAAACCCCCACTCCACCCCCACCCCCAACCTCCCACCCCAGCTTTACATTGTAACACAATCACACCAATTGTGATCACTGGCCCAAGTTCACAAATGACTAGTTATTCTAGGTTTTTTTCCCTTCTCTCAAATATCAGCAGGACCATGCACACAGATCATAGAACTGAAATACCTTGAAACATCGTGTGTGCCACTTTGTTTCTCGGTCTTTCAGATTTAGATTCTTGGTTAGCCATAGAATTAACAAAGGTGTTTGTTTTTGTTTTTGCACACATACAGGACCAACTTATCTTGCACATGAAGAGGAAGATCTGGGTACAAGCCATGCAACATAGATCAGTGATATGGAGGTACCATCTGGCAGCAAGGACAAGTTTTTTTATGGATGCATTAAATGCCCAGAGCTTTCGATTTCTTGTCCACTGTTATTCAGTTAAACAGAAAATAAACGGAAACTTAAAATAGGATTTCCACTTATCGTATCAAGTGAGAAATCTATATTGTTGCCATTGTATAAAGTTATCATAATGCTCACTAATTATACAGTTTATTGTTGTACAATACACATACTCATTTGTGATGCAGTCTGCATGGTAATCTTAGTATTGAGCAGCATGATCTGAATTCATGCATAAGCCTTAGGATTAAACATGAGGGTTTGCTCAGCAGTCACACATATTCACTTTGCTATTGAGGCATTTGTTACAAGATGTATTCATTTAATATCATTTCCTCACTACTAGACAGCCACAAGCCACGAGCTGCAAGCTAATTCCTTTTGTTAAAGGAATGATTTCACCGGCTGTTTGTGCTCATTAGTAGGCTGGAAATGCAGCTGCTGTTAATTTTGTTTCTGCTTAATTGAGTTTCTACAATGAGGTCCCTGCATGGTATGCATTATTAATTTGCTTGTTTGATTGTTGTTGTTTTTTTTTAATGAGTGTGAATATGTGTCAGAAAATGCTCACATCTAATATTAAACTACACTCTGTCAGTCTGGATGACTGTGTTCAGGCTCCTGATACAAGTCCCCTCTTTTTTTCAAATCTTTTTTTAATTTTTAATCTGGTCTTGACCAAATTTGGCATAATGAGATCATTACCATGCTGGGCAAATCAAGAACTGGAAACTTGCTTTTCAGTATTTGCAGCAGTGTTTAAAGCTAAGCAATGTCGAGAATTCAAAGTTGATCAAAGGGAAGTGACTGTGATCACACCTTGACACATTTTTAGGATGACAACTCTCACAATCTTTGTGAATGGATGTAGATAGTGGGGAGAAGGGAGAGATAGATATAAAAGAGATGGAGAGAAAGGGAAAGATCACAGAGGAGGAGCATGGAGGAGGACAGAGACAACCAAAGAGGAAGGGTGGAAGTTGGGTTAGATCGACCAACTACTTGAGGAATGAATGCACACACAGCTCTGACCCATAAACCAACTTCTTAAGGATGAATGCACACACAACTCGGACTGTGAACCAACTTCTTAAGGAATGAATGCACACACAACTCGGACCTGTGAACTAACTTCTTAAGGAATGAATGCACACACAACTCGGACCTGTGAACCAACTTCTTAAGGAATGAATGCACACACAACTCGGACCTGTGAACTAACTTCTTAAGGAATGAATGCACACACAACTCGGACCTGTGAACCAACTTCTTAAGGAATGAATGCACACACAACTCGGACTGTGAACTAACTTCTTAAGGAATGAATGCACACACAACTCGGACTGTGAACCAACTTCTTAAGGAATGAATGCACACACAACTCGGACCTGTGAACTAACTTCTTAAGGAATGAATGCACACACAACTCGGACTGTGAACCAACTTCTTAAGGAATGAATGCACACACAACTCGGACCTGTGAACTAACTTCTTAAGGAATGAATGCACACACAACTCGGACCTGTGAACTAACTTCTTAAGGAATGAATGCACACACAACTCGGACCTGTGAATAACTTCTTAAGGAATGAATGCACACACAACTCGGACCTGTGAACTAACTTCTTAAGGAATGAATGCACACACAACTCGGACCTGTGAACTAACTTCTTAAGGAATGAATGCACACACAACTCGGACCTGTGAACTAATTCTTAAGGAATGAATGCACACACAACTCGGACCTGTGAACTAACTTCTTAAGGAATGAATGCACACACAACTCGGACCTGTGAACTAACTTCTTAAGGAATGAATGCACACACAACTCGGACCTGTGAACTAACTTCTTAAGGAATGAATGCACACACAACTCGGACCTGTGAACTAACTTCTTGAGGAATGAATGCACACACAACTCGGACCTGTGAACTAACTTCTTAAGGAATGAATGCACACACAACTCGGACCTGTGAACTAACTTCTTAAGGAATGAATGCACACACAACTCGGACTGTGAACTAACTTCTTAAGGAATGAATGCACACACAACTCGGACCTGTGAACTAACTTCTTAAGGAATGAATGCACACACAACTCGGACCTGTGAACTAACTTCTTGAGGAATGAATGCACACACAACTCGGACCTGTGAACTAACTTCTTAAGGAATGAATGCACACACAACTCGGACCTGTGAACTAACTTCTTAAGGAATGAATGCACACACAACTCGGACCTGTGAACTAACTTCTTAAGGAATGAATGCACACACAACTCGGACCTGTGAACCAACTTCTTAAGGAATGAATGCACACACAACTCGGACCTGTGAACCAACTTCTTAAGGAATGAATGCACACACAACTCGGACCTGTGAACCAACTTCTTAAGGAATGAATGCACACACAACTCGGACCTGTGAACTAACTTCTTAAGGAATGAATGCACACACAACTCGGACCTGTGAATAACTTCTTAAGGAATGAATGCACACACAACTCGGACCTGTGAACTAACTTCTTAAGGAATGAATGCACACACAACTCGGACCTGTGAACTAACTTCTTAAGGAATGAATGCACACACAACTCGGACCTGTGAACTAACTTCTTAAGGAATGAATGCACACACAAACTCGGACCTGTGAACTAACTTCTTAAGGAATGAATGCACACACAACTCGGACCTGTGAACTAACTTCTTAAGGAATGAATGCACACACAACTCGGACCTGTGAACTAACTTCTTAAGGAATGAATGCACACACAACTCGGACCTGTGAACTAACTTCTTAAGGAATGAATGCACACACAACTCGGACCTGTGAACTAACTTCTTAAGGAATGAATGCACACACAACTCGGACCTGTGAACTAACTTCTTAAGGAATGAATGCACACACAACTCGGACCTGTGAACTAACTTCTTGAGGAATGAATGCACACACAACTCGGACCTGTGAACTAACTTCTTAAGGAATGAATGCACACACAACTCGGACCTGTGAACTAACTTCTTAAGGAATGAATGCACACACAACTCGGACCTGTGAACTAACTTCTTGAGGAATGAATGCACACACAACTCGGACCTGTGAACTAACTTCTTAAGGAATGAATGCACACACAACTCGGACCTGTGAACTAACTTCTTGAGGAATGAATGCACACACAACTCGGACCTGTGAACTAACTTCTTAAGGAATGAATGCACACACAACTCGGACCTGTGAACTAACTTCTTAAGGAATGAATGCACACACAACTCGGACCTGTGAACTAACTTCTTAAGGAATGAATGCACCACAACTCGGACCTGTGAACTAACTTCTTGAGGAATGAATGCACACACAACTCGGACCTGTGAACTAACTTCTTAAGGAATGAATGCACACACAACTCGGACCTGTGAACTAACTTCTTAAGGAATGAATGCACACACAACTCGGACCTGTGAACTAACTTCTTAAGGAATGAATGCACACACAACTCGGACCTGTGAACTAACTTCTTGAGGAATGAATGCACACACAACTCGGACCTGTGAACTAACTTCTTAAGGAATGAATGCACACACAACTCGGACCTGTGAACTAACTTCTTAAGGAATGAATGCGCACACAGCTCTGACCGTGAACTAACTTGGAATGAATGCACACACAATCTATACAGTGAGTCTCAGTCGATAGCAGTTGTTTCCACACAGGTTCAAAATATCTTGATCAACCTCCTGCAAGCTAACCAGTTTTCTTGTTCCGATCTGTTGCAGAACCTACGCGTTGTTTGTGCAAGAAGATCTTTGATGTGGACTGAAGCGACCGTGTTGTAAAGGTGCACCCGAACGTTGTGGCGCACCACCGTAGCCCGCCACAATGAGTCGCATGGCAGACCAGCGCGTCGACGCCTCTATGCCCGTCAAGGACCATGGCTCCTTCGTGTTCCATGTCCTAGTGATGCTGACATCCAAGGTTGGACTTATTTTTGTTTGTTGTGTTTCTCTTCTTTTTTTTTCTTTTTTTAAAAAAACTTTTCACTTTTTTTTTACTTTTTTTTTTTTTAACCAATTGACTTTGTTTGCTTGATATTTGTTTGTTTAGTTTTTCAGATCTAATTCATCAAGCATGAGGTTTTGAGGGAGAGAGGGAGATGCCAGTGTCAGGCTGTTGTATTGATTTGGCCACAGTCCTAGGATGTGGGTGAACAGACAAAAATAGAAACCAGGACGGAACAAAGCTTGAGGGAAAGTTATAGGAAATAAACTACGTGTGCATGTAAATGATGAAAAGAGCGCGAACAGTTCATGATGATCTAATTGTATAAAGAAATGAAAGTTGAATATGAGCAAGAAATTTCTCCATACTTAAATGTTTTATTACATTGGAAAAATAACGGATTACTTACATAACTGATGATCATTATGTTTTATGGTTGATAAAAAAAAAACAGTTTTAAAAAGATGGTATTCTTAAATGGTATGATACAGGTGGAATAAAGTTTTTTTCAAGTGAGGGAAGGAGATGGTAGGAGGGATGGAGAGAGAAAAGAGAGAGAGGATGGACTGTTTTTGATTCAGCGAGGGAAGGCAGGGTAGGATGAGAGAGAAAAAGAGGGGAATGTGTGTGCAAGAGAGAAGCGGGCATGCGCACATACATTTACACACATGCATGCTCACCTACACCCACAAAAGTCGCACACACACACACACACACACGCACGCACGCACGCACGCATGCACACACACACACACACTCGCACACACACACACACACACACACACACACACACACACACACACACACACACACACACACACAGAGTCTACATTGTTGATTCTTTTACATGACAGAAAAGCTGACACGGCTACCTATTACGGTCATATGTATTGGTGGCTTTTACATTTAACTCAAATCAAGAGGAAGTGTACATATGATCAAATGTTTTTGTGGTAATTATTTATAATACAAAACAAGACAGTCTGCATTTGGTCATGGTGGCTGTAGCATATAATACAAAACAAGAAGCAAGTCTAAATTTAGCCATAGATATTGTTTGTTACATACACTACAAAACAGGACATGATCTGCGTGTGGTCGTGATCTATTTGTAGTTGTAACGTATCTTACAAAGCAAGGTACAGTCCACATTTGGTAGATGATATTGGTGATTTCCTTCCGCTAACACAAATAAAAGACAATGCATCATTGGTCATCAATGCTGGTGGCTGTTAATTGTTATGCACAGTAGAAAAGAAGACACAGTCGCCATTTCAGGCATAGATATTGGCAGCTGTTACATATTAAAAACAGTCTACATTTGGTCATGACATTTTAGTCATAGATATTGGTGGCTGCTATATATCCAAGATGTGTCTACATTAGGACACAGATATTGGTTCCAGCTACCTGTCCAAGATGTGCCTACATTAGGCCGTAGATATTGGTGGCTGCTATATATCCAAGATGTGTCTACATTAGGACACAGATATTGGTTCCAGCTACCTGTCCAAGATGTGCCTACATTAGGCCGTAGATATTGGTGGCTGCTACATATCCAAGACATTTGGTCATCGATATTGGTGTATGCTACAGATCACAGAAAACAAGACAGTCTGCATTTGGTCTAAGATATCAGTGATGTTTACAGATCATAGAAAACAAGACACAGTCTACATTGGGCTGCATTTGCCCAGACAAAGACCACATCGTCATCGACAGCGCCATCACAAGCACAAAAAAGCCAGAGATGAAAACCGAGGAGCTCGAGAAGAAGCACCTGTGGGTAAGCATCCACTGTTGTTCTTTTTCATGACTAGTACGAGTTGTTCTTGTCTTCACTAACACTGCTGTGTACGAACGCACGTATCACAAGGATTCTGCAGGCAGAAACACATTCAAACGCTCAGTCATCCTTACATGTATGGACACATACACGCAACAGCTTGTCTGCAATCACTTTCAGTCAAAAAGATGTTGGTTTGTAGACAAACTGTGATAGCCCAAACAGCAGCTGTTACAACTTCTTTTTGTGTGTTTGTTTCAAGTGTTGTATGTTTGATTGTTTCTCTTCCTCAGTATCCCATTGATAACAGGATTTTTTTTCTTTCTTTTTTTTTTGGTGAGGCTGCTACTAAAACAAATTTTTGTTAAATTTGATCTTCCACTGTTTCATAATAAGTGTACAATTAAGTATTAGAGAGTGAACCTTTTGTGCATTTCAGCTTTTGTTTTGTTAAAATCTAGTTTGCTAGAACTAACTATGATTGTGTCATTGCTCCATGCAGGGGGAAAAAGAAAACCCTAGCGAGAGTATACATTATTTATTAACTGCCCAGAAAATTTGCCTAACTAGTCGGTCTTTCCACCAAGTGTTAAAATTATTTTTGTCGTCTGAGAGTGTATTTTATTTAATTGCCTGGCATTTGTTCCCCCTTCACAAATCGCACTCCCCACCCCCCATCCCTCTCTGCTCTCTCACTTACCTTTAACGCGTGCTTGTAATGCGTGGGTGCGTGCATGAGAGAGAGAGAGAGACAGAGAAAGAGAGAGACTGTGAGAGAGCGTGCTGAATTCTTTGGTTTAGGTATTAGGCTTTCTTTCTTTTCTTTTTTTTTTTTCATTTTGTTGTGCCATGTTTTGTTTTATGTATGTGCTAACCTTTAGCATGTCAGCCTTTTTCGTTATGAGACAGGTGGGTTGGGAGTGTAGGGAACAATTTAACAAAATCCACCGGAATTTCTGGTGGTGGTCCTTGCATAGGAATGGAGTGTTGTAAGACTGCACCCAGTGAGTATAATACTATGATTTATCACGGTATCACTGGTAAATTGGAAACATGGCTATGAACATGATGATGGCATCAAACGGATCATCAGATGGCGATTTGCAATTCACAGCGAACTATTGTGGCTACAATTTAAAGATAATTGTAGAAAGGGGGGTGCATTACCTGGATAGAGAAGGATAGACAAGAGGGAGAAGGAGGGTGGAGGAAGGTGGGGGGGGGGGGGGGGTGCAGGAAAGATAAAGAACTGGAGGCAGAGGGCAGGAGAAAGAGAGGGAGAGACGGTGAAGTGGAAAGTTTGTGGCTAAGAAAGAGAATGTTTGGGGAAATATAGGAAACAACATTAGTTGCACATTTCATTATTCAGAACTTCATAATAACGGAGCAAAGAAATAAGGTTCTGTGAAACATTCATTGACTTGCCTCAGCTGACATTCTAATGGAGAGTGGCGCAAACATGTCAAAAACAATGTGACTCGAGAACCTTGACATGGGACTGGGCCGTGAACAGGTGACTAACGATGTGATGATGTTGTTGGCTTGAAGGAGCCGAGTCTGGGGAACATGGTGCTAGCTCCTCAGGTAGGACTGGTCTGTTGCAGGCCTAGCTGTGGCATTGACTGGATGAGTGAATGTGCTCTGCGGCATATTGAGTTTAATCATCGCCTGTGGTGCCGTGCGGTGTAGTTTTCTGCGGATGTCTTTCATTTGTTTTTGGTTTTTTTTTGTTTCTTTTAATGCATTCTCAGCTTGCAGATTGATCATGCTTTAAAAAAAAAAAAAAAAAAAGTAGATGGTTGCAATTTATTCTCGTGTGCATTCAAGTCCCGTCTGTAAGATTATATTGTTTAGTTGACTTTGGTCGTTCAGATGTTTTTAAAGAGCAAATTCTTGTGGGACAATAATTACCACTGAAGTGCTTATATGCGTACTAATCCTACTATTAGAATGGATTAGAAAAGTGTTGGATGGAAAAATGGCCTTGGTTTTTTTTTCAAACTTCTTCACCGCTGATTGTTAATAGTAATCTATTAATGAGGTGTTATTAGACCACTGTGAAATACTTTCTGGTCTGGTTCTGAACTTGTTTTAGCTCATTAACTGGAAGATCAATTGAAAAACAATGTATTTGAATTGGTTTTCATATTTTTAAGACTGTAACAATGTATGTTAAGTCGTTTTCATTTCAATTTCAGGAGATTAGGAGAGATCGGGAAGGATAATCTCTCTGACACCCAGAATTGACACAATATGAATACTATCCCGGGTTGTTAGTAAAACGTCGTGGAAATTATGAGCATCTTTCAGTTCCATTCATTCCTCTCAGCTTATTTGTAGTACATGAAAGAAAAGGAGGGAAGGAATTTCTGTCATGGTTTTTTTTAAAGGTAATAGCTTTTCCACACTGCATTCATTTCAGGTTTTGTTCTTCAAGTTTTTTTTGTCTTCCATGCAAGCATAGATTTCCAAGTTTTAGGATTTTTTTATGTCCCACATGTATTCTTGTGTGTGTGTGTGTGTGTGTGTGTGTGTGTGTGTGCACACATATGTGTCTAGTATGTGTGAATATGTGGTTAGTCTATGGATTTTTAACTCACGTGTGTAAACAAGTGAGTGTATGTAATCATGCAGTTTTGTATGTGTGTGTGTGTGTGTGTGTGTGTGTGTGTGTGTGTGTTTGCCTTTGGTTATCTTTAACGTTGGTATTTTCTCAGCAATCAAAAGCGCCACCATGAGTAAACTTGGCAGAATGATATAAAATAGTATTAAGGCCTTTCCAGCCATCCGACCTGATTGATAATTGCTGTAAGTCTGTGATTGCCGTTTTCAGCAGTATTTTCAATATTAGGAAATTGATATATTTTTTAAAATCATTACCATTTACACTTACAGCCGTATGCACTGGTAAAAGACATTCTATTTGCAAATATTGTACTTGATATTAAGTTAAAGATGATCAAGATTTGATCTTTTAATGTGATTTCAATCAAGCTGACACAGAGATATGATAAAGTATACATTTTTATATAGACCTGAAATATATTACAAATACATCTTTCTAAATGTAGGTAAGTACGACTGTATGAGTTTGTCATGTATCATGAACTAAATATGCCAAGGCGTGAAGCGATAGTTAATTAAGCAGCCAAGGAAAAGTAATTCTCGTTTGAGCAATGACAGATCTTGATGAAAATTACAGGAATGCATCATCAGTGTTGTTGCCAAAATGATGGAAAACAAGCACTATTCAGGGAAAGTCCAAAGTGCATGCACCCGGAACAATAAAGTATATAGTACATGAACTGATTCTGCTACATGATGTCAAAGTTTTCTGAGGTGCACATTTGGGAATACATTGGCGACCTGTCTGAGGACAAAATGGCAAACCAGTATAGAAGATGAGTTGTTTGAGCTTTTAGTTCCCAGGTAAGGCAATAAGGGAGAAAGCGGGGAGAAAATGTTCTTTTAATTGCATTCCTGTTATCAAAAACAGCTGACTTTATCCACACCGTGTGTATAGGATAGTGTGTGTGCATGCGTGCGTGTTTGCGTATGTGTGGTGTGTGTAAGCATGTGTGTAATCTATGTTCTTTTCTCTCCTTTCCCTTCTTGTCCCAACCGTTTGTGCCTTTGACTCTCATGTGATGTTCATTCTTCACATGTGAGTCGTAAAGGTGTCTCCTCTCTTGGTCTTGGAAATTCCATTATCAGATGAATTCACTGAAGTGATTCGTACATCCACCATTGTGTAAGTTCATTCACAGAGTGCTGTTTAGACTTAGTGGCAGGTGTGGGAATTTGCCATTTCAGTGCTTGGCTTCCCCTTCTCTAAAACCTTTATGATAGTAATGCATTGGGAGAGGTCATATTACTGTCATCAAAGGCTTGCAGTTTTAGCTTGCTTACTGGCGTCAGTGACAGTTGTCACACTAACATGTCATCTCTTCCAAGATTTCATTTGAGTAGTTTTTTTCCTTTATTCGTTTGTGTGTGTGTGGTATTGGATATTTGTACTGTTAAGTTCAACAGTTAGAAAGGTTGATTTTGAAAGATCAAACATTTGTATGTGTACACAAAGAGAAACTTTTGTAAGGAACAGGAACATAAGATAAGATAAGATAATGTTGCTTATAGCCCAGCCGACCGCAAAGGGCCACATCAGGGCTGTGAACAGGAACATAGGTACTGTTTAATCGATCAAGACTGAGAGTGCATTTGTATAATATCGTCGTTGTTGCCATCAATTTCTGTCTCTCAGCCTAGCATTGTTGTACCCGTTGACTTTTTTTTTTCTTTTATGGGCTACATTTTATTTGCTGACTGGATTTTCTGCTGCATTTACTGAGTGGACATTGTACTTGTGTGTGTGTGTGTGTGTGTGTGTGTGTGTGTGTGTGTGTGTGTGTGTGTGTGTGTGTGTGTGTGTGTGAGAGAGAGCGAGAGAGAGAGAGATGGAGAGAAAGAGAGAGAGAGCTGTTGGTAAATGTACTCTTCACTTTAAATTGTTGTAGCTTTTTTGATGTCCTGAGCCTCGACCATTCATGAAAGTCAGTGTTACCAAGTTTTGACTGAGAATGTTATTTGTTTTACCAGACTAGCGATTGTCTGAACATCGTCTTTTTCTCTTGGTTGCCATTTTGTTGCGAAAAGAAAATGCACATTATGGCTATGACATCTAAAGTGGATCTTGAAGTCTCCACTAACGTTAAAATCCCTATTCCCACTGATCATCAAAGAAACAGGAAAGATGTTGTGGTTCTGTTGTCTTTCATACCCTTTTATGTTGAATATTGGCATGACATATTGTACACGCTCAAACTGCTGCATCACAGGTAATTCAGATTGACTTTTTTTGTGTGTGTTGTGCGATACCATCGTTGGAGGAATGTAGGGTTAGGTTCTTCTTCAGATTGATGTTGCATGGTCGGTCTGGACCTAAAGACAGACTATCATTGCGATGAGTAGGAGGCAGGGACTGTAAGTCACGTCAGACCAGAAATCTTGTCAAACTCTTTGTCAGAAATAACCAGCAGGCACAGCAGGGTTTTCTTCATTGGGTAACCCGATGGTGGTCTGACAGGGCTCTGTTGTTGGGACTTGGCTAGGGGTTAGTCCAGTTTGTACTGGGGAGCGGAGGAAGCAGCAGTGGAATGAACCCAAGGTCATTTGTGTTGTGACACCTGGATGAGATGACGAGTGCTCTGTGTTGTGACACCTGGACGAGACGACAGAGTGCTCTGTGTTGTGACACCTGGATGAGATGACGAGTGCTCTGTGTTGTGACACCTGGACGAGACGACAGAGTGCTCTGTGTTGTGACACCTGGATGAGACGACAGAGTGCTCTGTGTTGTGACACCTGGATGAGACGACAGAGTGCTCTGTGTTGTGACACCTGGATGAGATGACGAGTGCTCTGTGTTGTGACACCTGGATGAGATGACGAGTGCTCTGTGTTGTGACACTGGATGAGACGACAGAGTGCTCTGTGTTGTGACACCTGGATGAGATGACGAGTGCTCTGTGTTGTGACACCTGGATGAGACGACAGAGTGCTCTGTGTTGTGACACCTGGATGAGATGACGAGTGCTCTGTGTTGTGACACCTGGATGAGATGACGAGTGCTCCGTGTTGTGACACCTGGATGAGACGACAGAGTGCTCTGTGTTGTGACACCTGGATGAGATGACGAGTGCTCTGTGTTGTGACACCTGGATGAGATGACGAGTGCTCTGTGTTGTGACACCTGGATGAGATGACGAGTGCTCTGTGTTGTGACACCTGGATGAGATGACAGAGTGCTCTGTTTGTGAAAACCTGGATGAGATGACGAGTGCTCTGTGTTGTGACACCTGGATGAGATGACGAGTGCTCTGTGTTGTGACACCTGGATGAGATGACGAGTGCTCTGTGTTGTGACACCTGGATGAGACGACAGAGTGCTCTGTGTTGTGACACCTGGATGAGATGACAGAGTGCTCAGTTTGTGACACCTGGATGAGATGACGAGTGCTCTGTGTTGTGACACCTGGATGAGATGACGAGTGCTCTGTGTTGTGACACCTAGATGAGATGACGAGTGCTCTGTGATACTGGAGCTGCTGTCTGAGGAAAGGGGTCTGGATAGTATGACACCCAGGATTTGGTTCTCCTTTTGTTGTTGTTTTTGCCTTTATTTTTGTATATGAAATTTAAGATGAACTTTTCCACCCAGTCTTACCACAAAAGACACCTTGACTATTGTGTGTGTGTGCTTCCACTGCTGGATCTAAACTTCATTGTCTCATTCCCAGTCTCTGTGTTAACATATGAGGTCAGTTTGATAGGGGAAGAAAACACTGCCTGTTCGAAGATTCGAAGCATGCCCTGGAGAGTTCATGTTTTTAAGTCCATGTTATCCATACGTCCACGTCTGCACTGATATTGACCTAACTGAGCTGTTTGTGCCAGGATGGCTCCAGAGTAAACTTAGTTTTAACAGAGGGGGCAGTCACCTTGTGGGCTGATTTTTAGCAACAAAAAGTGTGTACCTGTACAAATTTACACGTGTCACTTTCTGTCGCATCTTCAGCTGCATCATCTAGATGTTAACCTCGAGCAAAAGAGAAAAAAAAAAATGAAGCTGACCAAGTCTGAGTGACAAGATCCTGTGTGTGCGTAATGTGTATGTGCATGTCCATGTACTGTGCAAGCTCGCATGCTGACTGGCATAATGAATATTGCACTCATCATACACATTATCATTACCGTTGAGCGAGCAAATCACCATGATGTTCGGTGCGATACATGATGTGTTTGTGCGTGCAGATGACGATGATGTTCATTGCAGTATATGATGTTTGTGATACCAAGTCAGCTGTTGTCTCAGTGATACTTTCATGTCTGAATGACGTTTCCTCATCTCATCTCCGATGGATGGGATGGGCTCTATAACAGAGGAGCGAGTTTTCTGGCTGTAAAAAAGCTGAATTGATGATGCACATCCACCACAGAGGGAAATAGTACTCATCCCTTTGGTTAGCAGGTTGAGTTAGGTTTGTCATGAGCTCATAACTTCAGTGTATTGGGGTTTGACATGCTTTTGAAAGGAAGTAGATGGTCCAGTACATTAACATATTTGCCGTCTCCGGCTACCTGGGTGTAAACTGCAGGTGTTAAGCACAGAGAGAGGGGAGGATGTTGTTTCCGCATTTTCCAGGTCATGGTTCATCTGGGTTTGTTTGTTTTAATTTTAGAACTATGTTTGCTTGTTTATGCACACATGTAGGTGTGTGACCATACAGACACACACACACACACACACACACACACACACACACACACACACACACACACACACACACACACACATATGCAAGCACATGCACGCACACATAATAATCTTTCTTTTCTTTTTTTTTACAACTACAGATCTAGATTTTTTTTCCTGAGCCAAAATTTTTACCAGAGAAATCACAAAATGAAAAACAAATTCTAAGATGTGTTGATTAGTTTTGAGTCTAACTGTTCATGCATCAACTGTAGGAACTCACAGAGAAGATCAAGGGCAGATTTGATCTGATCTTCGAAGTATATCTGATTAACTTCCTCATTCAGAAGGGTTCAGACGTAACCTCAATTTGGGTTCCACCTCATTGTGGTGTTCTGCAGATGAATGGGCAGATGGAATGCCAAGAAGTGGAGCGTAGAATACCAAAGGCTGCGTACATGTGAAGATCCCATCGTCTGTAAAAGAGGGATATGGATTGAAGAGACCATATGAAAAAAAAAACCAGAACAACAAAAAATACAGTTGACAGTCCAGACTTCTTGCCTTGCAGTATTAGTAATTATGGCTCACGAGAAATTGCCACTGTATGCTGCAAACAGAAGTTCAATGTTTTAAGATGTAAATTCATTAAAGACACTAGGTGTACATACGGGTAGAGAATGATTAAATCATCGTATTTTGTTCCTATGTCCAATGTTAACGCAGCTCTTACTTGACCTGATGTCAGACAGAGGCTATGCTGAAAATGAATTCAAACTCGTTAATTGTTACCTCTCACTTCTGTTTACGGTAACAAAATTTCATAAGTCCATTTTGGGATATTACCATGGTCACTGTGTAAAAGTCTGTCGAAAGGTCATGATGTAGATGTTCTTGAAATGCTAAAAAGGTGGTCCGTTTTCCGCCCCTTTATGTGTATGTTGAGTGGTGACGAATCATTGTGTTGTGTTTAATTTTATATGACTGATGTCTCCATGCAGTTGTAAGAGTTGTCTAGAATTGAGGTGTGTGTGTGGGGGGGTGGGGGTGTGTGTCAAAACAAGTGAAGCCAAGTAAAGCAAGTCATGCACACCAGTTCACACAAACTCATTTACTTACTCCCTCGTTTTACATTCCAAATCAAATTCTTTCATGTTAACAGCTCATGTGAATTTTGTGCGTTTATATTAGATATGTATGTGCATGCCAGTAGTCTGACACGAAAGTTGAATCATTTCATTGTTTTTATCCCTGATACATGAACTTTGCTGGGAACGCTATGGCTGTAGTTACTAACTTGTTTCTTTTTTTCTCTCTCTCTTTCTTCATGCAGTCGCAAACAAAGTGGGGAATTCGCAAGGTGCTTGCATGCATAGATTATCCACAGACCATCTGCCCTAATATTTCGTTCAAAGAATCTGTTGTTTTTACTTTTATCTTCCCCTTTGTGTGGTATACTGTTGCGTTGCTCAAACCTTGTTGCTTTATGTGTGTGTGAATGGGTATGTGAGTGCGTGTGTGTGCTGGTGCACGTGTTTGCATGCATGTGCTTGCGTGGGTGAGCACACGTGCATGATTGTGTTGACTACCCTATTAGGACTCGACGGCTAACTGGCTTGTGGAAAATACAGATTTATGCATGTGTGTTTAGATGTGGGACATGGGTTGTAAGTCTTCTGTGAAGGACTTGGACGGAGTTGTCTGCACAGATGATAAATCAGAAGGGAAAATTCCCTGTAATAGTGCTGCTTCAAGTTGGGATTAAACCATAGACCTTTGGATCTTCAGCTGCTAGACCAACCTGGTCTCAGACATCCTTTTGAAATGCAGATTACACTGGCCAAGCTGTTTTTGTGAATAACTTTGTTAGTGATGGACAGACAGACTGACATACACACTCACACACGTTCGCGCATGCATGCGCACACACACACACACACAAGCATGCACTCAAACACACACACACGCACACGCACAGCACACACCACACAGCATCACACAGCATCACACACACACCACACCACACCACACACACACACACACACACACACACACACACACACACACACACACACACACACACACACACACACCACTACACCACACCACATCACATTATTCACACACACAATCACACACATTGCACGCAACCCCCCATACACACATACACACAGACTGGACTGTAAATAATACCCAGCTGGACTGTAAACAATACCCACCCTGCTGTTCCTCAGCTTACAGGCAGAATGCAGAACGGTCATTATAGTGTAGTGGACATCATGATGTAAGCATTTGTTCATAGGCCCTTGCATGAAAGTTATGCTTCCACCTGTGATGATGCAAACACCTTCAGTGAGAACGTTGCAAACCTTTTTGCTTGTTGCTGTCGCTGTGTTGCGGACGTCTGATTTGAATTGTTTTTGCATTTGTCTTATTTTAGTTGCAGCTTACATTTTCCTATTTGTGTGTGTGTGTTAGTGTGTTCCTTTTTTTTTCTTTTCATTTTGATAGCATGATTTTAAGTGTCTTTTTTCATACAGTTTGAAGATCTTGTCTCTGATGTGATGGAAATGATAGGGCATTGTTTTGTTTCCCACCATTTTTGAGATGTTGTATTGTTTCAGGTGTGTTTCTTCCTTTTTTTGTTTGGAAGATTTATTTATGTGCATGTGTTGAAGTGATGTGTTTAAAGCTGTTCATATATGTGTGTGTGTGAGTGTGTGTGTGTGTGTGTTTCTTGATTTTTTTTAATGTTTGTTTTCATTTGTTGATTAATTCAAAGTTACTTATTATTTGTGAACAACGTTTTAGTGTTATGATCATGCAGTTTGATATGTTCGTCATGCTCAGAATCAATGAACACAGGCACAGGCCATCACACTGATACTCTCGTATACATGAAAATGCGCATGCATGCATGCACATACACACATGCACACATACACACACACATCAACACACTCACATACACAGGCACACAGACATGCAGAATGACTTGCACACACACACACACTCACACACACACACACACACACACACACATATATAACACACACTCTCTCTTTCTCTCTCTCTTCTCTCTCCCCCCCCCCCTCTCTCTCTCTCTCTCTCTCTCTCTCTCTCTCTCTCTCTCTCTCTCTCTCTCTCTCTCTCTCTCTCTCTCACACTCAGAACCATAAGAAATATCTTTACTTAGAGCCCTTATATCCTTCCACCGTCACATGCCATGTGAAACATTTAGTCATGTATGGTTTAAAAAAAAAAAAAAAAAAAAAGGTAACGATTGTTTTTGAAAATGTAACCAGAATTACAGCAGGGCAATACCTTTCTTCACAACTCATACCAGAATGGGTGGCCGGCCTCCCCACCTGTCCTGGTTCTTTCATTTTATTTTTTTAGTTTTTTTGTTTGTTTTTGTTTTGTTCAGAAGTAGGGGTACTAGGATTAAATGATGATGTAGAGGACAGGAGTTGGGAAGCGAGAGGTTGGTGGGGTTAGATTCTGCCCGGTTTGGGTGCTGCTGCGCTGCTGCTGATTAGTCATTCGTCTCCACACATCGTTACAGTATCAATTCTGCTGAATACTTGTACTCTTGACTAAGGTCATGTTTAAATGTGTGGAATAGACCAGGCTTTTTTTTTTTTCCAGCACTAATGAATATTGTCGTTCAAAGGTTGAAACAGCGTGGCACAGAGAGCTGTCAAACAGGGAAGGCAGTCTTCTAGTCACTGAGCGGAATGTCAAACTGTTGATGGGAATATATCGGTGTTTAAGTCCTCAGATAGCAACCTTGACCCTCCAGGCCTTATTGTGAAAATGCTGTATGTTCTGTTTCTTGAAAAAAAAAAATGATAGAGAAACCTTCCCTATTCATTGAAGTCTAACTATTCCCTCACAACATGGACTTAAACATTTATTTCAATTATATTTTCTTCACCCCCCCCCCCCCCCCCCCCCCGGCCCCCCCCCCCCTTCACTTCAGCATTTGGTGCACAGCCTAATGAAACAATGTCCCAGAAAACAGGAGCTGACTCAACACAAGGATTCCAGCAGAGAAGGGTGACTTACTGCCGACTGTACCGCCCAACAGCGCATCTCTAGATTTCAAAACTGTTCATGTCAGCTGTTGTTTCTTTTGTTAGTTCGATGTCATCTTTTGTTGTTGTTTTTTTCCATGATGACAAAGAAAGTAAACATACGTGTTAAACGTGATGACTGAAGAAATGTAATTTGTGAATGATAGGGAGGTGAGTACCAGCGTATGTTTGGGTGCGTAGGTATGTCTGTGCTTGTGTGGGAACACTGTTGTGTGGTGGTTGCTGTTTGAAAGGAAGCTTAGTATATCATGATATGATTGAGAGAAGGACGATGTGTAGAGACAGATCACAAAAACATGACAGTGTTAATGAGAACAAGTGTGTTGTGTGTGTGTGTGTGTGTGTGTGTGTGTGTGTGTGTGTGTGTGTGGTGTGTGAAACAATTCTGTTCAGTATTCCATCACACATATAGGTAATAGGAGACCTGTAATTAAGACAATATTCACAATATTAGAATGTTATCAGTAGAATGTTACCATAAACAAAGAAGGAAAAGTGGGTGAGGGAAGGGGTAGATAGGAGAGGAGAAGGACAGTGTGATACTATGTAGGAGGATAGTGCGTGCATGCGTGCGTACATGTGTACCTCTCTCTCTCTGTGTGTGTGTGTGTGTGTGTGTGTGTGTGTGTGTGTGTGTGTGTGTGTGTGAGTGAGTGAGTGAGTGAGTGAGTTTTCTCGTTAGCTTAGAAAGAATTATAAAGAGCTGTATTTTATTTTGGAGGACTTTAACAGAGGAGACGCAGAGAAAAAGCAACACATAAAACTGAACAAACCATTAGTGTTAGAATACGACTTGATTACCTCTTCTTTTTTGTTGTTTTGTTTTGGTAATTCTGACTATAATAACCACTTATGTTTTTGTCTCTGTCTGCTCTTTTCCAGGATTTTCTATGCATGGTAGGTTGTAAAAAGTGATAACCAAGGTATCTTTTCTTTCTTGTTTAACAATTCTTGTCTTTGAGAATGTTTGGGTGTATATAGAAAAAAACATCAAATATTCACTGGCATTAACTGGTACTTCGTAGCTGAAAACATTGTGATTGCTTGCTCACCTGCTGGTGCACACCTTTCTGTCACTCTGTTGATTCTTATTCATTATCCGTTCATTTCTTCCTAGATTATTACTTTGGAAAGTGCGAGTGGTTTATGGATAGTTTTAGGTTTAAGATTATTGTTCCAATTTTTTTTTCTTCATTGTCAGGAGTCATTCTGTTTGGTTTACATTATTACATTGTTTCAAGGTAGGGGGTGAATGTATGTGTAGTGTAGTATTGCCTCACTTTTCACTGCACAGTGTCAGATTTTGGTGCTGATGTTCAAAAATTGGATGTTCTCTCTTAAGCCCAGTGACAACGTTCATCTGCAGGTTCTGCGTTTTGTTGTTTCTCTTAATTATTTTCTTATTTGGGGTTAATTTCTTGATTTATATATTCTTTCACGTAATTTTGTTTTTTGATTGTTTGTTCTATGAGTCATTTTCTGGTTAAAATTTAAAAGAAAAAAAAAAGGAATCAAAGAAACAAAAAAAAAGTAATCACTCATTGCTTCATGGCACTTGATGTCTGTCACACTAGTCTTGAAGTGTTTGGGGTCAGTAGTCAGAATAGATCTGAACAGTTTTGCTACCAGAATTTGGTGTGTTTTGATGTTTTGTTTAGTATTGTATTTTTTTGCCAGTAACTTTGTATGGAGTTCGGCTTTGTGCAGATACAAACATTTTATACTTGGGTGTGAAGTGATAAATGTATACATGTGGTTTTTGACCTCTTAACATTTTCTTTGAAGTATTTGGAATTATTAACATTCTTTTTATACATAATTTAGAGTGAAGCTTGGATCTTAAATGATAAAGGCGTAAATCTGTTGGCTGATCTGCTAGGTTGTAAAAGAGAGCTGGAGAGAGAGAGTTCTTTGTAGGCTGTAAACGGGGAGTGGGGACGGTTTTGAAACTTATGGCCCTTTGGTCTGTACACACCCAGTGGTATGGGTAGGGGGTGAATATATGTGTGGTGTAGTATTGCCTCACTTCTCACTGCACAGATCTGGGTGCTGATGTCCAAAATTTGGATGTTCTTTCTTAAGAAGAAACAACAATAATACACACGCACCCAGTGGTATGTACAGATTTACACACAGTTTCTGTAAATATTTTTCATGTTGCATTATTGATCCTGTTCTTTATTTGTAGCATTGGTAACAGAACACCATGCATAAGACAGTGGCTGTGTCCACAGAGTTTGCCAGTTATTGCACTGTGTAGTTTGTTATACTTGATATGATTTTGTGGGGTTTTTTTTTACTTGATCATACTTACCAAATCCTTACTCAAGAATATCCAGGAATATGTGCGTGATGTTAAGAGGTGATTTATAGATTTTATAGATAGTTAAATTGTGTTTTTTTGTTGCTGCTCTCAGGACAGGATTGGTTGGTTGGTTAGTTGGTTGGTTGGTTCTGTGAGGTGGCTGGCCTGATAGGGCCGTTTGTGATGGGCAGGCTGTAATACGAATAAAACTACAAGTCCATGCATGTTTTGAGGGATGTGACATCACAATTCAGGTCGTCTGTTGGTGATTGCCAACAGACTAGCTAGGAGAAGTGTGGCAGCTTCTTCGGCGGTCAGGTCTCCTGCAGTGACACTGGGGTCGTGAGACTGTAGTGAAGTGAAGACATGGCACGACTGACAAAGTCAGACACACTGTCAGTCCGTTGATTTTTCTCATCCCGAAACGTGGATAATGGGTTATTGTAGTTATAGGGTGAATGGAGTTGGATGCATTGCTCTTGACAAACTTTATATGTTCCAGCTTGAATCAAAGATATTTTCTTTAGTTCAATGTGTCTTTCATATCATCATGATTTTAAATTATTACAGCGATGTTTTGGTGTTCAGTTATGAGTTTTGTTGCTGAGTGTATTGAAAGAAAAAGATACACCCGGAGGTACAGGTGGGACCCAGAGAAGTACTTGTACCTTCGGGCGTATCTTTTCTTTCAGTGCACCAGTAACAAAAAGTAATACTAAATACCAGCTGGGTGTATTGAAATACTACCTTTAATTCTTAGGGATTTAAAAACAAAAACAACAACAAAAAACAACAACTAAGAAAACAGTTAAATATGGTTAAAGTTTGGCAGCTCTGTGACAAAAGTGTGTGAATGTTACTTTCAAGGCTCAGTTACTTTCAAAGTTTAGGCATTATGATTTACAGTGGTATACATCTGAAGAGGACATTTACATAATATCAAAGAGCTCTTTGGTTTTTTTTTCTTTCTGCTTGGTTGTCAAGTTACCCTCTCAGAGAGTTGTTTGGTTGAGATACTTAATGTGCGGAAAATGTTTCAGTATCACCTAAACCAGAGCACACGAGCGAGAGTCTGTCATGCAGTTTTAAGTTGGAATAAAATTCAAAATAGGCTACATGAGTGTGGAACTGTCCTTGAGTGTTATTTTCAAGTTTATTTTGTTCTTTTTCTGTGTGACTTGGGGAAAGGGTTTGGTGTGGCCATAAATAACGCATTCAGAGTGGTTTTGACGGGGATATAGGGAGGCTTAAACTACACTATCATCTGACTTCTGACCCACTTACCTGTTATGGAAAGCTCTGAAAGCTCTCATGGTTGATAGAGTATGGCAGATATTGACACAAAATGAAAACATAGTGTTTTTGTTTCGTCTTTTTTAAAAATTTAAATTAAAGTATTACCTATTTTATTTTGATCTGTTGGGTTTTTTTTCTTCATAGTAGTTCTAAGGAACACACACACACACACAACACACACACACACACACACACACACACACACACACACACACTTTCCCACTCACACACACACGCTCACACTCACATCACTCATATCTCTCATTCACAACACCTGAACCAGGCATTACTACTAGTCTGCAGGTAAGAATAAAGTGAAGTCCTAACTGTATGGCTTCTTACGTTAGCACACATTAAGGAACTTACAGCTATGAGGGAATTGTCCATGACAGAATTCTGCTTCCGGTCTGATAGGTGAAAGACATACAGTCAAAAAAAGATGGCACTGAGCTGTGGCAGTGTCCCCAGGGAAATAAGCTTGAAATTCACACAGAGAAATCTGGTGTGGCAATGAAAGCATGCCATACATCAACACAGCAAACAGTGCAGTACAATGCATTAAAGTACAATAACTTCATCCAGTGTGTACAATGCCATACAGTCCCGTACAACACAATAATGTACAATACAGCAACTATCCACCCACTGTGACTTGAACAGTGGGAGAGACGCCACCACAGACAGCATAGCATTTCACACATCTAGATAATTATGAGAGCATTCTAGCATTCATTATGTACAGGTGTCCACCACCACAGGATGGGATGCACCAGAAAAAGACATGACATGACGTGACATGACATAGTATGACATAGTTTGACATAGTAACATGTCACAACTTAGAAAGGCACCACGGATGCCAGTCGTCCAGAATTTTTTTTCTGGAATTTCCTGATTTAGAAATATTTCCTGAAATACTGAATTTAGACCAAACATCCAGAATTTCATGATTTTGTTTTACGGTTTGGGGGGGGGGGGGGGGGGGGGGGGGGGGTCATTTTTGAGTAGGGATGACAAAATATATAAAGTGGAAATGATGTTAAGTGAATATTGACAATTATATGTATAAAATATGATTTTCGTTTTAAACCTCTCATTGGTCAAGTGAAACATAAGGGGGTCTAGAAATGTTTTCAATCGAAAGCCCAGAATCTGTATCAGAATTTTTATCAGGTTCATTCTTAGGCCACATTCAGT
Organism: Conus ventricosus; assembly: GCA_018398815.1. NCBI lineage: Eukaryota > Metazoa > Mollusca > Gastropoda > Neogastropoda > Conidae > Conus > Conus ventricosus. The sequence goes on from CM031596.1 coordinate 49,265,363, forward strand.
TTTTCCTCCCAAGTTCTACTGAAATTGGTGCAGTAGTTTTTTTGTTAAATCTTGATGACAGACATACACACTAACAGATGTAGGTGAGAACAACAAAATACCAGTTTTTGTACAGGTAGGGAAGGGGAAGAGGGAGTAAAAACAGATGGCCGCCTTATTTTATTGCTTTTTTTTTTTTTTGACAATACTTTGTTTATTGTATTTCATTTTATTTTTTCATGGTGATCCAAAAGAAAAGATCTGTGTAACCCCCCCCCCCCTCCCATGGCCTTCCCCTAAACAAATGAATAAATAATAATAATAACGACAATAACAATTAAGGTGACTACTAATCAGTGTCTTGTTTCGGGTGAAGTGGTAAATTTAATAGTTTCCTAATTCAGACTGGATAATCATCTGTGAGGTACCTCTTTTCTGTCTTGTACCTGCCAGTTCTCCTCCTTGAAATGTACTTTTCTCATCTTCTTCCTGTTGAACCTGACTGTATTTAACATGCAGTTTTTTTTTCTTCTGGAAATTGATAAACTCGCAGTTTTCATCTGTAATGGATGTCTGAAGTCTCACTACCTCAGCGTTATTGTCAGTCAGTGTATAGACTGAATGCATGGTAATTTA
>CM031596.1:49270977-49288477 GCA_018398815.1 Conus ventricosus
GATTGTTGTATCTTATATGTCAGTGTTGGAGCTCCAGCATGTGCAGCACATCTGAACTACATAGTATGGATGCTACATGTGGTTCATTGGAGTACACACACACACACACACACACACACACACACACACACACACACACACAGAATCATTCACTGACACTGTCTTTCTGTCTCTCTCTCTCTCTTTCTCGCTCACACACACACACATACTCGCACACACACGCGCGCGCACACACACACACACATGCACACACGCACACACACATTCTGTCTCTCACTCTCTTACAATCTCTTTTTGTTGCACAGAGGGAGAGAGAGAATGCATACATACTATCATTTAATGTGTTCTGCAGAGCGTTCCATTAAAAGACAACTCAGATGGTTAGTATTTGCACAAACGGTAAATGTTTGTTGTATTTCTTTTATCTTTGAAGAGTATTGTGGTGTTGAAGACAAATTTCTGAGCTGTGTTGCTCTTTGTGCTTCATTTTTGTTTGTGTTTATTAAGAAAATGCAAAGTTCTTATAGCTTTGTTTTTTTGTCTGTGTACTCGTGCCTGTTGTTTTGCTTGATTCAGAATAAGCTTTTCAGATTTTTTAAATCTTTTACATACATTTGTGGATACTGGGAAGAATCAAAAGGGCGTGATGATGATTTTTTTTTTTTTTTGATCACACACACACACACACACACACACACACACACACACACACACACACACACACACACAAACACACACACACACTCTTACACACTTACACACAGAGCGAAGAGAGAGAGAGAAGAGCCAGAGGGGGCCTGGAATTAATTCAGCAGGGTAAACAGACTTGTCAGGCTTGAACTGTTTTGCTGGCCCAGAGAGTTTTTGCGCAGCTGCACGTGAACCAGTTTTAGAGGACACGTTTTCTGACCCGCCGCTGTAAACACATTTCTGTGCAAGCACTCTGATTTGGTTCTTTGCGCAAATGTATGTGCGAAGATTGAACTGTAACGCTGGCATTTTCCCAGCTATTGCAAGGTGTAGGAAAACCCACATGAAGCGGTGATTGATATTGACAAGACCTTTTACAGCCATGCCCATCATGAAGATATTGGACATGAAAGGTCAAGACCTCATAGTGAATAACACCAGGAAAAGGAACAGCACTGTTTATTGGACGGGATGACGGCATATAACCTTATGGGAATTCAGTGTCGGAGGTTAAAGAACAAGGTTTGAATACAGTATGATAAAGGAAACGTGTATATGTGACAGATGTTCAGTTTTTGCATCCATTTTCATCAAAGTCTGTTGGTTTTTGTTTTTGTTTGTTTGTTGTTTTGCTATATCCCCTTGCTGACATTATTGCCTTGTGGCTTCCTTCGGGCTGCCCCATGCATAGCCACACTCACATTCATCCTTCCTTTGAAAAATAGAGTGGAAAAGAGCAAAAAAATAAAAATAAAAAGGAAAAAAAACGGTTAAATAAAAAAAAGGGGGGGATGCAGGAAGGGTGGGGGGGGGGGGAGCACTGAAGAAAAACATGTGACACACGCCAAGGAAAGAAATGTCGTCCGTGACCTGCATGCAACTGAGGGTAAAAAAACAACAACTGAATACTAAAAAAGGAAAAAAAGGAAGGTTCGTCCTGTTTCAACCGCAGCGCCACAGTCATAGGGAGCAGTGGGTGTCTTGTGGTCTTGAAGCAGTTGCTGCAGAAAACGCTGCACTGCCTCAGTGGTGTTGGCTAGTCTCTGGTTCGAATCCAAGATACATAGGAAACCACATCTAGCCCCATACTGACATAACTAACTGCTTTGCCTCAGAGTCGGCGTGAGTGAGGGACGCCTTCTGGAGGGTGCCACCATGACCAACATGCAGTGACACTCCTCGTGGCTTTGAAGATACCAATCACTCTGATCACCTGGGATGTAGGGAGGACATCATCACTGAGGCCGTCACGAAACCACAGCATGAGGGGCCACAGAACTGAGACTTTTTTTTTCTTTCTTTTTTTTAATCCGTGAGGATGGAAGTGTTAGAGATTATGTTTTGACGATGGTGTTCAGGTCTGAGACTATGTGACAGAGCTGCATTTGACACTTCCTGTCATAATATATGATGGAACGAACCGGGATTGAGAGACACAGTTTCCAACAGTGTTGCTCTTGAAATTTAAGCAACACTGTTAGAAAAGCATCTGTGAAATGGATGAAACTTGACTGTGGTTCTAGTGTGGTTCCAGTCTTCCATTTAAGACCACAGCACACGCGCCTCTGATCCTGAGCAGAAAAATCCCACAAATGAATGCTTGTGATGGGACTTCGATGTGTGGCCTGGCTGCCCACGAAGCTTGTGACACTAACCATTGTTACAAGGTGGTTGGTCACTTTCAACCGAACCTGATACAAACACTTGGTACAATGATTTCTCAGGGTCTTATATGGATAGCTCCAATCTTCATGAAAATCGGGGTCGGAGGCAAAGGATCAGAACCTCTGCATTGCGTAGGAAAGCATCCTGGGGACATGATGAAGATAGGCTATTTTCCATCCTGTCATCTTGAAGTTTAGTTCCCTGGTTGATTAAGAGCTAGAACGTGAAGACTGTTTGATGCCTGGACTACAGCTGCAAGGTCAAGATCACATGGCTCCAGTCAGGGTGTGTGTTAGCAGTGCATCTGTTTCATTTGTAATGTCTGTGGGTGGATTGGTCTTAAAAGCCTGCACATTCTTGAGTGAAAAAAAAAAGAAATTTGTGATGCTGCTGCTGCACATCACTTTGGTCAAAGCATTTATGTCTCCCGATCAAACAAACATATGGGACGTGGTAATCATTCGTCTTTTTTACGTTTGCAAGAGATCAGCATTGCGCCAAACAGTTTAGAAAACATCCAGTATTTGAAAATTGACAAAATTCATTTCCTTCACAGGAGAGCTTTTATATGTTTACTGCCCTTTGCACCAACCTGAAAAGTTCCCAAAGTGTACCGAGTGATCGTGTGTTTTTTACTCCATGAACCTGGAGTCATTGGGTTACAGATAGCTCAGTGATATATGATCATGAACTAAAAAACTGTATGCAAAGCGAGACGACTGCAGGCGGAAATCTAAACAAATCTTAAATAAATGTTGGCGAACCACCCAGAGAACGTGGACAAACGAGTCACAAGACAAAACACAACGCGTTTCGACCTCTTAGGTCTTCCTCAGGTGAGACATAAACGAATAAAACAACGAAAATTCACTTAGCTTTGATCGCTTCAGATCGCTTAGGGTTCAGCGCAAGGAAGAACGCACCTCGTTCTCATTCAACGCCATCTTCCTTGCGCTGAACCTTAAGCGATCTGAAGCGATCAAAGCTAAGTGAATTTACAAAGCTAAGTGAATTTACGTTGTTATATTCGTTTATGTCTCACCTGAGGAAGACCTAAGAGGTCGAAACGCGTTGTGTTTTGTCTTGTGACTCGTTTGTCCACATTCTCTGGGCAGTTCGTTCGCTAACATTTATTTAAGATTTGTAAAAAACTGTACAATTGATAACAAACACAAGCATCACCCAGATGCACTGAAATCATCATGCACACAATCTAGGTTTTTGAATTGGGATTTTTGTCCCGTTAAGAATGGCCTTTTGGGTTCTAAAATAATCCGATGATCATTGTGATGTTTGTTTTTTTCAGCTCTGGTGCTAGATAACATGATAGCCAGCTGGAATCCAACCTGCCTGATGTTTGTTTTTTCAGCTCTGGTGCTAGATAACATGATAGCCAGCAATCAGCTGGAATCCAACCTGCGTGACCAGGTTTGGGAGACACTGATGGCGCGGCACAAGCACCAGAACGAGAAACGCGTTCGTCACAAGGACGAGAGCCGCATCCATCTGCCCTTTGTGCGCTCCCTTGCCGATATCGGCAAGAAATACTCTGAGCCCAAGACGCTGTCCAGTCAAGGTGAGACCAAAGGTGGATTGACGGTTCAAGGTAAGCGGGCATGGGATGTGAGAGCCAGTTCCGCATGGTTGGCAGCTTAAAGAAGGCTTTTGGGGGCCAAGTGTAGTACCAGTCAAGCGGCTTGGCAGATTTGTCCGCTTATGTGACCGAGATGCTGACTTGTGTTTAGCAGTGTGTGTTCGTGTGGAAGTTTTGTGTGTGTGCATGTACAAGTTAGTGAATCTGTGTGTGTGTGTGTGTGTGTGTTGAACAATTAAGTAGTAGGGGGAAAACAAGTGCAGGCTAACAATTCTTCAGTCATTATAGTAATGACTTGACAAAGATTTGAACTTTAAATTAAAAAAAAATTTTGAAGATGAAGAAAATGGGGGAACATATTATAAATATGAGAAGCCCTTCACTAGCTGCCTGAGGGAACCATTATAATCCCTCTCAAAGGCACATTTATTTGTGTTGCCTGCTCCTAGGCCTTTCGTCCGCTGGATCGGACTTGTCAGGGAGACACGGCTAATTGTGTCTGTGCTCTTGGTGTCAAATAGAGACACACCACAGTCCATGATTCTGTGGTGTTCTCACTACCAAGGGTTCGAAAAAAGAATCCAACAGCAGCCTCAAAGCAGCCAGTGAAGGGTAATAAATGGAACAAAACAAAAGTGTGGAGAGGAAAAAAGTCGCTGAAAAACTAAAAGCATTATTCAAACAGTATAAAATATAGGGGACAATCTTTGAGCCTATGCTTGAGGATCCATTCAAGGATGCAAGGGAGGTCAAAAGATATGGAACAGTGTGAGTGGTCAGCTCTGCTGTTCAATAACCCAAGCATTGGGAGTGGCTAAGAATTGTGTGTGTGTGTGTGTGAGTGAGTCAGTGTGTGTGTGTGTGTGTGTGTGTGTGTGTGTGTTTGTTTGATCTACATGCATGCATTTGTGTTAATGTGTGCATTTTTGCTAGTGTGTGTACGTATGTATGTGAACATGTGTGTGTGTGTGAGTGCGTACATTTGTACGTATGTGTTGTGTGAATGTGTGCATGTACATATTGTGAAGATAATAAGCATGTCCAGTGACTTTATGTTTTTGAGTTCAGATTTACTAATTTTCATAGCACTTCTACTGTACAAATGTCATTTCAATGATTTAGAAAAGTGGCAGACTTATTAATTAGTTTCATTTTTATCATCTTACAATACAGATTTATTGATTGAAGAAAAATTGTTTACAATGTATCTCTTTCATCAAACTCAAAATGTTTTGTGGTTTTTTGCCTTTCTTATTCTGTGTAATTACACCATATTTGAAATCGCATCACATACTGACTCATTGTTAGGCTGCTAAATGACATCGTCATTCTTTGTTGTAGAAGATATAAAGTCTCACCACAAAAGCTGAGTTCACCAATCGATAGCACATGAGCTGTTGATGTTTAATTGCTGATTTGATTCCTGGCAGAAACTAAAGGCATCGTAGAAGCTGTGTGGAATATGTAATGTTTAATCTGGTAGTAATCAACATAACTTGATGTCTGCATACAGCATTGCATGTTGACTTAATGTAAAGTGCCTTTGATTTTTTATGGAATGTTTATGAGGATGGAATGAAATATAAAGAGAAGAGGCAGATGACTGCATATCACACTTACCGTATGAGGTTGTATTGAGCAGTCCTCAGACTTGCTTTATTCAAGATTGGGAAAATGTAACAAATACAAATGATAGAAATAAAGTTTTTTACTTTTTAAATGATTGAACCACTTTCTTTGCTGCTATCAAAATGAATGTAACTTTCTGAATCCAAGATATTTTGAATGAGCAGGATATAAGGAATGCCTTTGAACACACACATGCACACACACACACACACCCACACACACACACACACACACACACACACACACACACACACACACACACACACACACTCTCACTCACTCACTCACTCACATACGCGCGCGCGCGCGCGCACACACGCACACACACACACACACACACACACACACACACACACACACACACACACCATCCTGTACCTGAGAGAAGTGGTTTGTAGCTACAGTGTTCCTTAATTCTTTCCAGCCGAACGCGGCACAACGGCACGATTCCCGGCTGCCGCGCACAGCGCTCATTCCTGCCGACGCACAGATTTGGCCACTTTTTAATTTATTTTTACGGTAGCTCTACAACAACTGACGGTCTTGTGTTAGGTGTCACAGGAAAGAACAAACACTCAACTCCAATCATCACCAGATCCACTTTGTAATACGATTTCAAGCGCTTCATTGCACGAGAAATTGCTACCACCCCTTTGCCTGACCGACATTTTTTCTGGCACAGGAAATACGTGCCGCGCGCCGCGTGGCGGTGCTGCCAGTTTCTTTGTTTCAAACCTCCTGGGGTCAGCCAAGTTCACAATAGGCCACTGAAAGTATGGTCGACAACTCGTTCCAACATCCCCAAGACTAGTTACAGAGGTTATTTCCCTTGGACCATTTCATGGAAAGTGTAGGAATTTTTTATGTTCCCGTCGTCTGATTGTGGACGACACGGCAGAATGTAATGCTGTCTGTCCGTCGTCCGGACTTGGACGACACGCCTCAAGGGAGAGAAATCCTGTCGTCCACTTTTGTCACGACTCGGCTGGTAAAGGTTAATAGCACTGGTCAGGGTAGATAACTTCCATTGCATTGTATGTTACATGCTGTAGACCCTGTAACGTTTCAACAGGAAGTCAGCAGGATGATTAATACTGATGGGGCAAGAGAGAAGAAGTGCATCCAACCATGCCAAACGTTTTACACATAAACCAACACCAACCTTTTGCACTACAACTATATCATGCTGATACACAGAAATGGATGACTGCACAAAAGTTATAGTCAATCAATGTATAGATATAGCTTGTTCCATCACTTACAACTAAAATGTTGTCAGTGAAAATGAAGTGATGAAAAAAGGTCATTTGGGGTCATGACTGGAGTGGAGTAAGAATAATCGGTGGTTAAATATAAGCAAATAATTACACACTAATTTTGAAGGCTTCCACAACTTCTTTGCACAGTCATTTTTAATTTTCGAGAAATATCGCTCAACTAAGTCACATTAAGTCAGTAGACTATGCGCTGGATTGATTGTGGTAATCTATAGACATGGCACAGAATTGGTCATGGTAATTGGTAGACAATGCACAGAATTGATATGGTAATCGGTAGACATGGCACAGAATTGATCAATGTAATGAATCAGTAGACACAGCATTGGATTGTTATAGTAATCAGTAGACACAGCACAGGATTGCACAGGTATTTAGTAGACACGGCACTAAATTGATTGCAATAGGTTCACAATGATATGATTATGTCAAAACATTCAAGGGCACATTTCACTGTGACGATAATTTTTTTTTTTTAGATAAAGAAGTCAGGGGCAGGAATTGCAATTTGAAGGATCAGTCTTCAGTCATAGTCAAAGACAGCACCAGTATGCCGGTAATGAAAAATTTAGAATGAAGTCTGCCAGGAAGAAAGTTCAACAAAGTATTTTGAATTCTTTAATGCCCAAAGTCTAAACACCATTTGACATAGACATTAAAAGTTCCAATTCATTTCAAAGTGGCTTGACAAGATCAGTTTTCAGATTTGTTTGTGAAGGATGAAAATGATAGACTGTTGAGGATGTGAGTCCTAGAGAGGCGAAGAGATCCTTCTCACACCAGAAGAGCTTACTGGTTCTCCACCCTGTTTTGCTATTCTGAACTTTGAGGGGTTTTTTTCTTCTTTTTTTGTTTGTTTTTGTTTTAGTAGAGGAAACAGTTACAATTAAGAGTACTCTGAAGATCGTATTTGTTCATGATACTGTATGACAGGCAAGGTGAACTGAAAAGTTTGTTTGTTGATTTATTTTTAGGAGATGAGAAAGTGGGTACAAAGAGTACCCCAAACATCATGGGAATGCACCGAACCAACAGTGCCACCACAGGGGACAACACCTCAACACCAATTCCTTCCTCACCTCGGGGACTTCAGCCGAGGGCGGTCTGCATGAAGTGTCGTCACATAGGGTAAGTTATGCCCCTTTCTTTCCATTTTTCTCTTTTTAATGATGTTTAGTGGTAGTGATACTTTTGAATTCCTGGAAATTGAAGGGAGTTAGAGGACAGTTTTGGTGGTTGTGGTTTCAGATGGTCTGTGTAGCACACTGACTTGTGAGGCTGTTTTTAGTTCTGATTTTTGAGTTCATGTTTTGTTGTCAGGTTTTCTTCTTTTCATGTGTGTAGTTTTGTTGTTGTTGGTAAGCCCATGTTCTTTTGCTGTGTGTAGTATGCGACAAACTGACAGGAATAATCATTACTAGATTATGATCAAGATATACGCAGAAAAAAAGGTACAATCGAGTATGAATAATGTTTTTTTTTCCAATATTATAAGTCTAAAAGAAAGCGAAAAAAAAGAAAAAAGAAAAAAAGACTGAAGTGCAGAAAGGTACTATCTAAAATCATAATTAGATTATGATCAAAATATACGCAGAAAAAAGATACAGTCGAGTATGAATGATGTTTTTTTTTTCCAATACTACAAGTCTAAAAGACAGCGAAAAAAAAAAGAAAGAAAGAAAGAAAGACTGAAGTGCAGAAAGGTACTATTTAAGAAAGTTGACAAAACTAGCGAATACAGCGTAAAAACTGTTTAAATAAATTCAGATTCTGATGAGTTTTAAGGGAGACTTGATGCCTTTGAATTTCCTCATAATTGTTTCCTAGAATAGAGGACTCATTACATTTAAATCGTCAGCCTGTTTTGGTTCATATTGTCACCATGAGACAATCCACAGATCAGAGACGGTGCATGCTTTTTAGGTCACTTTGGGGCGAGAAGGCAGGGAGTCGGTGACACCTGCCCTGATCCAAAGTGTGAAGGACGGCGCAATTGGAAGCTAGTTCAGACATATCTGTACAAACATCTCAGCAGATGAATGGGAACAACAGTTACCAGCCAGCTTCATGGTCAGTCCAGAATCCAAGCTGGGAAGACATAATATCTGTCACTCCTACGTATGTTTTAGAATAGAACTGGTGTTGCTGTCTCCAGGCAAGGAGGTTATGTTTTCACCTGCATCTGTTGGTCAGCAAGAGTAAGCGAGAAAAAAAAGTGCAGAACCGATTTTAACCAAACGTAGGTGCAAAGTGAGGTGACAGCAGGCGGAAATGGAAACAGATTTCAAAAGGTGTTTGAAATAACTCCGCCAGGTAACTTGGACAAATGATTTGTCTTGTAATTCGTTTGTCCATGTTAACTAGTGGAGTTATGTCAGATACCTTTTGAAATTTTTGACGAAACTTGGTGGACAGATGAAATGGGCCCCTGGAAATTTAGGTACAGTTCCAGGTCCAAGGTCAGATCTGTGATCAGTTGTCTTCTTCCCAGTGCCTTCCTAGGTGATTTATAGAAACAAAATCTAGCCTTGCATTCAAGTCACTGCATACTTCTTACACCAACAAATGAACAACATACTAAATAGACATGCGAATTTGGACATTAACAGTTTCCATCAGACTTGCATACATACATTTATAATAAACCTAAGAAAGACAAGTTTATCGATATTCCTTGCAGTGTAATACTAATATTAAAAGAAGAATTCTGCATTCTACACATGGCCGTATACACTGAAAACGGCTACATATTTGTATCCGTAGACATAAATGGAGGTTATGTACAGCAGGTGAACAGACAGTGATGTACAACACGGACAGGTGTTAAGTATTAATTTGAGCTCTATTGTGGTCCATTTTAAATTGAGTCCTTTTTTTCTGAATCAGAATATAATATGATTTTGAGAGTTTTCATTGGAGGCTACTTTCTGTCAGATACGCGTTACAAGTTTTCAAATTTATGTTCATATGTTGTTGTTGTATTGATTTAATAGAGGTGCTTTCAAAATTTTGTAGTTGTACCTGAGCTTCAGAGACATCAGAAAGGGAAAATGAGTTGGTAGCTTCAATGCATGAATGCACAAGGCATTGTCATAGGGCAGTGCTGTAGACTGAGATTTATCTTGTCACTTTTGTGCTTTTTTTTTTTTTTTGATGATTAGAGTCTTTCTGGTTAAATTCTTTTTCTTTTCTGTATTAAATGTAACGTGATTACGGAGTTAGAATTTTTTTTCTTTCTTTTAGATAGTAAATGATGCGGAAATTGTGGTGTAAATAGACGGAGATTTGTGCATTGTCTGAAAGTATTGACCGTCACAGAATGCCCCTCATTGCACACTGTCTCTGATTTGTCACTTTTGAATTCTTAATCAGTTTTGCACAGTGAAGTGTTATAGTTTTTTGTTTTTTTTTCCCCCTTTATTTATTTTTTTTTCCTTTTTTTTTAATGAGCATTGTTATGTGAGTTGTGTTGGTAATGTTGCACACAAGGTGGTTCGATAGATAATAAAATAATGTGATGTGTTTGTTTTTCATTGGCAGGCGCAGGTGAGATGAGTTTACATAGTGTTTGATCATCTGCTTGCTTGTGTTTATTATATTAGATATTTGTTTTGTTTGCTGTTTGATTTTTTTTTTTTCATTGTTCTAATTTCATTTTTTTGAAATGTGATGAGGAAAATTAGGGTTTGGTTCATTTTTTGCTTTACCTTTGATTTTTCAAATTTTAATTTACCATGAAAAAGGATATCAGATCATTGCATTCAGTGCTAGTTTGTAATACCAGTTGTTTAAGAATTTGAGAATAAGAAGATTGCAAAAGGCATTCATGGAAAATTGAAAAAGCAGCAAAGTGTGGGGTTGGTCTAATGAGCGAGAAACAGAGAGGGGCAAAAAAAATCATCAAGATTCAAAATTTTGCTAAGTAGATAGAGAAGGAATTGTGTCCAAATTATGTCCAAAACAATGGATGATTTGAAAAAAAAGGGACTGAACGAGGAAACACATCAACAGCCATTGCTTTAATTTCCTCGAAATTTCTGTTTCTACTGTATAGGCTTTGTTAACTTTTAACATTTTAGAATAACTCTGTATAGTTATATAGCTTTGCTTTTCCAAATGTGTGTGTTGGTGGGTGTAGGTGTGGGGGAGTGTGAGTGGAACATGAGTACATGTGTATGCATTATATTCACGTGTGTGTGTGTATGTGCGTGTGCGTGTGTTGCTTTGCCATCATACTCAAATCACTAACAGGTTATTTTCAGATCATGTTTGTTTTTTTCAGAAAAAAGTTTTTTGGACTTGTTTCACTTTTAATTGTTCAGTACAGTTGGTACAGGTTTATAAAAGATTTTCACTAAAGTTATCACCACTTCAGCATCAAGCTCAGGCACAAACATTTGGGTTGTTGCAATACAGCTGCTGTTGCACACACACACACACACACACACACACACACACACACACACACACACACACACACACAAGTTAACTGCTTCGAGGGCACCAAAGCTTTGATGTTTATTTCACCTGAGAAACTGATTTTGGATGACACTTGAAGTGAAGGATTGTTGAGTTGGAAATCACTTTTGAATTTGTAGGCAGTGGATTCAGTCCACATATTTGACTTTGTTGGGCGACATCTTGGTCTGATGATGTCAGTTCTGTCCAAGTTTTCTAGGCTGTTTCTTTTATTTCTTTTAGCCATGCACATTCAGTATAAGTGTACTTTTGATAGAATACAAGAAAGTGAATGTAAACTGGAGTGAAGATGGCTGGCAACGCATGTGGGTGGGTCGGGAGGGGGGTGAGGGGGTGGGGGAATGGTGAGAGAGAAGAAGAGAGAGTGAGTGTGTGTGTTTGTGTGTGTGTGTATGTGTGTGTGTGTGCATGCATGTGTGAACAGAGACATGCAGAGGGAGAGAAGAACTGAGGGTGCATAAAGAAATTTGTCGACAGTGGATGGAAACCAGCTTAAAAGGATAGGCAGGCAGTCACTAAGACTCAGGTTAAAGTGGAACAGCAACACATGCTCCTGCTATGTCTTCAGCTGTAGGGACTGGGAGAAGAGTGATCCCACTATTATCTCCCTTTCGCCACATCAATCCTTCTGCTCTCCTGTTGTTGTTCCTTTGAGGGAAGCTGATGATATCCTGTATAGTAGTATATCAGAATGTTGTGTAGAATGTTATCTTGTTGGTTCATTACCTCATGTCGTTGATTTCACTAGGCATATTCAATATGATTTAAAGCGCATGTGCTTTTTTGTCTTATTATGAGAAATCCTTGGAAGTATAACTCTTCCCTTTTAAGGTCATCTTCCAACTTGCTTTAATTAAAGAGTTTGGATTTTACAGTAACTTTGCTTAGAAGCGGTTTGTTGGTTGATCTGAAATTCAGGCTACTAGTGGAATTCACTTGTGCACAAACCTCATCTTGTTCAGCATATTTTAGATATGACCCAATTTACCGTTGTGCAACTTCCTCATGTTGCTGAAGCGTGCATTTCAGGCTCTGTGACTGCTGAAAAGAACTTCATACTGGGGACATTGTTTGGCACTGTGCTGCCGAAAAAGTGTACAACTTAGTTGTAGAAAAGTATGAAAATTGCTTTAAAAAAAAAAAAAAAAGTAAGTAGAAAGAAATTAAAAAACAAATAGAATTGTAAACAGATCCTGTGAAAAGAATCAGATAATCAATTTCCAAATTACTAGCAATGCAATCACAATCAACCTTTGTAGATAAATAAGTAACATTTAACCGAGGGGGAATCGAAATCAAAATGTAAACCATATGAATCTGCTAGAGGTAACTTAAGGGAAAAAAAAAAGGAAACCCTGTGACTGACGGTCATTAGAGGAATTCCCAGTTGTGTGGTGATGGTGGAAAGGTAGGGTGTGTTGACCAAGATCCCCAACAGCTCTCTGCTGACTGTCAACCAAACAGAACACACTGAACGATGTGCCCGAGGAAGGGGGAGGTCTGTCCCCCTCCCCGTCACCCTCCGACATACGTCTGGCTCGCACAGCCAGTGAAAAACGTCATATGGTGGTGAGACTGTGTGCCGGCTACGCTTGTCAGAACTTTTTGCATCCAATGTGTGATCTCAACTTTTTTTTTTACTTCCGTACATGTGCAGCATTTACTCTTGCCTGTCTGATGACGATGGCACTATTGTGTGTAATATCTGATACTAGTGTAGCTATAACTGTGAATGTTCTCTGTGCAACAAGGAGTGATGGATACAATACTGGCTGCTTAGCGTGTGTGTTTGTAATACCTCCAACACCAATAGACATGTTGCAGCTTTTGTCGTTGACTGTAACAGTGTGGTTGGTGTATGTGCTAAAAAGAGTAAAATGAATTAAAACGTGAAAATGCACGGGAGAGTGACACAGTGACTCAATCTCACAGGACACTCTTGGCCAACTAATATTTTGTTATTGTGCAGACAGTTGTGTGGCACAAGAAGAACGCCAGTATAGATATAGCTGAGGAGAAAACCAAGCATGTGATTGCAGGCTTCTGATAAATATATGTGCAGTTTAGACAAAAAGGCATGATGCCCTGAAAGTGTGAGAACTGATTGGCATTTTGTCCATCAGACTTTGACTAATAACTTAGTTTCTGATAGTGTGCAGTTATGCAGATACGTGCCTTGCATTTATTGCCTGTCTGCCAACAGATATGTGTTTGTGTCATAGAGTGTGTGAATTGCAAGGCGTGTGAAAGTTTAGATGGTGGTGAACTAACATTTTCTTTCATCAGCACAGCTTTTATTTAGTTACTCACTTGTTTGTTTATTTGTTCCGAGAAAGACACACCAGAAATGTTGTTCTTCTGTCTTCTGCCTCTTCCTTGCTACCACCGTTTGTGCTCCAACCAGCAATGGTGGTCATTGTTTGTGGGTTTCGCCTGGGATTTTAGTGACTATTTACACAACAGTTGTGCCAACTGTGATAACGCAATGACAAATTTGTTCCTGTATTAGACTAGTTTGTGGCCGTTCCATGGAATTTGTTTACACCTGAATTTCTTGAAGTGTTAAACTCCGCAGTCGCCTACCTTCCATGTTCCTGAATCAAAGTAAACAGATGGACATTTCTCTGAGATATGAGCTATATAAGACACTGCATATGGTGCTACTGACCTGTGAAAACAGATCATTAAATAGCACATGGTGGTGACAGGCATTGACAGCTGTTGTACATCCAGTCAGGAAATGATCAGGTCATTCAGAGCTTGGACATTCTGGGAATGCAGTATTTATGGCTATCAAGGTTTCATGTTATTCTCTGTGCCCCCCCCCCCCCCCCCCCCCACCCCCTCCATGCCAACCCCACCCTACCAGCCCATGCTTTCAACAGCTGACATCAGTTTAGCCCGCTAAAAGGCATGTGAATCACTGTAGGAATCTGGTAGGTATTAGGTATGGCAACATCTTAATGCGAAGGAGCAGAATGAAGGGAAAACACATTTCAAAGAAATATTTGTGTGCTTCATTATGTTTGTTGAAATTGTTCTTGAAATTCTGCCAGTCTAATTTTTGAAGAAAAAAGAATCAATGAACAATCTTCTGTCATGCTATATGTAATATGAAAAGCTGACATTTGAAACTCTGAAATTTTACATTTTTGTCACGTAAACTGATTTTGAAAAGGAATGTCTGACACCATAACTGTGATCAATCATTTGTTGATAAAAAAAAGATGGAGGTGAGGGCGTGGAACGAAAGACTGGTGGGAGGGGTGAAGGGTGGACGTAGGTGGGGCTTTTTAAGTGACGGAATATGGCCTTAGTAAGTAGATCCACAGACAAAAGTATGGGGATTTCGAATTTGAACACATGTTCAGACACTTGCAACAGAATATGGATATTGAAAATCACAAATTACTCTAGGAATGGTGTTGGAGCATGCTTTTAAAAAAAAAAACAACTTTTAAAATATTTGTTTGCTTATATATTTATTTCTTTGTTTACTTGTTAGTTATTCCACTTATTTATTCATGTATTTACTTATTCATCTGTTCATTCGGTTGTCTAAGTGCGTGTCTGTGTTCGTTGTCATAACTACATGTAGATTATGCTCTTCCTATTGGATGTGTCATTTTGCACAGCTGCCCATTTCGTCAGAAGAATGTGCTTTTGTTGTCTGTTGTTGTTTTGATCCAAGCTTAAATCCTTTGACAAGCACATATAACTTTTTTGTTTCAGTATGTGATTAAACAACAAAAAAAGAAAAAAGTATCACCTTCTACTCTGCATGTTTTTTCATTCCAGTCTCGCGATGATTTCATGATACAAAGTATCTTAAACCAGTATACTATGAATCTGATGTTCGCTTGTTTCTAAGATATTAACAATTTAGTTCATAATTTAAAATCATACAGACGTTCGTCATAAAACCCAATAAAAATGGTAAAAGAAAAATGCCTCCTGATCTGACATTTAATTTTGAAAGCACACACAAAGTGGCCAAATTTTTGTTTAACCTGTACTATGCCTGTCTCTTGATAATTTAAGTCTATACAACGCAGGAATTTGTCTAAAGGGCCTGTCACACAGAAAAAACAGATGAAATGCGCATATACCACTTACAAATTTTTGGCAGATTTTCTGGTACGCGCTGATACGTGGAAAAAATGAGAAATTTTGGGGGTCTTTGCGTCAAATTTTGACAGATGTATCACGAAAAAAACCCTGATAAAGCACTGACAAATCACGACTGACAGACGGATGCTCCACGTATATCAGCGAATACCGCCCAAATGTCCAATTTTTGTTGCAGCTTGGGTCTTCATTCCTCAGTTCCACCATGAGTCTGTCATACAGGCCTTGCTCCATTCTTCTACCAATCCATGGCCGGACCCACACTCTCCCTATTCTCCTTCTCTCCCTCCTTCTTCTGCGCCTGCGATTCAGGATGGCATGGAGCTGGATCAATTGGTTGTTATGCTGCTGGAGGAGGAACACTGCCACATCTGGCCATTGGAGGTTCATGTGATGACTTCTAGGGTTGTTCAAGGGGGTCTGATTGAAGGATCCTAGATGTGTTCTCCTCGGCAGCTCGGCACAGACTGAGGTTTGAGAGGAAACATCGGCCAATTTATAGCCGTCCGACCATACGCCACATGTACGCCATTCATCCTGCAATCTTGCGCCATGCATTCGTGTTTTATCAGTCTATCATTAGTATTTCATGCGTCTAATACGTGTATCATAACGTGATATGTCCGCTCAATTCGTGGTATATAAGTGATACTTCTGTGTTTTTCGCGTGGAACTTTCGTGAAACTTACGCGGATTTGCGCAAATTTGTCTAAAAACACGCATAAGCACCGATGCAACACGGAAGAAAGGCGCACTCGACGCAATTATTGCGTATGGAAGGCGTATATCTCGCGGTAACATCTCGTATAGTCCCCGTAAATTCAGAAAATCTTTGCGCGCCAGTTATTTTGAACAGTCCAAAAGGATGTGGCGCGTATGGATTGGGTTGGCGCATGGTGGCCGTTAGAAAACCGTATGAAACACCGATGATTTGTGCATAACGCTGATGCTCCACGTTTCACCACGTATCGGGAAAATTTTATACGCGATGTTTGCGTATTTGCAGTGTGACAGGCCTATAACATAGGGCAAAAGCATAGGGAATTTTTTGTGTTTTATGACTGACTGCAGCCAGGATTGAAGTTGACCTCAAAAGAAGGCTGGTCTGTTTTTTCAGAAGATCTTTACTGTGTTCACCATCTGTGGTGTATTATAAAAACCTACAATCACAAAAATGTTGGCAGCTTTTTGGGGGTAGCTTTGGACTGATTCAATTAAATTTGTTCATCTGTTACTTTGTGGACCAGTAAGGCATTAGAAATTGTGAGGGTTTGTTTTGCTAATGCAGATGATCTGTTTTATTTCTACAGTGCACAGAAAAAAACAACTGTTAGTTTGGGAATGTTGATTCCCATGTTGTAAAATTTGATTGCTTTTCAGGTTGTTCAAAATTTACCAGAATCACAGTTTTGCAATAAAGTGCTAGTTTTTGTGTGAACATGCTATTGTCTGTCAGGACTGAATAGTTTTGCTGGTTCACAAGACAAGCCTTAAAATCCCTGCAAGGTAGTATTAATTTCCTTCGACGGTCATCACAAAAACCAGAAATTACTGTGTTAATAAAGGGAAAAGCATGACAGTTCGTGATATGCAGCTAAATTGATCTTTCTCGTGAAGTGAAAAATGACGACAAAATTTAGCATCAGCAGGCTGACTCTGGTATTCTTTTTTTTAAAATATTATCAGGCATTATTCCCGTTCCATTCTTTTCGGTTAGTGCATATTTCATTTTCTTTTTGACTAAGTTGTTTAGATAAATCTTACAAACTGAAGGAGGAAGAGGAATAGCCACAATCATCTGTGTTATGCCTGTGGGATATAGTTTTTCATGGCATATTTCTTCACAAGAATTGCGTCAGGAATTGTGCTTGAATTTCAGATTGCATTCACTGTGTGAGAGAAAGTCTGTTTACTCTGCGTACATGATGGTTTGTTACTGTTACAGGTTACTTTGGGGATTTTTAGTGACAGTGTTTGGTGGTAGGTTTGGTTCCATGGCAATGGAATCCAGAGTTTTAGATCATAGTGTACATGGAAT
>CM031596.1:49293477-49305977 GCA_018398815.1 Conus ventricosus
CTGTAACACAGCACAGCATATTCTGATCTGCCATAAGTATCAGTGAGCTGTAAAGTGGTGTTCATTTTGTGGACAGATTATGTTATGTGTTTCTTCTTGTTATGAAATCCAAATAATTGACTAAAAAAACCTTAATTTAGAATGTTTCAGGTTACATACACCCTTCTTCAGCTCTGCCCTGTCGTCGCCAAAAGGCGCCTATGGCGGTGAAAGGGTTAACACGAATCTTACATTTCTTTTCCTTTATGATGACAGCCCTGATAGTATGCACTGTGTGTAGTTGGCTGGGCCCTGGGCTGTTACCAATAAAATCTGCACCTGACTTGCTGTGCAGGAGGGTCGCAAGACAGCAGCCTCCGCCCCCCCACAGCCTAATGGCAAGGCACTGGTGGAAGAGGAGTCAGAAGAACATGGAGATCCCACTTTGGTTCGTACGGGGAGGTAAGGTAGCTTTCTTGGTTCTCCCCTCCTCCCCCCTTTCTTTTTCTTGTGTGTTACGTTTAGTAGTTACATGTCATGTATGGTATTCCTGCACTGTGACTGTCTTCTTTGATTCCACTTAACAGCAGCACATTAGTATAGAGGTTTTTCTCTCTTTTTAAAGAAAAAATATTTACAGCGAATTGTACGCGTTTGTTTGCAGATGTGTGTGTTGTGTATATTTGTAACTCTGTGTATGTGATGTGTGTGTGTGTGTGTGTGTGTGTGTGTGTGTGTGTGTGTGTGTGTGTGTGTGTGTGTAACAATAACAATAATAATAACAATAACAACAATAACAATAATTTTTAATCAGTCTTTTCTGGCCAACTGGCCTGTACAGACAGGAGAAATGGTCATTCAAAATTGTATACATGGTGAGTAGCAAAACATTTCAATCAAGATGTAGTTTGGCATCACAGTTTCATAGCTCCACAAATATATGTCGCAATTCTAAAGGCTAATTTTCCACTGAGATTTGTGAGTAGCAACTGTACTTTTAGAGTTGATGGGAAGCGGTAGTAATACAGAGGGATATGTCGTTTACGGAGTGCAGCATATCTTGGGCACACAAGCAAAAAATGAACAAGGTCTTCAACACAGTTCAAATCACAGACTTTACAAATTGGATTTGGCAAACATTTGCCATAACGTAGGATTCCATTTAGTGGGAGTCAATTTGATTTAACCAGACAAAGAACATGACGGTGCTCATGATTTTCTAACTGGCTTATATAGGTGGCCCTTAAGATTTCTGGTTGGTATAAGATGTAGTCTCCTTCTGTTAAAACTGATTCATGCCAGCACTGACGGAAATTATCCTCTAATCTTTCTTTGAATACTTTAAGAAAGTAGCTAGTATTTCCAACATCTTGCATCACCCATACATAGCCAAATCCAAATTTACACAAAATGGTTCTAACTCAAGTAGCCCAGTTCTGCCTGCCATTATTATCATGCATAAACAACATATTGTAACATTGATGAGGGTAGCGGTCATGTGATAATACATGGAGTGTGTGTGTGTTCATGCGTGCACGCTTGTGTTTGTGTATGTGTGCACTGAATGTGCAGTTTTCCGAGAAGTTCCTGAGGTAAGTGGAGTGGGCTGGGGTTCTGTACAAACCCCAAACCCCCCTTGGGAACCTCTAGGAAAATTTTGTACAGATGGTAAACTCGCCATAAGCCAGGACTTTAAAGTGTCGGATTTAGCATATTTTGTTGTTTTGGTGTGCACAGATTATTTGGTGGTCTGACAGACGACATCAAGCGGAAGGCCCCGTTTTACCTCAGCGACATCAAGGATGCCCTGCATATTCAGTGCCTGGCCTCCTTCATCTTCCTGTACTTTGCCTGCCTCACCCCTATCATCACCTTTGGCGGCCTCCTTGGTGATGCTACCGACAACAACATGGTAAGAATGGAGTGCTGGAGTATAAGTCTTATTGATCATGTTTTTCATCCGCCAGAAAAGGGTTGGTGAGGGGGAGGGGCATTATGAAACAGAATCACAAGTAAGTTTTTTGGTTTTTTTAAAAAAAGACTTTTACTTAAAAGGGGCAAAGAAAAATAGTCAAAAGTATGTACTGAATTTCCAGCAAGAGCCTGAAGGTGTTAAGGATAATCGGAGTACAGATCATGCACTGAGTGTACAGAAAAATACTTCCTACTTTGTATCTTTTTTTTGTGTACTGTAAAACGCAGGGAAAAAAAGCAAACTTTTTTGACAAAGAAAAATATTCCACACAGCCTCCATGCTATCTTTACAGCCTTCTCAGATTCATGAACAGACTTGAAAATCAAATGAATTTTTTTTTTAAATGAAATAGATTTGAAAAAAAAAAAAAGACACGCGGACAAAGCAGTAACAGTGTGGTGTGATACAGTCCTGCACATAGGGTTGATGTATGTATGCATTGCAGGCGGCGCTCGAGAGTATATTGTCAGGTGCCATCTGTGGGGTGGTTTACGCCTTGAGCGCTGGTCAGCCCCTCACCATTCTGGGCAGTACGGGGCCTGTGCTGGTCTTTGAAAGCATCCTCAATCACTTTTGTTCGTGAGTATCTACCCATAACTTGCTTTTGGTACTTTCTTGCAATTCCGTCACCCATTCATTTATTTTTTTATTTGTATGTTTATATTTAATATTGAAGGATTTCTCTTGTTATACTGTCTGAAAGTGAATACCTTGTTACACACATACAGCACTGACTTGTTGAATACCGGAACATTTTGAGATTAAATATTTTTAAGTAGCTGCCTGCCTTCCCGAATTTTTTTTAAATTTCCGTAATTTAGAAACATTCTCCAAATCCGGAATTTTATAGAGAAATCCAGAATTTTGACGTGTTTTTTTAAAACTAAAAATGCAAGGGTAGGGGGCTCATTTTTGAATAGGGATGATAAAGTATTGCAGAATGAATCCCAAATGATATGTATATGTTGACAGTTATATGTATGGAAAATGAATGTTCTTTTTAAACCCCACCTTTATCAACTGACTTTCAGTCAAAAGCTGAATTGCCTCATCATCACTGTACCCATCTCCCCAATCCCCTAGTTCCTGAACTCTGAGTCCAGAAGGCTGGCCGCTATGTTCATATTCGGCAAACGGTAGGAGTGCATACACTGTGACTGGGGGTCGTTTCAGGTCCAACGGTCTGAACTACCTGGAGATGCGGCTGTGGATTGGCCTTTGGACGGGTACTCTGCTGATCATCATGGTGGCCTTTGACCTCTCTGCCTTGGTGCGCTACATCACCCGGTTCACGGAGGAGTCTTTTGCTGCACTGATTTCCCTCATCTTCATCGTGGAGGCCATCCTCAAGTTGATCCGAATCTCCTCCGACTATCCGGTCAACCGTGACCCCGACGAAGTTCTGAACTACAACTGCTCCTGTGACACGACGAATGCCACCTTGAGTCCCAACATCACGGAAGATTCCATTCTGGTGTCTAACTGCACCAAGTTTAATGGCACGCTGATCGCGGAGGGTGCGGCACGCTGGTCTACTACCCGGACATCTTTTTCTTCTCTGTGCTGCTATTCCTTGGGACGTTTACCATGTCCTACTCTCTGAAGATGTCCAGGAATGCCTCATTTTTCCCTACTGTGGTAAGTAACAGTTCCCCTCTTTTTTTCCCCAACTTGGCAAGTGGCAATCCTCTTTTTTCCCCAACTTGGCAAGTGGCAATCCTCTTTTTTCCCCAACATGGCAAGTGGCAGTCCTCTTTTTTTTTTCCCCAACATGGCAAGTGGCAATCCTCTTTTTTTCCCCCAACATGGCAAGTGGCAATCCTCTTTTTTTTCCCCAACATGGCAAGTGGCAATCCTGTTTTTTCCCCAACATGGCAAGTGGCAATCCTGTTTTTTCCCCAACATGGCAAGTGGCAATCCTCTTTTTTCCCCAACATGGCAAGTGGCAATCCTGTTTTTTCCCGACATGGCAAGTGGCAATCCTCTTTTTTTTCCCAGCATGGCAAGTGGCAATCCTCTTTTTTCCCCAACATGGCAAGTGGCAATCCTGTTTTTTTCCCGACATGGCAAGTGGCAATCCTCATTTTTTTCCCCAACATGGCAAGTGGCAATCCTCTTTTTTCCCCAACATGGCAAGTGGCAATCCTCTTTTTTTTTCCCCAACATGGCAAGTGGCAATCCTCTTTTTTTTCCCAGCATGGCAAGTGGCAATCCTGTTTTTTCCCCAACATGGCAAGTGGCAATCCTGTTTTTTCCCCAACATGGCAAGTGGCAATCCTGATTTTTTCCGACATGGCAAGTGGCAGTCCTCTTTTCTCCCGACATGGCAAGTGGCAATCCTGTTTTTTTCCCCAACATGGCAAGTGGCAATCCTGTTTTTCCCCAGCATGGCAAGTGGCAATCCTGTTTTTCCCCAACATGGCAAGTGGCAGTCCTCTTTTTTCCCGACATGGCAAGTGGCAATCCTCTTTTTTTCCCGACATGGCAAGTGGCAATCCTGTTTTTCCCCAACATGGCAAGTGGCAATCCTGTTTTTCCCCAACATGGCAAGTGGCAGTCCTCTTTTTTCCCGACATGGCAAGTGGCAATCCTCTTTTTTCCCGACATGGCAAGTGGCAATCCTGTTTTTTCCCCAACATGGCAAGTGGCAGTCCTCTTTTTTCCCGACATGGCAAGTGACAGTCCTCATTTTTCCCAACATGGCAAGTGGCAATCCTCTTTTTTCCCCAACATGGCAAGTGGCAATCCTGTTTTTTCCCCAACATGGCAAGTGGCAATCCTCTTTTTTTCCCCAACATGGCAAGTGACAATCCTCTTTTTTCCCCAACATGGCAAGTGGCAATCCTGTTTTTTTTCCCGACATGGCAAGTGGCAATCCTCTTTTTTCCCCCAACATGGCAAGTGGCAATCCTGTTTTTTCCCCAACATGGCAAGTGGCAATCCTGTTTTTTCCCCAACATGGCAAGTGGCAATCCTGTTTTTTCCCCAACATGGCAAGTGGCAATCCTGTTTTTTCCCCAACATGGCAAGTAGCAATCCTCTTTTGTTCTCAACATGGCAAGTGGCAATCCTCTTTTTTCCCGACATGGCAGGTGGCAGTCCTGTTTTTTTCCCCTATCATGGTCAGTGACAGTCCTTTTTTTTCCCCAGCATGGCAAGTGACATTCCTCTTTTTTCCCCAACATGGTGAATGACAGTCCTCTTTTTGTCACAAAATAGTGACATTTTTTTCCCCAACATGGTAAGTGACAGTTCTCTGTTTTCCCTAACATGGTGACAATCCTCTTTTTTCCCAAATGTGGTAAGTGACAAACCTCTTTTTATCCCCATCATGGTAAGTGACAAACCTCTTTTTATCCCCATCATGGTAAGTGACAAACCTCTTTTTATCCCCATCGTGGTAAGTGACGGTGCCCATCGTGGTACGTGACATTAAACCTTGCTTCTTCACTGAATGTGACAGACATACAGAATAAACTCACAATAAAAGACTCTCCGAACTAAACACCTTCCATAGCTGCCAACTGTTACGGGAAAACCGGGACATGTCGTTTTTTTTAAATTTGTCCCTATTTTCGTTGTTTGCTGAAAAAATTCCGGTTTACGAGTTTTCAAAAAAAAAAAAAAAAAAAAAACCCAAAATGAAATAAAAGAACGTTTGGCAACTGGTCCGACTGAACAGAAATCGTAAACTCGGAAGTCAGCATGAAAGGGGCATAACTAGGCCCATTCCGCGCATGCGCATAGCTGCTATTCAAATAGTCAACATGGCGTCTTCAAGTGGTAGCATGGAGAAAACCACAAAACCTAAACGATTTCAGCGGTATCTGCCAGCTTATAAAGACAAGTTTCCATGGGTTACTTCTTGCCCTTCAAAGGGTGAAAAGTTTGCTGTCTGCACCGTGTGTCGATGTCCGGTAAATATTTCACATGGGGGAAGAAATGATCTGGCCGATCACAAGAAGACCACGAAGCACAAAAAAAAAAACAACGAAGCTGAGGAATCGGCAGCCGTCAAAAACACTCCGTCAATCTTCACATGCTATGGGGTGTAGTTGTGAGATCATAAGGGCAGAAGGGTGAAGTTGATGGAACTTGAACTGAAGAATGTGGGTGTGGCTGATGGAAGCCCAGGACTGTGAGTGCTGTTGATTGGGAGGACAGAGCATCTTTTATGTTCATCCTACATCAATATGGAAGATAAAAAAGCTGTTAGGGTAAGTCTTATTTTGTGTGTTTTGTATATTAATCTATAGAAAAAAATATGGTGGCTACCTACATAAGAGGCTTTTTTTTACACAAAATATTGCATTGTATGCAACATACTAATATGCATGCTTTGATATGGTTTAATAATAGGCTTGCTTTTAATTAGTTTTCCTATCAGGAGATGAAAAATATGCCTGTCAGAGTGTAGAAAAGGCTTCAGCTTCAGGGGGCGCAGCCCCCTGACCCCCGCTGATCAGGGGGGGGGGGGGGGGGGGGGGGGGGGGGGGGCAGCCCCCTCCCAAACCCACCCCCCATGAGGTGTTACTCTTTTTGACTCTGGGAGGTTGGCAGCTATGACCTTCTTTATGAAGACGTTTTTTTCAACCACTCTTTCACAATTTTATATTGCCTCCCAGTTCTCTTTCACAGTTTTATATTACCTCCCAGTTAGACTGCTTTCCATTGAAACCCAGTTCAAAAGATTTCTGTGAGTTAGTACCTGGGGATTCCATTGTGCCATTATTAGAGGTCTACAAGATGTTTAAGTCTGGCTCCTGCAACTTTTCAGCGGTGGTGGACCCTGAGTTTGACTGCCACTTACCAGACTCGGTCTTGCTACCCAGACACAAGTTCCTTTAACACACTTTGGAATATTCTGTGTGTCTTCCCATGCTTTCAGTCCAAAATTAAAATATGTACTCAAAATACCAAACCCGTCTTGCAGGTCAATAGTCGGACTGGATTGTTGTTGTTGCAAGTTTCACATAAGCATTGATAGTACCGAAGATGATAGCGCAACATGCAGGGCCAGTTACGCCATTTTCTGTTTTTTTTTGTTGCTCATCAAATGTGTTCAGGTTATAGTTGTTCAAATTTGAAAACGTTTGAGGGGTGTGTAATGTGTTGTAATATGACATGTCAGAATATGCCCAAGCTATAAATTTTCTGAAACATCTGTATAATTCTGATGTGCTTTTTTTACTTGTTCCTTTTTGTGTGTGTCTTGAAATGAGATGTTTTGATAGCCAGCATATGGTTTTGACAGACAGCAAGTGAAAGGGATTTGTCTGTGATCAATTAAGTATTGAAGTGTATTCAAAATTGAGCATTTTGAAGTCATCAAGAATAAATTTGTGCGCATGTGCGTGCATGTGTGCATTTCAGGTGCGTAGCACAGTGAGTGACTTTGCTGTGCTGATTGCCATTCTCAGTATGGTGATTGTGGACTTCCTTGTTGGCATCCCTACTCCAAAGCTCCATGTACCCGATGACTTTGCGGTGAGTAACGCCCCCCCTCCCCCCCCCCCCCCCCCCCCCCCCCCCCCAAAGTTTTCTTTGTGTAATGCAGGCCTGCCTACCGTCCCGGAATTCGCGGGATTGTCCCGCCAAAAAAAAAAAAAAGGCAATAAATCCCGCATGTCCCTCGAGTTTAATTTGCGTCCCGGAAAAAAAATCTAAGTTTAAAAAAAAAAAAAAAAAAATATCGAGCGCCTGTACATAGAAACTCCATACAATCTGATGCGGCGATTTTCGGGTAGGCTACCACCCTTGCGGCCCTAAAGCCTTGGTTATGTGATCGAGTTTGGGCCACCGAGGGCACCAGCATTTGAACACTTCGGCACGCTTCGCTTTGACTGTCTTCATAGTAGAGGTGCGCTGTGCACATGCGCAACACAGTTCAACCCCCCTTTCAAAAAAATCAAAGATGGCGTCCAAGCGACAGCAAAGTTTCGGTGGTGAAGAAGAAAAAAAACCGTTGACAATTTATCATTTTCACAAAGACTTTTCTATTATTACACAATGGAGACTGACAGTGGCACCGCTTGTTCATCCTGTCTGGAGCATGCAAGTAAGTGTGCATGTCAAATTGATTGCATGAAACGATAGCTTGGTTTTCTTACATATATGAATAATAACTAGTTATGGCACTACAGCAGCAAACATGTCATTTTCTGTGTTGCTATATGCGTCCCTGACATTCAGTCTGTGTCCCTGAAATTTGATAATTCTGCCCCTGAAATCTGGAAATCAGGGTAGGCAGGCCTGGTAATGTAATGTAATGTAAAAGGATATTTATAGAGCGCTTTACCTCATCAGAGCCCAAAGCGTATATTACAGAAACATGATAAAATACTAATTCTAACTCAAAGCACTCGCACACATACACATGCACGCGCGCACACACACACACACCACACACACACACACGCACGCACGCTTGTGCGCGCGCGCACACACACACACATACACGCACACACACACATATGCCAAAAACAAAACACACACACGCAGATAGACACATGTATGGGTTTTTTTTTTCTGAATGAATACTGTATTCAGTGTTTCGTACAGAAATCACACCAAATCATAAAAAGACAAAACACAAGTACATGTACACATACATGTACACACACTGGCATGCACACACACATTCATGTGCACAGGCACAGGTGTGGCTTCAAACGTGCAGATATATGCATGCTGACACACACATCTATGTAGACTGTTTTCTCTCATACTTGCTCATTTCAAACTCAACACGTATCTCACAACAGTACATGCAAACAAGCTGCATAGTTGAATATGAATGCATATTAGAATGAACAATTTATATATTAGAATATTAGAATGAGTTTTAACACAAACTGAAAATATTCAGACTGTGGATACTTGACTGTCTCATTGGTGTATTGTTTGCAAGGAATGGCTTAATATTAGCCCAGCACATCCACATACATGGCAGTGCATGGGGAAAACTAGGTAGACTGGAATTTCTACACAAACTGAGGATTTGCAAGGATACTGCACAACTAAAATCACCAGGGGGAAACAAAGCTAGAAATAGTATTTAGAAAGCTTTATTAGTTCTGATTTCACTGTCTTTTTAAGTTTGGCATATGGGAAACTCAGTTTGTGGGAAATTTACCTCGATGAGAGACTTCACAAGTCGCAGTGCAGTTTTGGGCCTTGGGACAATGCGATAAGTATGCTGCATGCAGGCCAATGATAACCTCTCAGGCATGATTCCCTGGGTCATCTCAGCCATGGTATGTGTGCAGGCAGCTTTTCTCATTAAGGAGAAAGGTTTACAAGTATGCATCTAGGATAAAGTAGGTCTGAAGTTTACATTCCATTTTCCTAACAGTGGGTCTCAAATTTGATTAAATATGCATAGAAGTCATTCAGGTTTTGCATGTTCAGTTCAGGTTTGCAGGAAATGGAACCAAAATCTTGTTCACTTAAATTTTTTTTTTATTGGTTTTCGGGTGGTTGACAGTGTTTGCCTCTGCTGTGAGATGCACCGTTACATATGTATAATGACAACATTGAACCTAGCAAGGGAAGTCACTTCAGTCCCTAGTATAACCTCTCCTTTCAGCAGTCATCATTCCTGTTTAATGTTGTCAGCATATGATTTTTTTAATTTTACTTGGAGGTAGAAGTGACAGTGTGTTTGTTCTTTCATTTTCATGTTTTCAAACAGGGGACAAGTGTGAGGCTGGATGCTGGACAGACGTAGGCCTTCAGTATTTAGCAAAAATGTTTTACCTTTTGTTTTTTCTTCTGTGGTCTCTTGAGCTTTGGGGGATCAGGATTTAGGATGCTGGCCTCCACCCCATTTCTTCCACAGGTTTAGGATCCCATCCCAATTTCATGATCTTGATCTGTTCAGGCGGCCAAGCTAGGTAGGAGGTCTGTAATTTGTCCCCTGTATTTGGACAGAGTGATACTTATATTGGACACAGGTGCTTGCTTTTGTCACCCATCCTTTCTCTTAAGTCCTTTGATAGGACTGGGGAGATGTGGGTGGGCAGTTTTCTCTGCTAAAACCTCTCAAAGTTATCACTCAAGGCAAGCAGCTGCCCACCCTTTTGCTGGAGTGGTGTCAGCAGTGTTTTTCTGTGTGGTGTCCCTTCAATGCCTCTTCTCTCTTGAGGTAAAATAATAAGCTTACAGTAGATTTCTTGCCTAGGTGGTTCAGGCATGTGGTTTCTTTGATCACAGTAAACTGACTCAAGTGTAGAGATTCCTGTTGCCACTGAGTCTTTAATTCTCAGGAGGTGGTCTTGTGTTGCTGATTCAGTCATATTTCGATCATACTCACGTGGTGCTTAATGGTTCTGCAGACTGTCGCTCATGACATGCTCAGTGTAGGAGATGATAAGGACTTGTAGCAAGATCAAGCAGACTGTCCAAGACAATCCTTCACGCAAAGTTGCAGGTGAAGAGGAAACTAGAGAAATTGATGGACAGCTACGTTATTCAGAGGACCCGGCAGAGCTTTCCTGGATCCAAGCCTGTTGCCCATAACCATCAAAGGTGGAGACAGCTGCTGCTGCACACTTTTTTTTTCTGTTTTATCTTCTGTGCCACTCCAGTGGCATCACCCCCATGCCACTCATTCTGGCTCCCTGTTCACAGTCT
Source organism: Conus ventricosus (assembly GCA_018398815.1). Taxonomy (NCBI): domain Eukaryota; kingdom Metazoa; phylum Mollusca; class Gastropoda; order Neogastropoda; family Conidae; genus Conus; species Conus ventricosus. The sequence goes on from CM031596.1 coordinate 49,304,066, forward strand.
TACCTTGGCTTGTCTTGGTAAAGCCCCGGTGCAGACAGTCTAAAGAGAGAATGAATATCAAGTTGTCATGAGGCAGCCCTCAAGGAGACACTGCTCTGTTGGCAATTCACATCATCTGGTACCTGCTCTGATCCAATATATGCAGGACACCTGCTAAGCCCCCTACTGTTGACAGTAACTGCTTAGTCTTGGAGCCAGCATGAGTGAGTGTTCCCCTCTCCAGAGGGTGCCATCATATCAGTCCAGTGCAAGTCTCCCCGTAAACTCGCCTACACCAGAGACTTTGGTACGAACTCACCAAATAGATGTGGATAGAAAATCGATACGAAGTTGACCATGAAAGCAGGATAAGAAGGGCTGGAGAATGTGTCTTTTTTAAGCTGCTGCTGCTGCTGAGTATGATGCTATGGAGTTGCATTCTGGTCTAAGACTGCACAACAGAGCTGTACTCTGTGTTTACTTTCATAACATAACTCAGTGTCAGCCAGGCCCAAGAGATACAGACACCTGCAGTGTTAGTAATGAAATTAGAGCAGGACTGAGAGACCCAGCCATTAAGTTGATGAAACTCAACTGTATGGTTTCCATCTTTGTCATGGAGTGCTTCTTAAGATTTTGAGTTTTTTTTAGTCTAGTTGCTTTGATGAAATTCAGCAAGGTCCAGATACTCCCCAAGGTTTCCACAAGAGTTTTTCCTGTAAGTTGATTGGTGATGGCCATGATCATGCTTGTAGAGAATTACACAGGTATGGCCTGAACAACAAGTCTCAACCTAGCAAGCAGTCATATGTCTGGATACAAGTCTGTCATCCTGTTGGTCTTTTTTGTTTGTTTCTTTCTTTTTGCCTGCCCAAGGTTACCCTTCAGTACACATGGGGACATTTGTGAGGTGCAGGATGATGAAGCAACAGGGATGATCTGGCCTGGTGTGTTTGCTGTGATCGCTATAATTCCATGTACCATTGACAAAGCATTCTATGTCTTGTGCCTGTGCAGCCGACCAGCCCGACCCGTGGCTGGGTGATCAACCCTATAGGCAGCAACCCCTGGTGGACAGCCCTGGCTGCTGTCATACCGCCATACTGGCCGTCATCCTCATCTTCATGGATCAGCAGATCACCGCTGTCATCGTCAACCGCAAGGAGAACAAACTGGTGGTGAGTACCGACTCTGAGTAAAGTAGGTAAGAGGTTGGGTTGGGTGAAATAGATTACAACTGTAGGTTGTGGGCCTTTAGTCATGGGAAGCTGAGTTCAGGCAGTTTTGAAAAGGCTAAGACAAGCATTTTTGTCAATTAGTGGCATTAAACAGATACAAATTAACATCAACTAATGTAGAGGTCAGAGCTGCCAACCATTATGGTTTTTATTGTTGTTTTACTGATTTAAAACTCCACTAGTGTTTTTCCAAATATTTCTGTAAGTTTGAAAAAAAAAGGAAGAAAAAAATGTAGAAACACGAAACTGAAAGGAAAAGTAAAAACTGCATGATTAATTTTTGTTGCAAATATGTTCTGAAATTTGACAATATTCTATTTTGTGCTTATGCACAGCAATATATTGCCTTTAAAGGAAAATGCTTGGTTTAGGGGACCATAATCTCGTGAGAGTGACCCTTCTGATCTTTGTCCTTGGTTTAAAAAAAGAGAGAGAGAGGGGGGGGGGGGGAAGGGGGTTGTGGTCAAATGTCGGAGTGTTTGTCTGCAGAGCTGAAGGTCAGGAGATAGGTCACCCGGTGAGGTCAGATTTTTGCGGCTTGAAAACCTGTCTGTGCACCCTGCAGTAAATAGGTCCTTGATTCAGCTCGGGGAAGGTTTAAGGCTGGACCACTAATGTTGCTTTCCATTAATTTCCTCTCCTCGTCTATACCCATTGTGTCAAAATTGTTGGTATCAATGAATTCACAGGGATTG
>CM031596.1:49310977-49350977 GCA_018398815.1 Conus ventricosus
GGGCTGGGTCAAGACAGGCAGTTCCCCTGCTGGCCAAGTGAACCCCTGCAGTGCTCAGCTCTCTCTCCCCGGGAGTTGAGCATGATCAGGGGGGATAGGGGTAGTAGTGTTCTGTTTGTCGTATATCTCCCCGAAGCCTGGAAGGGTCAAGACATTGGTTTCTTGGCCCTGGCCCCTTAGTTGGACTCCAAGGTGGGTGGTAAGGGGGAGATGAATCACAATAAAATAAATATGACTTCTTTAAAAAACATTCCCCCCAAAAGGAAGAGGAAGGCAGCATCCCCTATTTCAGGGGATTGTCAAACAGATAGTGACTCCGATACCGAAGTTCGACAGAAGACAGGTTTTTGGGCTTCCTGGCTCGTGATGGAGGGACGGAGCAGGAAAGACCCCTTTCAGCTCTGAGCCCGTTTGCCATTCAAAAGGGTTTTCAAGGTATAGCAGGTGACCCTCGGTCCATCAAGAGGTTGAGGAATGGCTCATTTCTCATTCAAAGCAACTCACAAAAACAATCTGAACAGCTGCAGAAAGCAACAAAACTTGTGGACAGGGAGATCAGGGTAACTCCCCACAAACAATTAAATTCATCGAAAGGCGTGATTCGTTGCCGGGATTTATCTGGTGTTTCAGAGGCAGAAATTAAGACGGAGCTGGCGTCCCAGGGTGTGACGGAGGTGCGCAGGGTGACGATAAAGAAAGGTTCAGAGAGAGTGGCCACCAACACCCTCTTTTTGACCTTCTGCAACCCTGTGCTGCCTCCGGTCATCAAAGTCGGCTACCTTAATGTTCATGTTCAGCTGTACGTGCCGTCCCCGTTGAGGTGCTTCAGGTGCCAGAGGTTTGGCCATGTCAGGGACCGCTGTTCTGGGAAGGAGGTGTGTGGTATTTGCTGCAAGGCAACCTATGATGGGCCGTGCAAAGATCCGGCCCATTGTGCTAACTGCGGTGGCGACCATCCCTCCTCTTCACGAAACTGTCCTCTTTGGATTCAAGAATCTGCCATTCAACGGCGTCAAAACGGAAAAGAAGATCTCGTTTTTTGAAGCCCGGAAACAGGTTGTGGGCAGTCAGACGCCGACAGCTTCTTCCTATGCTTCGGCTGTCAAGAAAGCTCCCATAGTTCCTACTCGGTCAGTCTGCTACTCGGTCAGTCTGCTGCCAGACACAGCCCTGATGTGGCCCTTTGCGGTCGGCTGGGCTATAAGCAACACTATCTTATCTTATCTTATCTGCTGCCAGACTGATGAATTCATGTTTTCGAAGACATTGCAAGTAAGATCTGTCAGTTCTGGTGGTAGCAAGTCCACCACCTTCCAACCCAAATTGAATGCCCCTGGTGGAGGCAAAAAATCCGCCACCCCTCAGACTGCCCAGCAGTCTACAACATCTGCTGCTGGGCAGATTAAAAAACCAGCACCCCGACCTCAAACTCCTCTGTCCAGTGCCCGTGCGGGCAAGGGAGTTCAACCCAGTGTGGAAAATGGTGGAGATGAGAAAGAAGCCTCCACCGTCTCCCAAATCCAGACCACCTTCACCTGTTGGCAAGTCTGCCAGCAGGTCTGAAGACCAACATAGTCCAGTCAAATTGCAAAATAAATTCACTCCATTGGAAGCGGACGTTGAAGAGGAGATGACCTGATTTCTCTCCTTTCGCCTCTGCACCATGGATAGTACAATTATTCCATTGGAATATCCGTGGTCTAAATTCAAACTTTGAGGAGCTGCAGCTTCTGTGTCAATCTCTAAAACCTCCGTCGTGGCTCTTCAGGAAACTCAAATTCAAAGCCAGAAGACCTTTACTCTTTCTGGCTTTAATATTCTTTCAAAACCTGCACAACCATCTACGTTAGGACTGTCGGGCGGTGTTGCCCTTCTCATACACAAAACTCTGCTGTATAGTCCTGTCGCTCTGTCTACCTCCCTTCAGGCTGTAGCTGCGAGAGTCACCCTCCACAAGACTGTGACAATCTGTTCTCTTTATCTCCCACCTTCTGTCCCGGTTTGTCGTCAGGACCTTGTCAGTCTGATAGGAGAACTTCCTCGACCTTTTTTTGCTGTTGGGTGACTTTAACGGTCACAATCCTCTTTGGGGTAGTGCTGGTACGTCACCCAGAGGTCTGCTGATTGAGGATGTCCTTTCAGACTTGGATTTGTGTTGTCTGAACGACGGATCTGCAACTTACCTCCACTCTTCCACAGGTTCACTTTCGTGTTTAGATTTGTCGGTCTGTGACCCCTCGCTGGTCCTGGACTATGAGTGGTCTGTCCATGACGATCTGCACGGAAGTGACCATTTCCCTGTCCTTCTACAACCTGTATTAACTGAACACGTCTCTGTCTCTCAGCATCTAAATTATAAGAAAGCAAACTGGGATCTATTTGCAGCCACTGTTTCTAAGGAGTTCCAGGACACTGATTTTCTTCAGAGTCCGGACCCAGCAGAATCTCTGACTAATACTATGATTAAATGTGCTAAAGTCTGTATTCCAGTGTTTTCCGACAAACTTCAAATGCCAAAAACACCCTGGTTTGATTCAGACTGCCAACAAATTTCCAAAGTTCGAAAACGGGCTCAGCGTCAGGTATACCAACGACCTTCGGGTCCCAACACTCGAGCCCCTCAAAAACTCCGTGCCAAATCGAGACACACTTTTAAAATCAGTAAACGTCGGTCCTGGAGAAGTTTCTGCTCCAGGCTGACATCGAAAACTTCCAAGAAAAAAGTGTGGAACATCATTAAGAAAATCAAAGGGAAGAACACCTGTCCCACTGTGAACCATCTCAAGTTTTCTGACTCTTTAATAACGGACAAAAAAGCAGTTGCTAATTTGCTGGCTTCAACCATTGAAAAGAATTCCTCCTCTTCTAACAAATCAGCCACTTTTGTCAAAAACAAAGCCCTAAAAGAAAAATCACCCTGCAACTTTTCGTCCGACAACATGGAAGACTACAATCTTCCTTTCACGTTAAACGAGCTGAAATCTGCCTTACTTTCTTGCAGCGATTCTTCTCCAGGTATGGATGAAATTCATTATCAACTGTTGAAACATCTTCCGCAAGAAGGTCTGAACATACTGCTACAGGTATACAACCATGTGTGGACTACAGGTTTCTTTCCACCCTCTTGGCGGAAAGCCCTTATTATTCCCATCCCCAAACCTGGAAAAGATCTTTCTAATCCATCAAACTACCGTCCCATAGCTTTGACCAGCTGTGTCTGCAAATTGATGGAGAAAATGGTCAACGCTAGGCTCATGTGGAAACTCGAAACCGATGGCCTTTTGGCGAAAGAACAGTGTGGTTTCCGCAACATAGGACTACAGTTGACCATTTGATTCGTCTGGAATCTACACTTCGGAACGCCATTTTTGAACAAACAGCATGCAGTGGCAATTTTCTTCGACTTGGAGAAGGCCTACGATACCACCTGGAAGTCGGGGATACTTCATGATCTCCACGATCTGGGTTTTCGAGGTCATCTTCCGCTTTTTATTCAAATTTTTTGGCAGAACGACAGTTTCAGGTCCGGGTTGGCACCACTCTCTCTGATGTCCACGAGCAGGAGTTGGGTGTTCCACAGGGGAGCATACTGTCTCCTGCCCTCTTTAGTATTAAAATCAACAACATTGTTCAATCAGTTCAGCAGGGTTCAGACTGCTCATTGTTTGTGGATGATTTTGCTGTCTACGCAACTGGAAGCCTGTACCCGAGTGTCAGCGCAGGCTCCAGCTTTGCGTAGATAAAATCCATCGGTGGGCAGATGAAAACGGTTTCACCTTTTCTCCAACAAAGACGCAGTGTATTCACTTCCATAATTTCCGTCAGTTTTTTCCAGATCCTGAACTTCAAGTAGGGAAATCTCCCATTCCAGCTGTTAAAGAGGCCAAATTTCTGGGAGTCATTTTTGACCAAAAACTTAACTTTCTCAGCCATATTAAAAACCTCAAAAACTGCTTGCCAGAAAGCACTAAATATTCTGCGGGTCGTAGCGCACACCGACTGGGGCGCTGATAAGAAACTTTGTTGCACCTCTACAGAGCCCTGGTCCGTTCCAAACTGGACTACGGTTGTGCTGTCTACGGCTCCGCACGATCTTCTTACCTCAAACTCTTGGACCCTATCCCCCATCAAGGGCTTCGTCCTCTGTCTTGGAGCGTTCCGCACCACCCCTGTCTACAGCCTGTACGCAGAGGCGGGTGAACCTTCACTGTCCAACGCAGGCTGAAACTGTCTTTGAATTATTACATCAGACTGTTCTCGGAACCAGAAAACCCTGCCTATGACTGTGTCTTTGACCCTCCGTTCCAAAGTAAGTTTGAAAACAACCCTAAATGTATTCCGCCGTTTGGTCTTCGTATGCAGCCTCACGTGCGGAATGCAGGTCTAGACCTAGGTGTAGTATCTGATTTTTCCAAGTTTCCGGATCAACCACCGTGGACCTTCTTCACACCAGAGATTTGTTTTGATCTTGCAGCTTTTCGCAAAGAGTCTACCAGCTCTCTGGCGTACAAGGCATTGTATGCTGAGCTCTGTTTGAAATTCCCATCCTGTCAAAAAGTTTTTACTGACGGTTCCAAGTCTGAAGATGGAGTGGCCTGTGCAGCCTATTGCCCTGGGGGTCCTTCTCAGATACTGTTGGAACATATTCATCAGATGCTTCTGTCTATTCTGCTGAACTTACTGCTCTGGTTTTGGCTTTGAAGATAATCTCACATTCTTCAAAGAGGGACTTTCTGGTTCTGTCGGATTCGCTGTCAGCTTTGGAGGCCATTGCTGGGCCCCAACCTTCAGCATCCAGAACTTTTAGTTTTTTTTGAACTTTTTAGTAAGTTGAAGGCGGATGGTTACAACATTACTCTTGCTTGGGTTCCTGGTCATGTTGGCATCGGCAGGAACGAAATGGTTGATCGTTTAGCCAAGAACGCCACAAGAGAGAAACTGTCCAACACTTATATCCCCTGCTCAGATGTGAAACCCAAAAATTTAAAGATTATGTGAGAGACCTCTGGCAGGAGGATTGGAACACACAGACGAATAAACAAACTCTTTCAGATCCGTCCAAACCTTAAGGACTTCCTCCCATCTACGTCGGGAGGTCGTAAAGAAGAAACGGTTCTGTGCCGGCTGCCACCGGCCATTCGTATTTTACCCATTCTTACCTTTTAAAGAGTGAAGAAGCTCCGTGGTGTATTCCATGTCATGCACCACTCACAATGAAACATGTTCTTTTAGAGTGTTGGGACTTGCACGATGTGAGACACAAACATTTTACAGCGGAGTCCATGAAGATCCTGTCAGGGATGTCCCACCCGATGTGATCCTTGAGTTTTTGAGAGAGATTAACATTTTTCATCTGATTTAAGATTTTACGGAAGAAAGATTTTTAATGCAATTTCTGGTGCGTTTGTAGACGATGTCATTTAATGAGATGTGTGAAAGGTGGGTTTTTTTTTTTTTTTTTTAATGACTGGTGAGTTGATTTTAACGTGGTGACAGCCCTGATGTGGCCCTTTGCGGTCGGCTGGGCTATAGGCAACATTATCTTATCTTATCTTAAGTGTTGTTGATGCTCTCAAATTGGTGCCTTCCATATGCCACACCAGGTCTTCATATCTGCCTTCCACACATCTTGTGTGTCCATTGAATTGTTTGCAGATTCACCCACACATTAAAAAAAATCAATTCACATCATTAGATATCCGGGCTGAACTTAGTTTCAGATGCACTGGTTAGAAAAACCAACAACAAAGAAATCAGTTTTCACTGTCCTCGGAAATATTGACCATTGGTGAAACTTCCAGGAAGATTTGCCATCCTGTCAGTCGGAAAATATGCCAGTACATGAAATATGATTGTTTGTGGAACTTCCATTACGCATTCAGTCTCTCAGACAGACTTGTACACAACAACAACAACGAAGAAATGCAAAATGTGTGTGCCATTGGAAAGGTCAGACGATTCTGGAAGATCTGGCAGCATGTAATATGGAAATAATGCCAGCATACAAAATGTCACTACTTTTGGAACTTTCAACATGCGTTCACATTCACACATACATATGGGTGCATGCGCGTGCACCGACTGATTGAAACCATTTACTGTGAGATTAACATATTGTTGTACTGACAACACACACATGCACACACAGACACACACAACAAGTCGTGCACACACGCATGTACACACTTACACGCACAGATAATGCACACACGCACTCGCAATCACACACGCACGCACGCATGCTTACGCATACTTTGACTATCTTTCAAGAACCTGTGCAAGGAGCTGTTGTTTTGTGGCTCGATACTGTGATGTCTGTCTGTGCGTGTTTCGGCAGGTGTTGGCGATGTGCTTTGTGCGCAAGGGACTGGACAAGGTGTTCGACCAGCGGGAGCTGAAGTGGCTGGATGACATCATGCCCGAGGCTCACAAACGTGCCAAGGAAGATGAGATCATCAAGCAGGAGGAGGTATGCTTGCTTTTTATTTTTTTTGCTTTTTTTTTTTCGATACTTGAATCAGAATTAGAGGATACATTGCACATAAACAACCTCTCTCTCTCTCTCTCTCTCTCTCTCTCTCTCTCTCTCTCTCTCCGCTCTCTCTCTCATGTTATAAATAGGGGGAATAGAAGAAAATCTGAAATGGAAGCAAACAAAAAAGAAAACCAAACAGATAGAATTTGAATCAAAATTCTGTTGATTTTCCAAGGGTATTGTAATAGCTGAAATAGGCATTAGTAAACACATGCTTCAGACAGATTCTCTCTTTGTCCTATTGGGAACATTAAGACAAATACGACCTTGCCAGACTCAAATCAACACACATACTAGCATACGGAAACCTCTCCTCAGTTTACAAACATTATGAGATTAACTGGTATGGGCATGAATCTCATCATGACACCCTGTTGAAGACTGTGTCAACAGGCTGATCATCTGGCACAGTGAAATAATTTAACAAAATGGATAAGTGCAGAAAGAAAAAAAGATTTTAATACACATCATCAAATCTCTATATTTGTTTTATTTGCCTGCCCCCCCTCCTCATCCTTTTTCCCACTTTCCGTACAAATGAACCCCATCCATACAGTCGGACAGAAAAACTTGCGCAGGTGCACAGACACACAGCGCTCAGATATGAGAAGGACCTCACATGAACACAGACATGATTCAGAAGATTGAAAAGAAAGAAAAAGAGAGAAAAAAGGCACTTTTTTTTGTATACGACTCGCATTTCTTGAGCTGCTAGCGCACATTGAAACCGACGGAATTCAGATGATCAAGGGGAAAAACTCTTGTTTACGTGCCTGTCATTTCTGAAGAGGCAGACATTGACAGACGTAATTCAGATGATCAAGGGGAAAAAAACCCTCTTGTTTACATGACTCTCATTTCTGAAGAGGCAGACATTGACAGACATAATTCAGATGATCAAGGGAAAAAACCCTCTTGTTTACATGACTCATTTCTTAAGAGGCAGACATTGACAGACATAATTCAGATGATCAAGGGAAAAAACCCTCTTGTTTACATGACTCTCATTTCTGAAGAGGCAGACATTGACAGACATAATTCAGATGATCAAGGGAAAAACTCTTGTTTACGTGCCTGTCATTTCTGAAGAGGCAGACATTGACAGACATAATTCAGATGATCAAAGGGAAAAAAACCCTCTTGTTTACATGACACCCATTTCATAAGAGGCAGACATTGACACACAGAATGCAGATGATCAAGGGGAAAAACTCTTGTTTACATGCCGCTCATTTCTTAAGAGGCACACATGGACGCAGACAGAATTCAGATGATCAAGAAAGAGAAAGAAAATGGAAACAGACCCTCTTGTGTACGTGCTGATCCAAGGATTACCAGCATGTATGGACAGATAATCAAGGGTGGAAAGGGAAGAAAAAAAAATGCTCATATTTACATGCCTCTCTTTTCTTAAGCAGCACACACAGACACAAGTGTAATGCAGATGCACAAGGAAAAACAACTCTTGTTTGCCTGCTTCTGTTTTCCTGAGCAGCAGCGCCGCAGTCTGATTGAAGGCAGTACCAGCATTCCCCTGGCCATGGGTCTGAACATGGAGCACATCACCATTCAGGCCGACATCGACCAGGTGAACATCAGCGAGGAGATGTCGCGAACAGCGCTGTGGAAGAGCATCATGCATAACGAGTCGTCCTCCAACCTCATCACTGCCAATGAGGAGAGTCGCCCCAGTGTTAAACAACGGTCAGTGTGGTCTTTTAAAAAACGTGGAGTAATGAATGTAAAGTTGATTATGATGCAGTGGAACCTCGGAGAACAATGTCAAGAAATCATTGGGTCTTTAGAGAAAGGCAAATTTTGTTAATTCAAATGTAGATGAAGAGAAAAATATTTCAGAAGAGCAAACCTCTGTAAAGAAGGAACCTGTTCCTCGGATTTTTTTTAGGAGGTGGAATTGGTCTTAAAACAGTGTTGAATGCAATGTCGAAAAGACAGAGTAAAATCTTCCGAATACAAACCTTTTCCAATGAAGGCATCTTATAAGAAAGAGACTTGATTGGCTAGAACATTTTCTCACATTTTACCTATCCCTAAAGGGTCAACCCTGTAGAAGACTCAATGTATTAACCGATTATTGTTTGAGGCAGTTTGTCTTTGGGTGCAGCGTGTGACCTGAGAGTCCTTGGAGTCTTTTTCAGTGTGCTGTTGGCCAGTTTCAGATGTTCGTCATTCTATATATATATATATATATATATATATATATATATATATATATATGTATACATTTATATGGGTTTTTTTTTTAATCAGTTGCTCATTATTTATTGCATATGATTGGACTCGGAAATAAATTTTCTGTAAAATAAGGCGAATAATCAAACTATTCAAACAATATAAAACCAACACTCTGTTTGAAATTTTGCTTAGAAAAACATTGTCTTGTTAAGTTACTATTCTTCATATTGAGGAATAACTTTTAATGCGTGACATGCACTGACAAAATATTGATAAATCACTTTCCTCTCATCAGCAAAACTTCAGTTACACCAAGGGTTTCCCATTTGATAAGAGTAAAGAATTCTAGAGGTCATGTTTGGAATGGTCCAATGTATATAATAAGAAGTTCAAAGGACCAAAGAACATTTTGTTAGAGTAGTTTTAGAACACATACTTATGTGAAATAAAAATTATTAAATCATGCCAATGAATGCCTTAGTTGAAAAAGTAATGGAGCAGGGCAGCTCTGGTATTTTATTCAGAAAAGTATTAGAAAACTTTAATGCCTGTAATTAAAATGAATATTATTTAGTACAAAAAATCAAGTTGATGACATTATTTCCAGATATACCTGTCATAGTGTACGATTATTTATTAGGGTTTTTTTTTTCAGAATTAAGAATCAAATTAGTGACATTATTTCCAGATATACCTGTCTCAGTGTATAATTATTTATGATTTTTTTATTATTTTTTTCAGGATTTTCTGTATGCAGTGAGAACAAAGCATATATCTCTTTGCTTATCCATTGTCAAGATCATCGGTTTCTTTGTTTATCATACACTTGCTTTTTTCCCCTTGGTGTCAATCAGAAAGCCCAAGAAGCACAGCAGCAAGAAATCACGTGAGGTCAACGGCAGCGAGCGAAGCCATAACAGCCCTGCAATAATGGAGGAGGATGAGCCTACGGAGGGCAGCCCAAGAAGAAGAACGCTCCAGTCAAGTTCTACATTGACGACCACGAGGAGGAGGGCGAGAAAGAGAACCTGATCAAGGCTCCTGAAATTGTCATCGACCCACCCAGCGACGTATCCCGCCTCGGCTCTCCCGATCAAGACGACTCCAAAGTGTAGACCTCAGAACAGTCTTGAAGGGGGATGCAGTTGTGTGTTTGATGTTAAAATTCAGAGTGTTCTGGATTGACTCTACTCTGTCTGCATTGTTTCAGATCCTCTATTTGTTTTCTAAAATGCAGAATATCTGTGATTGATACTAACTGTGACAACCGTCAGTCATGAAAGAGATCATGAGAATGACAGTACCTTTCTTCAAATTCTAAACTGTTTTTCTAGAATCTTCTATAATTCTGAAGAGCTGTTTTTACTCAGATGCTGTTTTAAAATCATGTAGAAGAAAATGATAAGAGAATTTCAATGAAGTAATACAAATATTGTATACAGATTTCAAAGTGATAAAATGTCAGTGCACCCAACTTTGAGAGGAAATATTTTTGTACGTCAGAAATTTGCACGTGATTAAGATATAGTTCTGCCTCTGCACAGCGTGCTTGAGTTTGTTTTCTGTAACAAAATCCTCGTGCGAACTAGTGCTAATGGAATGAAAAACTTATGTAAATTAGAAACTCAGGAATTATTCGATTTCATATAATCTCAGATTCTTCATTCAGTTATCAGTTAAGAGAATGAAGCATTGTATACTGTTTAAAAACTTTCTAAAGAAAAAAAAACAAAAAAAACCAACAACAACAACCAAAAATCAATTAAACTAAACGCTTGAGCATCTCGACCTTTAATCCATTGCACTTACTAGTTTTGGCAGTTTGTAGTAGGGGGACCAGTATCTAAGCATAGCCACTCACTGTCTAGAAAGGCTGTTGAAGATTGACCAAGCAAGAGGCTGGTTCTTAAACATGGTCCCCTTGCTTGCAGACTTTATTAGAGTGGGTCAGTCTACCAGTTTAAATCAAATGATGGTGACTGTTGACATGTTGATAAATGAATCACTAGGTCTACTGAAGTTTGCAGTAGAGGAAGGAGGTATCAGACACGTTATTGAAGATTTTTTTTTTGGTATAGAAAGGAATCATAAAAACAAACAAAAGTAATTATTTTAGAAACTAATTTTTGTTTTAAACAGTGTCTCGTTTGGAAGCATGATTTTGACAGTTTGTGAAAACAACTGCATCAACAGATTATAAACTCTTATGCACTGGATGAATATTTGATCCAAAAAGTGAAGAGAAAGAATTGTAGAATTGCATATGTTTCCTCAAGTTGGTCAAAAGTTACATGTGATTGAGAAAGTGGTGAGTACTTGAAAAAGTATGTGTGGATAATTTTCAAGCAAGCGTTGTACATATTCCCTCCGTTATATATTTGTACTGTGCTGATGGCACTGTATGATTACTGTAGCGAGAAAGTGTGTTTTTTAAAACCTGCAGTTGTAGAGTTTTAGTTTTTACCTGCTGATGATTTTTAATGCATTTTACTTTGCTTTTTCTGGGTGTTCACGATAATGTTTTTGGACTGAGCTGGGTGTTACTTCCTTTTTTTTTTTTTAAATACTGAATATATATTCTGAGTTCCCTCAAAATCATTAACTTTTATTTCTTCTTCGTTTCCAGCATTTTCACTTTCTGATACTGTACAGAAAATGACTTTGCAATCTATCTAGATCATACATATGTCTAATGTGATTTCACTAGTTCCCTAGACGTTTTAACGTGTGTCCCAAGGACTGTGCTTTGTGTGATGAGCCAGCTTGCAGCAATGCACCATGAAGAGCAGTCGCAGTTCCTAATCATCATCTGTCTTTATCCTTCACACGTTACTAAACAGCATTAATCGCCTCGTGCATGCAAGGACTTACCAAGACAGTTTGTACTTGCTCCAGATTTAACTGGGACAGGTCAGTGGACGTTTATAGAATAGAGATGCATGTACAGTAACTTTCTTGATGTAAACGTTCCAGATGTGTCTCAGTTAAATGTCGGCTTTTCTTGCGAGAAAATGTTCTCTGGCTGAGTCTTAAGTTTTATTTGAAAGGAACACTGTCTAAAGCATATATATTGGAGCTGACATCATCTTCTGTTTTTCTCTGCATTTGTTTTTTTTTCTTTGGGACAAGAAGCGCCGTCGGTAATGAGGAAGAAAAGGATAACAACATCATTTTTTTGGTTCCAAGGGAACTGCTGTGAAATGAAATCCATCGAGTCCCAGAAGGCAAAATGGAGCAGAAGAACATTTTGTGTACAACAAATGTTGCCAAAGAATACCCCAGCCCACACCTTCTTCATGCTCTTGCCACCCCATCTTGTCTCGGTCATTCCTTTGTCAGGTTCGACATTGCCCATTGGTGAATGACCAGGTGGAAGTTCACAATCCCATATGATGTGTTTAGTAGCAGTTTTGTTCTTTTTGTTGTTGTTGTTCATGGTGATGGTGGTGTTTGCAAGTCCTTGCATAAGTTGTATTTGCATGATGCTGTTTGGTTCTTCCTACGATTTTGATGTTGGTGACACCACTTTGTTCGTTTTCCCTCGCTTCAGTGTGACGTGTAAGCCTTCTACATTTCAGGTGTTTCTGCTCCTCTAAGACATGTACCTTACTGGTGTTCCTGTTTCTCTTTCCATTTTTTCCCTTCATCTGTCTGTAAGCTGTGTTCATGTTCTGATGGTTAGAGTCATGTGCTGTACTGCAGTGTGTCCTTGGAGTGTTGAATTACCACATTACAGAGGTACTGTTAGAATGACTCCATGCGCTTTGTCTCCTACGAGCGCAGACATCGAATCAGGGTTAACGGTGCATGTTTTCTCCTCCTTTGTAAAGGGTTTTTGTTTCCTCTTGAAAGTACCGAGTACATTTTTCTAATTTTTCTTTTCATGATTCCGTTGGCAGTTTGCTAATCTGAACATGTGTTTATTCAGGTGTTTATTCAGACATCATCGTAATCAGATTTATCTTTCTTTTTGAATGTCCCGTCTATTTAGGGGTAATGACCGTGTCTGTTAGCATCTTAAACACTTCAGTTTTGGTATGGTCTTGTTCTGCATGCAGTCTTTTAATATAATGTATTCACACACACACACACACACACACACACACACACACACACTCTGACAGAATGTTTTTGCACTAACCTGACTGGCCCTGATCAGGCAGGGAGAAGTGGCAGGTGACCATGGTGGTAAACAGAAGCCTGATAGGTATTAGCCAGCAGACAGAGGTGGTAGTCTCTTTTTTACATTGTGCGCTGGTGATCATCAAAGTTCATTGCGACTTTTCCTCCTATACGTCAAAATCCCAAACTTTTTGTTGAGTTATTTGTTCGTAAATTTTATTCAGATAGATGTTCAGATATATTTTTGGAGTGGTAGTGTACATACACGTTTTGTGATATCCATTACTTATTTGTATCCAGATTTCATTATATGTGACAATCAGTCTAGGAGGACGTAAGCCAGCATGCCTGCGTGGCTTGGTCAGCTCCATGACTTGAAGCAGTTCATGCAGTCAGCCGGAGGCCCAATAACAGGGTTCCCAGTTCCGTTGAATCTGAAAGGCACCACTGAAATCACCCTGCCACAATGCAAAGTAGTACTCAGTGACTGCAAGAAGTTGAACCTGGATGTAGCTGTGCTTAGGATAGTGAACGAAGGGAATGAGAGCTCTGCCACGGCTGTTCAGAGCAAGTTACTTAGTTTTGAGTCGCAGGGGAGTTTACAGCTGCAGAGACCAAGCTGTGAATGCAGGTGAGGGAAAGGAATGTTTTCTGCAGGCCGCTCCCCACCAGCCAGCTAACCGCACTGTATTCGGCCAACTGAATGTCATCTGTGCATAGCTGGTCTGGCAGCAATGCGTTCGGCAAGGTTGAGCGGCCATTACAAATGGGGCTGTAGGTTTGATAATTAGTTATTGTCATGAAAAATATAATATATCTGCACTATTGAGATGACTGAATTGGCGAATTCCCAACAATTCTTTTAATACCAAACTCGACTGGGTTTATTTTCTTGTAGATAACATAGATGCCGCATGAAAGCTTGTACGCAAGTGGTCAGGCAATATTAGAACAATGACAACAAACACAATATTGTGCAAAAATGACGTCATCACTTTCTGGGAAGTTAATTTTCCATAGTTAAGTAGTACACAAGTTTGATACATGCCTCTGCTCATACTACAGCAACAAAAATATTGGATTACAAATGTGAAAAGCCTTGTTTGTTTGCCCTTTCACTAAGTGTCTCAATAAGGACGGAAATGTAAAGCTGTGCTGCTACTGGTGCAGCTTAGGCAGACCAAGTCTTGAGATTTCACTCCTCCCCAAACACACCTGAAGTCTTGTTTTAAAACGAAAGGAAAACTTTCCTCATCAGCGTTCTGGACCACACTCGATGGGTAGTCTGGTGCACTGGATGAGGACTACCATCTACTTCAGCAGTGTTGCAAGCCCCCACATCTTCTCTCACAGGTCCACTGCACTGGGCCATGGTCCCTGTTGAAGGGTGTCAAAGGTAGGATTTGAACATTTGGGCTGTCACTGTGGGCCAGCCACTGGGGCACTCTTCCATGTGTGAAGTCTTCAGCTTTAGGAGATCAAAGAGGAGCAGACGTCCTGCTGTCTGAAAATGGTGACTTGTTGCATCCTTTCCTGCCAGTAGATGCCACGCCCCCGAGGCCCTTTCTGCACATGCTGTTGCTACGTATTTTTGAAGTGGCTTATAAAGAGGGACACTTCTTCTCCGTGGGACATTTGGTGGACAGTGTGCCCCTGTTCGCTGCCTAACTTGGAAAGTTTGTCAGCTTCTTCATCGCCCGTAGTACCACAGTGGGAGAAGATCAATTGCAACACCAGCTTTGTTTTTGAGCTGAGTGTTTGAAGCTCTTTTTTTGCATCCTGGAGGATCTGGTCTGTTTGGTTGGACTGAAGATTCTGGAGAAGGGCTTGACAGTCAGTGAGGAAAACAGAGATGAAGGAGCAAGCGTGCTTTTAGTCTCTGAGCACATCGTTGTTATTTGATTTTTTTTTAAGAGCAAGAACTCAAGAGGGCAGTGGTTGAAAACGCCTATGAAGATCAAAATCAAAGTAACAATTTTCATCAGAGTAACGTTCTTAAGATTTATTTTTATGAATCAAGAGTTCTTTTTATGAATCAAGAGGGGAAGAAATGATTTGAAAGGTGTCGAGTTAATACAACTCATCTAATTGTTATGTGTGTTTTTGTTTTGTGATCTCATGTCCTTTCTACACCATTTTGTTGTTTTTACTGTAGGTATGTTTTTGTGTTGTGATCTCATGCGCATTGCTGTTTTTAAAATGACAGTCAGTTCCCAGCATTTTATTAGAAATCATCTGGAAGCATTATATTACTTTACAGTTTGAGCACAAGAGTTTTGTGTATTTGTACATAGTTTTGTGGGTATATTAGATGCTTGGGCATGTATACATGCATGTTATCTTAATCGATCTGTTTCTCTTATTTGGCAGCCTGTTTCTCTTGCTTAAACAATCAGTTTTTGTGAAGCTTTTGGTTTGTTGGGTTTTTAAACATTACTTTTGTGCTTTTATAATATAGGTTGGGCTGAATAATTGAAGTTATTGTCAATGCAGTTTGAAAGTTTACCCTCATATTTTATTATAGTAATTGATGACTTTATATGGTGATTTTTTTTTCAGGGAAAATGTACAAGGAAACAAAAGAAGAAAGCTATGGACTGTCTTACCATCATGGTTGGCATTGATGCAGGACGTCAGCTGTTCAGTCTGGAATGATCAAAGTGAAGACAGGTTGTCACACTTATCTTCTGTATTCTTTGGTTTGATGGTTTTGACAGATGTTTTGGTGTGTTCAGCCTATCTTCCAGCCTCATAACCTGCCTTGGTTCAATCATTCTTAGACCCCTATCGCCCTCTGGAGAGACTCCAATCAAAACAACAAAAGTCTAGCTTGTGTTTCACAGTTGACTGGTGTTGTGACAACTGTAGCTTAGTGTTGTGTAGTGTATTCGTTTACAGTGACACCTCGACAACAAGCCAGTTTAACTTTTCATATTACAAGCTGCTTAAAACACAGGTTGAACTCCTTTTGTTCGTTTGTTTTTTTTCATAAGAAAGAAATATATCTCATTCATGAAATAGGCTGCTTTGAAATACAAGACGCATTAATATTGCCATATATGTAACTATGGCATCTGTGTGCCCGATAGAAATAGGAATTTGCAGATATGACTTACATAAAGCTGAATTATGCAGTGGTATACGTCCGTGCTGAGAATTACGTTTTCATGGGTTGATCAATATTTTCAGCGTGTAGACACATCATTATTATGGTTAAGAGTACTTTTATAGTGGCTGTCCCTGGTTAGAGACCAAACGTAAGCACTTTACAACCCAAGCTCTTGTTTACACAACAGGCTGCCAACCTGGTTAGAGCAGACTGAAAAGCTACCTGCTGGTGCTACAGTTAGTTGTTTTCTGTGTCGTTCAGTGGAAAGAACAGTCACATAACATGATTATAGGTCAGATAGACAATTTGGCTAACATGTTTGGGTGCCAGAACTGATTTGACCATATATGAGACACTCGGGAGCATAAAAGGTTTTGTCAGAATACCATGTAAATGATGTCAGCTTGTTGTGGGAAAGTTACGGCAACTTGCCATCATTAGAAAAAGGGTTTCATTAAGGAACATTTGAAAAGGCAAATTGAAGGTTAGTCGTCTCTTTTGTATTGCTAGCTGTCCTAATACTTCCATACACAACACTGTCTTTACTGCTTTGACAGAATCTGTTAGAGGGATTTATTTTGTAAAGTATAGATTGTGATTTCAGAGATTTGTGATACTTATCAAGAAAAGTATTCAACTTTCTTCACTCTGTTTTTAAAGTGAAAAAAGTGAAATTTTAGCATGGTGAAGCTCAATATACTTGTTGTTGGAGTCTATGCCTAGTGCATTCATGCACTTTTGTGTGCATATATTGTGTCTGTGTACTAAAGTCCTTGTGAAACATGGTTACTGTTTTTCTGTTTATTTCAAATGGTTTATTTTAAATGGCTTTTGTTTTGATTCCATTCGAATGTTCGATTTGTTTTTTTAATCTCGATATGATCATTAACGTGAGAAACGTGATTTGCTTGGTGGAAATCCATTGCCAGACATACAGTCAGGAATTGGATAAATGTGGAAGAATTCATAGGAGGTGGTGAATCACTTTCCCAAAGCCAGCCTTTTGCGGCCTCTTCAGGTGGATGCCACTCGGATCTCTTTGTACTGCATGAATCGCAACTCTTCACTTTTTAACGATTAGGACCATTGGGTCTTACTGTGGTGGCAGCTACACACCAGGCTTCTTTTTTCCCCATGGGCAGTGTGCGCTGGTAATTCCATTTCAGTCACCCGCTGAAGCAAGATAATGTGGGAATGGGGAGGTGGGATGGTGGTCTGTAAACGTGTACCAAAGTGGGTGCAGACTTGAATTTGACGTTTGGCACTGTAGGATATGCTCACATTGGCGCTTCACTCCCAAGTGTCAGTCTTCAGCACTTTCACAATTTTCGCTTGGAATGTGGTGTGGGTGAGAGATGAAATTTTGGTCAGGTGCACAGTCTCTCTTCGGAAGTTTTCAAACCACAAATACGAAACATTGGTCAATCCTAGTATCTACAGATCCCCAGATGAGTAAATCTTGAGAGTCAACAAAAGGTCATGATCCCAGAGTTTGAAAGATGGTGTCATGGTGATGTGCAGGTTAAAAATCGCTGACCAAACTTGAGCCATAGTGACTCGTATCAAGGGCAGAGTTTTTGGTTTTTATTTTAAACGGATCTTGAAACAGGTTTCAGTGAAGTATCACCTAACACATATTCTGCAACTCATCTTTTCTTCCAATTTTGTGTGAGGGATGAGAGTTCTAGAATGGTTTTATGGATTTGCTTGTTTTGTTTTTTTCCCTTTTCGTTCTTGGTGGTTATGTTAAGATATTAACCTTACACGCGAAAGATTTTATTGAACATCATTACATACATACGTTTTTGTTGTTGTTTTGTTAACTATTCTTTGGTCGGAATGATTCAGTCATAACTGTTGGAACACTCTCACATTCGTTTGTGTGGGAGGTAAAAAAAAAAAGAGTTATGATGTGGTATTAATTGCCATGGTTAATTCATTGCAGTGGTTTGTATTTCTCTGGACAGAGCATCCTATCCTTTCTCTTTCTCCCGTGTCTTGCCCTTCTCTGTACAGGAATGAGTGTTACATTGCATGACGTTTATAGCTACAAGAAGGATTGTTGGTATACCCTATGTACAAAAATGATTGGCATTTCAAAATTTTGAACTGTTTTTTGGTGGATTTGTTTTTCCGTCGTTCATTTCTGATTTGTCTAGTTTAACTTTTTTTTCCCATTAGAATTAATTTCAAGATTGCTGTGCATTTTGTCTCCGTTAATTAATCATACATGTTTGTATAGGTTTGTTTGCATCTTTTGGTGAAATGGGAGGGTGATTACTCTGTGATAGTGTAGGTCATGGATGTAAATATGCATTGAATGTCGTCGCTGTGAAATGATTATGTGACAATAACCTTTGATGGTGTTTTAACCTTCACTGTGACTGTATATATTGATTGAGAATGTGTATACAAGGTTAACATTGGTTTTGAAGCGCTAGTCCTCATTGACATGTCTTGTTTGTGCCTGTTGGAATCCTTCAGTTAGGATCGATGAAATTATTAGTGTGAAGTCAAATCGGTTGCATTTATGCACTCTTCCAGTTTATGTGTGTTCTGAGTATTTAGATGCTTTTGTAGACAATTCAAACATTTATCTCTGTGTGTTCATTTAATTTAGATGTTAGCTCTCAGAAAGAAGGTTTTTTGTTTGTTTTGTTTTTAGGTAGGGCAAACCATTTCTTTTAATGTAGAACTTAAGTTCTTGCCATTAATCATTTAATTTCAATCGCAGTAAACCAGAAGGACTAGTTCATCATAATCATGAACATTTTATCGGCAAAAATGTTGCTAATGTACAAATTGAAGATTATTTCCTGGTTGGTTGTTCTATGCTTTAGTGCTTTTTAAGTCGCAGCTGTTACTGGTTTTTTCATTGTACACTATTGTGTTGCGATCATCATTTTATGTGTTTGATATGTCCATGTGATCATACATTTCCATTTATAGTAAGTGACAATCTCAGAACAGTTGGATTCCGATATCTTTTTTTTTTTTTCTTTTTTTTCTTTTCTTTTTTTTTTTTTTTTTTTCTTTTTATAAGGATGTGTTGGTAGTTGTTTTTGTTGTGGAATCAGATTTGTTTTACTCTATTTATCAATGGTAAATTCTTTATTCTTATGGAGAATGTGATTCTTCCGATGTATTTCCACCTTCAGTGATTTGAAAAAATATGGACATAAATTTACTGCACACACACACACACACACACACACACACACACACACACTCTCTCTCTCTCTCTCTCTCTCTCTCTCTCTTCTCTCTCTCTCTCTCTCTTAAATAGTCTTCTTCTTCTTCTTCGTCGATCACCACGTTAGATGTCTAAATGTAAAGATCAAAACGCTCTCCACATGTAGCCCCGACATGGCAGTGTATAATCAAAGCAGGAGTTTGATTGTTGGTTGTACAGTCGGTGCCTTGTACTCAGTACATTATGTATTTGCATCCAACCAGACGGATTGTTATATGGAACTGGAGAAAACAACAATACCTGCTGCATACTATTCAAAGTCAAGTACCCGTGAAATGTTAATTAGCATATTGAAATTAATAGAGAATGTTCATCACTGTTGACTATCTCATTCAGTGTTATTGTTGTGATGTAGAAGATTGCATAGCCCTGCCAGATGATCCAATTTCAGTGAAGTAATATGCCACAAAGTAGTCCACTGAGGTCACTTTCGGTTGATAGGTTTTCAAGTCTGCTAGAGCGAATGATCAAGATCAGCACAGATTTGAATATTATAGTATTGGCTTAAGCACACGTGATCAGTGAAATAAACTGAGGAGTTTAGAAGGTGCAGAAGAGTCCGTGGATACTGGAGAAAAAAGTTTTTATGGGCCTTTGGTAATGAGGCTCATATTCGCATTTCCAGCTGATCTGGTGTAACCGTTTTAACAACAACAAAAAAGGAAGAAAATGGCAATGGAAACCTTGGATTTTGTTATGCATTAGAATTTGAGTTCAAATTCCAGTCGGTGCATGTCTTTAAGACAAAGTCCAAGATAGTACTTCCCGTTAAAAATTAAAGTAATATTTTTCAGAGTATGGATGTAGGAGTTGTCCAACAAACAAAACAA
Organism: Conus ventricosus; assembly: GCA_018398815.1. Taxonomy (NCBI): domain Eukaryota; kingdom Metazoa; phylum Mollusca; class Gastropoda; order Neogastropoda; family Conidae; genus Conus; species Conus ventricosus. Next base: position 49,331,023 of record CM031596.1, read on the forward strand.
CGTTGATTGTGCACAGGTTTGCACAGTCTTTGAGATTCCACAAAATTTGAAAGCCCCATTTTAAGGAGAAAGACTTCTGTCTGGAAATGTTGAAGTCTTTTGAGGGTTCTTGTTACAGCTGTCAGAAGTAGGATTTCTTCACAAACACTGTGAAGGCAAATGAGCAGAATGTGATGTATGACAGGATGGTAGTCCTGAACGATGCCATTGGTTTTGTGTCCTGTGTCGAGCATGTAATTTCCAGAAACCCATATCAGTTTAGTTATTCTTCAGAAACACTAGATCTCAAAAGAGTCCTTGACATTTCAGCAAAACCATGTAAACCCTCAGTCAGTGCCAGCATTCCTGGATTTTTGTTCATCGTTATTATTTTATTTTTAGGTTTGTTGTGTTTCAAGAGAAAAAAATACTGGAGAGCACACGAGTTGTGCATTGCTTTGCTCCCAAACGTTCTGTAATGTGTGGGTAAGTCGTGTCTAGTAATTCTCAAATAAATATGCATTCAACCACTCTCACAGTCACACTGGTTATTCCGTCTTCCCAGCACTACCAGATCAGTGAAGCAATACATCAAAGATCAGACTCCAGCATTGCACCTTCAAGTTTGATGTGCTGACGTCAGTTGGATCTCTTGAATGAAGTCAGCCTGTCGACTTGCGGACTGATATCCAGTTATTTTGAGTTGTGTTCATTTGCTCTGCGGGATATGGGACATGTGGAAAGTCGTTCGAAGGGTGAACCTCAATGGGTGAAAAATGATGGAATGAGTTTTGAGTTCTGTGTGGAATCAGCCATTGCTGTCTTGCATTGATGCCAGCTGTTGTTAATGTGGCATGAGTGATTAGACCCAATAAAAGTTGAATAACAACACTTTCGTGTTACAGTGTGTACACTTTGGTCCGAAGTGTTCTGCTTGTATTCATACTCTTGGGCTTTTTCCAAGTTTGTAGCCTCCATGTGAATAAGGTTAGCTAAAGCAATGAAAACTGGGTCGCGTTTTTTTGCAGCTTTTAGAAGGCAACATTTTAATGATGAAACGCTTACATATCTGTGGTCATGATAGTTATGACGTCATTTGTGGTCAGAGTGGTTTGCCTACCATTGCTGACCAGAGGCAAGATGGTGCACTTTTACCATGACAATTCATGACTGCAGCTTGGAACCCCTTAAATTGATCACCTGTCACATTCTCCCAATCTGCTGCCCTCAGTCTGCCACCTCTTTAGAGAACGGAGAAATATTCGTTCTAGCTCAACCGCCCTCACCAGTTCGGGCGGTCGCCCTAGAACGAATATTTCTCCGTTCTCTGACAAGTAAGACTTCAATAACCAAAAATATAACGATTTTTTACAAACAAACATACTGTGTAGGATTGTCTGTTTTCAATACTAATTTACTAAACTTTTCAGATTTTAGTTTTTGCTTAATCCTGTGTTTTTCCTGATCATTTTCAATAACATTTTCGCGCATACAGTCATCAAATGCGTCTACGTCTCTGTCTTTCATGTGAAATAAAACTACAGTCTTTAACTGTTCTCTAAAGTTTTTTAAAACTGAGTTATATTTTTGGCATAAAATCCACACACTTATCCCAGCATGTCTTCCACTGAAAGCCAGTTTTGATAAAGTGTTTCTCTTTTTAACTATGTCTCTTTCTGCCGAACAGTCATCTATAATAAATAGTGTCTGCGTTCCTTCAAACAGTCTATAAAAGTGTTCTAAACACTCGCTCAGTTTATTGCTGGGATCAATCAAATATATGTCATCCGTCCATATAAACCTATCATGATATGCTTTGTTCCATTTAAGCGTTGGACAGAAAATCACAGTTAAAATTATAACGATAAACTGTTTGTAATAGGTCGAGGATAAATATTGTTTTTCCACAACCAGTCTGTCCACAAATCGGTGAACAATGAGGGGTTTTTATCATAAAGTTTAACATTGGCATTGACACCAAAGTCGTCTGCTCCATAGTTTTATAACAGAATTTAATCTAATCCAGTTATTATTTTTATCATACTCTCCGTCAAAACATGTTCAGTATAATAAAACCCTATGAGGCCTAAATGTGTAAGATTAATCCAATTCAGTTCTGTAAGATTGTTTCTATTTAAGTCAACATTAATTTTGTTGCTTGTTGTTATGACCTTAATATCCTCACCATTGTGAAGAACGACGATGGTAACTTTAAGACGTTTAACGTCTAAGTTTTGCCAGCTAATATTAATTCCTTTTATAAGGACGTCACTAACGCCCACAACCCATCCCTCTCCACATCTTTAAAGACAGAAATTTCAAATATCATTGTGAACGTGTCTCCTAATTTCCTATGTGGAAAGAACTGTAATTTTGTAGAAGCTTCCTTTAAAACCGTTTCTCTTCTGTGGAGGATGTACTGTTTCTTCCCATACGGCGTTATTTCAATCTCTTTCCGACTATTGTCTTCTGGCATAAGACTTACATGTAAAGGGCCAGAGTTGAATGGTTTTCTGAAACTTTTTTGACGGCTAAAAAATGTAAATGGGCTTATGAATTCAAATTTTATTTCCCATTCTAAATATGGTTCTAAGTGCCATTTGCTGTCAGGTTTTCGAACTATTTTATATTCATGCTGGCCAGCATTATTTGCTTCTACATTGCGTAGTTGTTCTAGTTTAGGAAACCTTTTGCTGTCGCCAACCTCTTTGCGTTTATAATCACCATCTTTAGTGTACTCAAAACCATACAAAGCGCCTATCTCACCGTTCTGTTCAAAGTCCGCAACGTCTGCAAGGTCTTTTAATTCTAAGGTTATACACCTTACAGGCGCCAATGTAACTCCTGGTTCTTCTGGCCCCCGCGACATTATTTTTTAGAACAACTAATTATTTTATTTCTAAAACAATGTGCAGGTTATCACATTTTACGACTTTCCCTGTTTTGTCTGCAATTTTTATATTAAATGATCCGACCCTCCCACAAACTAATCTTTTAAACTGTAAATTAGGGAATTGTATAATTTCATAATCGCAATATGCAGCTTTCCCTGATGGAAGAGCTCTTAAAACAGTTGAGGGCCTTCCATCATATAAGTTTTCATCAGTGCTCAGCTCGTCCAAATGAACATAGAGTAATGAATGTAATGCAAGATCGAGCGGATTTTCTCCCTCATAAGTAGTTTTGTTTGGTGTAACTCTAAATCTATGATTGTCAGCTGCAAAGCCTAACATTTTAGCAAGCTCTTTATCAAAATAGTAACCTACTTCTTCTTCAGGTTTGAATGAGAACATTGTTTTCAGATTCGCATTGTTAAGTTTGAGAGTAATGTCAAAGTTACTCATTGCTTCTTTTAGTGAGCAAAACCCGTAATAACCATCAGGTATTGTTAACTGGCTAACTTTGGCCCCTGTTTTGTCAATTTTTTAAATCTTATTATTCTTCTTTGATTCACTTATATTAAACCATACAACTTTGTAAAATATTTCATGAAGCGCAACCATTCTGGTTCCGCAATTGTTATCAATAGCATGTTCTAAAAACGAAGGACGGTCTTGAGTTGTTATTGTTACAAACATTTTTTAAACGAAATAAAATGAGTGCGTTTAAATATACTGATGCAAAATATTCTGTTGGGCCGCACTACAATCTTAAAAAAATAACAACCGATACTCTTGACATTTCTGTGACCCAGACTGACACTTTTCATAAAAAGGTGAGTACTCCATTGAACAGCTATCTTAACCCCCCTATTAAAAAAGACTACATCGCGAAAGTGGTTCAGTCATCCGATGCAGTTTTATCAGAACCAGTTAAACTTTGCTGTGTTTTGTGCATCAACTGGGTGTGGAGTGTCGTATGCTGATCATTTAAATCATCCTGATCCTTTGGTGAGGTCAGTGTACAGATTTCATTTCTATTACACCTTCAGACGTATTTTGACTGAACTGCAAGCACCATTGCCTAATGACAAACCGTTTAATCCATTTAGCAACAGAATAGACATGAAGGCTTTTGAAAGGATCTGTAACGAATTCAATATTAAGGCCAAGACAGACTTTAGACAAAAGTCGGATCTTAATCATGGTCTAGGCATCCCTTATTTTTGGGGCGTGCACAGAAAGTATAAGTATGACTGGAATCCTCCTTACACATCTTTCTCTTCAGGCACAGCTGTTCACCTAGGGTCCATAGAGCAAGAGCATAAAACAGCGTGGACAACATTTATTTTAGACACTTCTAAGGGCCTAACTAGAGCGGGAATAGAACGAATAAACGACTCTATTCGTACTTATGTTTGGTGTTTGCTAGGTTCGCAAGCAGAAGCGAGATCAAACATAACTGATCCTTCTACTGGTTTTGACGCACAAAAACAATACTTAGCAAATTTAGAGGACGCCATTAATTCTACAGTTGATTTACCTTCAAGTATTAAAAGGTATCAAAATGTTTTACAATACGCAAGATCGAAAGTAGACTTTGCTGTTGGCACTGGTTTATACATGCTGCCTTCTGACCTCAGACTCCAGATAGGAACAATAATAAACTACAATAATGAAATCCTTGTGGCAGGCAATGAACAGAAACTCGGGAAAAACGAAATAAATTCTGAGCCAGTAATATTGCAAGCAGTAAACAAACAAGTTGATCTCCCAAGAATAAGTCATAAGGCCCAAAGCCCGAAGGCCGTTGAAGACCACGAAGTCCACGAAGTCAAAAAAAATAATATCCATGAAAATGAAAAGACAGCACTTGTTTTTGTATTAACTGGCCTAGGATTACTCGGTCTTTATCTTACTAAAAATTAACCCAACTATTAAGAGAACTAATGTCCATAAGTGCTCGGCCATAAAACCAACTACTTTGCCTGCAGTAGACAAAAGCCAGCTAACAATACCCCCTAATATACCTGGTAAAGCGTCCATGGCTTTACTGGCTAATTTTTTTAATAAGCCCGCAAGATGATCAAGCTGTTTTTTTACCCATGATTTATCAGGCGGCGATGGCGGTGGAGGCACTGGGATTTGACCACCGCCACCTGTAATAGCCATCACCAGTGTACTTATTGCAAATCCTAAGGCCGTTTATAACGCTTGCTAATGTGACTCCTTGCTCTCTAAACAGTGTTCGTATTCGTTCTGCTAGCGTTGTGTCTTCATATAAAATTCTTTGGATAGTTTCTCTTATTCTGCTCACTTGAGTTCGTAATTGTTCTCGGTTAGTAGACGCCGCTTCTATTCTTAATAATCTTAGTTCTTTAAGCTCTTTTAGTCTTTGGGTTATTCTTTCTTTAACTCCAGGCCCTAAGTTGGCGTCATCAGCCTCAACGAGTTTTTCTTTTTCTCTTTTTCTCTCCTCATTTAGTTCACTCAGTTTTGCTAAATTGTTTGTTAATTCGCCTCTGATGGTTCTCAAAGCACGATCAAGGGCCTCTAATTCTTGCGTGGGTATCGGGGGTCGTGTATAGTTTTAATGTTGTTTCTTCTGAAGAACTGGTTTCTGCTTCTATTGCATTTATTATTTCGTCTGCTGTTTGACTTAAATCTTGAAGTTCCATGTTTTGTATTTGGTTATCTGTTGGAAGTTTTTGTTGTGTGTTTTGAAGTTTAGCAACAGCCTCCCTATCTAATTTTGGTGGTTTAGGAATGCCAAGGCGATTTTGTTCGCTCACACTGAGTTTGCCTCTAATTGTACTCAGGGCTAAAAACTTTAATGGGTTTCGTTTAGTTGTAAGCGGAACACGTTCACCTTGGTCGTTTTTAAAATACAAATGGCCACCTTCTCGTTCAAAATCATTAGGGTCTAAGACTCCAGGAGGTTCTAGGCCTAAAGTTTTGTAAAATGATCTAACATGACTTTCTGTTAATTCACTCCACACTGAGAGCGCTGAGCTATGCAGTGTCAAAGGGATCATTTCGCTCATGTCATCTCCAGGATCAGGAAAATCATAATCTTCTTCAACTTCATTTCCTGCCATGTTTTTAAATAATTAACTTTTTATTTTGTTTTATAAAAATGTCACAAGCATATGGTTCAATTCTTGACCCGCATAGAAGACTGAAAGAGCCCCTTGGCGTGAAGGGAAATAAACGGAATATTACTGTTCCAAATAATCCATCTACTATTGATGCAGATCAAATTCTTACTGTCAAATTTCCAGACCTAGGAGCAGATGAAGTGATTGTGCCAGGCTCTGCGCAACTTACTTTCAAAATATACTGTTCAAAAAAAGAAACGCAAAATGCCTAGCTGCCGATTTGAAACACAATTTATTGAAGCTCATTGTGACAACACGTTTAATGTGAAAATGACAAAAACAGGTCATCAGTAGGACAGAAGTCTCCCTGTAATGCTGTGGTAAAGAACCAGCCCCAGACCCTCAGGGAAATCGCCAGGCCGCTTCCAAAGTCAGTAACGGGTGTGACCCCCTCTGGCTGCAATGGTAGCCTGGCATCTGCGGGGCAATGAAGCAATAATGTTCCTGATTGTCTGCTGTGGGATGGCCGCCCACTCGGCCTGCAATGCCCGGAACAGTTCATTTGGAGTCGCTGGGGCGTTGGCCCTCACTCTCAGGCGTCTGTCCAAAACGTCCCAAACGTGCTCAATAGGATTCAAATCCGGGGAAAGAGAGGGCCAGGCCAGGGTGTTGATGTTGTTGGCGGTAAAGAAGGCTGTGGTCAGGCGTGCTGTGTGGGGCCTGGCGTTGTCCTGCTGGAACACGGCCCTGGGAGTGGCCATTAGAGGCAGGACGTGTGGCTGAACAATGACCTGGACGTACTGCTGGGCTGTCAGGTGACCTTCCACGCGCACCAGCTGGCTCCTGCCTGTGTTGCTGATGGCCCCCCATACCATGACATTGCCGCCACCATGCGGAGGTGCCTCGTCGACGCAGTTCTGCTGGTTGCGTTCATTAACCCGGCGGTAAACCCTTCGCCTCCTGTCATGGCGCTGCAGCAGAAACTGTGACTCATCACCGAGAACCGGGACGTGTCGCCAATGGTTTCCTCAGTGTCCAGTGTCTGTGTTGCGTAGCCCATTGCAGTCTGGTCTGTCAAATGGCGCCCCGTCATTACGTTGCCACGTAGGGCCTGTAAGCCCTCAGCCCAGCAGCATGCAGCCTGTTCCGGACAGTCTGGTCGGAGATGCGACGGACACCAGCGCATGCCTGGACAGTGGACGAGGCCCGGGAGGAAGCGATTGCGGAGATGTCTGAGCCGTTATAAAGCGGTCCTGGGCTGGCGTTGTGATATGAGGTCGGCCTGACCTCGAGGGATCAGCTGATGACCCTGTCCTCTGGAAGCGAGTCCAAAGTCGGCATATGGTACTGGGGGAACATTCAAAGCATGGGCCACATCAGTTGCACTCTGACCAACTTGCAAACGACCCAGGGCGTTTTCTCTCTCTGCTGGGCTCAAACGTGGCATGCTGTTTTTTGGTACGGTGTGCCTGCCGGTTGCCAAAATGACCCGGGTTTTATACTGCACTATGACCATGGTGTGTGTGTGTTCACCACTGAGTTGGGCATGCTTGCAGGCGAAACAACAGAAGCACAACCCAATGTTTGCACTGTCGCACCTGGCCCACAACACGCACGTGCACATAGTGACAACCTGAATCAATGTTATCCTAGCACGTCGACGTTCAAGACATACATCAGGGCCGGGTTTTGGCGTGTTCTCAACTGTATGGTCCACCCCAGGTGGCAAATTTCATTTTGCGTTTCTTTTTTTGAACAGTATAGAACTCGAATCAGAAACAGACCTAAACAGGACAGTTGTCCAGAATTTGGGGCGGGCAATCGTTAAGAAAATTTCTGTAAAACTTGAGGGGCAAGAAATATTTTCTTTACACAATGCAGACATATTTTTATAATCTATTCTGATCTATGGCTAACCACGAATGAAAGGGCTGATCTTGCGTTTCAAGGAATCGAAAATGATGATGGACTAAAACATAGAATAGGCGCTGCAGTTGATAAAGACAACAAAAAGTATGCAGCTGTAAGTTATGCGTATGGTAATCGCTTTTCCATACCCTTAGATTTTGAGTTTGTTAAAAGCGCATGCGCCATACTTTCAAGGAGCATTAAAAGACAGATTGTCATATGAACTAACTTTTAACGAATACAAACGTGTTATCAGATCATCAGACACCGAAGCAAAGCACAGCATTTCTGACATCTCGTTAGAGTTTGACGTTGTTAGCAACCCTAATTTAGCAAGGCTGATTGAGCAACAATATCAGTCAAAATTAGCAATATATACGAAAGAGTGATTCATCATACAACATATCCCAGAAGCAAGGCCGACGCTATATGGAATTTTAGTTTTAGTGTCGCAGCAAGATCGCTTAAAGGTATTTTATTGCTGTGTGAAGATGAAGAACCATTCAAAAGAGGAAGTGAAAAGTTTATTAATCCTAAAATAACGAAAGTACAATGTTTCGATTGAGGGTAGTCCTAACCAAATCTACGCTAGCGGGCTTAAACCTTATCAGCATTTTGACGAAATAAGAAAATTGTTTGGGGGTGGGAGGTGTAGAAGTCCAACAGTAGTAGACCTTAAGTCTAAAGATCTACACCTTCACAATGTTAGACTCGATGATTATTTAACAACAAAATACGGTTTATGGATTGACCTAAGGTCGACAGAGGATAATCAGTTGCATGGAAGTGGGAGAACGGTTAAAGACGTAATAAACATTCAAATTGATAAAGAAAAAGATGGCGATAAACCCCTTAATGTACATTTGTTTTTAATATATGATGCGCAGCTGAATATTCAAGATAACAGATTAAAAGATATACTATACTAAATTATTTTTTTATTTTTAAAAAAAGCATGTCTGTTCAGGTGTATCCAAATGTGCCTACAGCACCGGAGTCGCCAAGAGAAGGGATAGTAGGCGTCTCTGCTGCTATAGAAACCCCCGACATAAAAACCTTTAGATTAACAAACATTACGCAAATGCAACAAAAACTAGAGCAAGACCTTTCAAAATACAGCAAAACCAAACGAAGGTATTCTGCTGCTTTTAATGCTGTTACATATGTTAATACTGGAACATCAACTATAAGTGCTCTATCAGCAGGAACAAGTGTAGGTCTCTTAGCAACAGGCGTAGGTGCACCCGCAGCTTTACCTCTAGGCGGTTTGTCTTTAACTCTTGGCCTGTGTTCATTAGCTGTAAGTGCCGCTAGCAAAAAATTAAAAACTAAACTCCAAAAGCACACAGCTATGGTTCAACTAATAACAGCTAAACTTAGTTCGATCAAACTGACAATAAATAAAGCGCTAGTTGACTCAAACATCACGGATGAAGAATTTAGTCGTTTACAGGCCGATTTTGATGACTATAAAAGACAAAAGTTTGATCTTCAAAAAAAGGCAAGGGCAAGTTTTTCTCAACAGCCAGACACCGAGCAGATAAAAAAGGAATGTTTAAAAAAGTAAACGAGACATTAAACTCTGTTCTAAACAGCTCACATTAACAACCCTAAAGGGCGTTTATACTTTAGTTTATGAGTCCCAAGCACAAAAAGACCGTTGATATTGATTCTGATTAAGTATTTTTTTTAATTTAAATAAATATTTTAAGTTAGAAAAGAAACTCAACATGGCTAAGATATATGAAGGACCGGACGAATTGTTTGAAGGAATGCTTAAGGAGAGCGTTTGTCAAAAGCTTTAAATGATATTAATCTAGAAGTCATTGATCCAACAAACGTACAGGCAAGTGCTGTTCATGCTATTTCTCAAGTTCCAAGTAAACTAACAAAAAGACCCGCCAGTTAAAGTAATGTTAGCTGTTTTAATCGACTATATAACAATAAATGAAGAAAATCTAGAAGTCTGGGTCTCAACTAAACAGCAGACTATTCTTTCTCATAATGACTTAACACCGGGTTGGGCAGACGAACTGCTTACACAGTTTGATGTGGCCGCTGAAGAAGCCAAAATGAGAGGCTCTGGTTGGTCAAGGGCGAAGTCTTAGAGATCAGATTAAAACAGGCTAAGTATGCACCGATTGTAGGCAAGGCTTACATTCCGCTTCCCCCAGCATTGGTAGCGAAAAGAGCATTTTCTAAACATAAAGAATTCTGACAACAAATGTTTTAATGTGGTGTGTTCTTGCAAGGCTGCATTATGTTGGCAAAAACGCAGAGAGAGTATCTAACTATCAGCCTTACATTAATGATCTTAACTTTAATGGAATATCCTTCCTGTTAGCGTGGATAAAATTGATCAGTTGAAGAACAAAACAAACCAATAACTGTTAATATCTACACATGGGATGAGGAAACAAATCTACAGCCTATTAGAGTGTCCAAAAACAGTCCATCGATTGGTGCACCAAACAAAAATCATGTGGACTTACTACTGATGTTTTCATCAGCGGGGCTACCGCATTACACATAAATACGAACAATGAGTAGATTATTGGCACATACTACAAAGGATCATCATAAACAAGAATTCTGTAGAAAATGTTTAACAAGAATCCCATCTGTTCAAGCCGCAACCGAACATAAGAAACACTGTATCAGCCCAGTTGACTGTAATACAGAACTAATTACGCCCCCACCAGGATCTAAAGTTAGTTTTTAAGAACTGGAAACGGATGCAAAATTCTCCATATGTTGTTTACGCAGACTTCGAGTCGCTTATTGTTCCTTATGAAGGGCCAACCCCACAGAGACTTCCAAAAGCAGCCTTAGTGAGTAATCATCAGATTTGTTCCTATGCTTTTATCATTGTTAGGTCAGATGGCGCCCATTCAAAGCCAGAATTATATAGAGGACCAGATCTGCAGAAACTTCTTAAAACGCATGCAGCAAGTGCGTAACGCCTGTTCTAATAATCTGAATTTATCTGAAATCATAATGACGCCTGAAGACCAACAACAGTATGACTCAGCCACACATTGTTGGATTTGTGGTTTAGGTCTCTCCTCAGACGCAGCGAATCCGACAGGTGGCCAGAGGATAAGAGACCATGATCACATTAGCGAAAGTTCAGAGGAGCAGCGCACAACAACTGCAATCTTCAACTAAAGTTTGACCCAGCGAAGGGGAAGCTGCCCATCTTCTTTCACAACTTGCGAGTTACGACTCTCATCTTATAATGCGAGCAGTAAACGACGCCTCAGGTGTCATGCATTGCACAGTCATCAGAAAAGTACATGTTTTCACTTTAAATAACATGTCTTTTTATGACTCTATGCAGCACATGATGGGTTCGTTAGAGTCACTGGCCATGTCCTTAAAGTCCTGCCCAATAAGGGAAAAGAATATTTTGACCCAACTCTTGTTAGAAAGGGCGTTTACCCCTTACGAGTACATGAACAGTTGGGAAAGGTTTGACGAAGACACACTTCCTCCTAAAGGCGCGTTCTTTTCTAGTCTTAGAGGAAAGGGCATTAGTGATTCTGATTACCAGCATGCTCAAGATGCGTGGCAGAAGTTAGAGTGTAAAACGATTGGAGACTATCATGATGAATACTTGATGGCTGATACATGTTTGTTGGCGGACATTTTGAAAATTACAGAAAGACCTGCATGAAACATTATAGCCTGGATCCCGCACATTATATTTCTGCGCCCGGATGAGCTGGGATGCTTTCTTAAAGTTTACTGGAGTACAGATTGATTTATTGTCTGACCTGCCAATGATTCAGATGATTGAAAACGGATTGCGGGGAGGAATTAGTATGGCGTCGCACCATTACTGTAAAGCAAACAACAAATACCTAGATGATTATGATCCAAGTAAAAGTCTAACTATCTCATGTATTTAGATGCAAACAATCTGTATGGATGGCAATGGCGCAATCACTTCCATTACGTAACTTTAAAATGCACACAGGCGACAATTTAAAAAAATATTCAAAGAGCATTAAAGTGGTTGAGCAGTTTGAAGCCAGATCGACAGCGTGGTTTCATTCTAGAAGTTGACTTAGAATATCCTCATGAACTCCATGACCTGCATAATGACTATCCATTAGCAGCAGAAAGTCTAAAGATGGCAAAAACAGAGCCGCCTAAACTTGTGCCTAATCTTCGAGGCAAAAAAAATTATGTCTGTCATTACAGACTTCTACAATTTTATTTAAGGCATGGTTTAAAGTTGACAGCTGTTCATCGTATAATTGAGTTTGATCAAGAACAGTTCATGAAACCATACAAATTGAAGAACACTGATCTCAGAACTAAATCCACAGATGCTTCAGAAAAAGACTTTTCAAGCTGATGAACAACAGCTGTTTCGGAAAGACTATGGAGAATCCGCACAAGCGTAAAGATGTCAGATTGGTCCACCAAAGAGAACGAAGCAATTAAGCTGACTTCTAAACCAAATTATCAGGACTTCAGAAGATTTCATGATCAGCTTTTTGGTATAATGTTGAAAAAAAAAGAAAGTCAAATTGGATAAGCCCGTTTTTATTGGGTTTACTGTTTTAGAATTATCAAAGCTTTTGATGTTAAATTTCTTTATGACTACTTAAGCCCTTGTATCCTGAGTCCAGAGTACTTTACACAGATACAGACAGTTTTGTTATAGATATCCCTACTGAAGATATCAAATAAAGACATGGAATTAGAAGTAGCTAAAGGGCATGCGGGATGGTACGACACATCTGATTATCCTAAAGATTCGCCTTTGCATTCAACCGTTAACAAGAAGGTTTTAGGAAAGATGAAGGATGAATTATCTGGAAGGGTGATCAAGGAGTTTGTTGGGTTAAGGTCAAAATGACAGTATTTCGAGCCAGGAGAAACCCATCAAAAAAGCAAAGGGATATCTCGCAGTGTTGTGCAGTCAAGCATATCCCATGACAACTACAAAGAAGCATTGTTTGACAATAAGACTTTTCATCATGACAACGAAAACTACGATCTAATCTACATGAGATCAACACAACTGTTGTAACAAAGAAGTCATTAGATAGAACAAACACAAAACGAGTATTTGTTAATCCAGAGTTTTCATATGCAATTGGGCACTGGAGAACAGCATAAATACATACCTCTTCGCCCTCGGGTATATATTTTTCCTTAAATTTATCTAGAAAATCAATCAATCATCTTCCAATTCATCCAAATTTTTTCTCATGTTTGCTTGACTGCTCGATTTTTTTTTATTATTTCAAGATATTCTTTTTCCCATTTTTGATAGTCAAAATTTGGGATTTTGGGCTGTAAGTGATCTGGATGCAGTGCCATGTGCTGATGAATCCTCGTAATTGTTTCTTTAACAGCAGAATACGAAATCATATGATTCTCGTATTAATTCCTTAATAGCAGAACACGCATCATATGATTCTCGAATTAATTCCAAGTTCTCTTCATTTATCATTCTTGCTTCCGTTCCATGTTCTTTTTTTTGGGGCTTCCATTTTAACACAAATATATTTTACGTAAATCAGTTAAAGCGGAACTGTGTCTGGTGGTTTATTTGCAGTTCTTCCTTCACAAAAGATCTTGTGGAGCTGTTGTTTTGTTGTGTCAGTTTCTCGTAAATAATACAGGGGCGGATTCATCTTTACAATCTTTTTAGTTCATATGGATCAACACTCCAAACTGGATCTGTTGCCCTGATGCGAGTGTCCCCTTCTGCTTCTCCCGGTAAATAAAGGTACCTAACTTTCAACCAAACAGTAATAGTTTGCTGGATGAAACTGGCGTCTCCTTCAACAGCATTTATTGTTTTGTTTTTGATTGCTTGTACTGGTTTTAGACCTGTTAATTTAAATTCTTCATTATTCATTGCGCGTAGAACTGAGGGCAGTCTTCTAACCCATTCTGTGTTGCGAGAATTGTCAATCAGCTCTCTGTGATACGGGTTAGGAGAAAAGTCTTTCAGATAACTGTTTGTTAAAGTTTTCACCAAAGCCTGTGATCTGTGAACTCCTGGAATGCCTCTTTTAATGGTAACTCTATGTTTTAACAATAATTGATTCACTTGGCCTTTAAATTCTTTTCCATCATCGACTTGAATCATGCGAGGATAAGTTAGCGGGCCTCGTTGGTAATATCAGTTGTATGGCAACAGCAACAGCAGAAGCACTCTTTTGTGTTAATGGTTTCCGCATCTTTGTATCTTGAAGCTATGTCAATGACTGTGGTGCGTACTTAAATCTTTTTTCGTCTAATCGTATCATGGGTAAATATAGAAGATCCATTTGATGGTTGTCATTCGGTATTGTATTCACAAAGTGTGGTCTCTGTATTCGCCTAGGCGCTGGTAAATAAATTGCCAAATCGCTTGTTTTGATAACCATTTCTTTGCTGTTTGTTCACTGACTCCCGCTGCTTGGCTTAGCTTTTTTATTGCCGTGATTCCCTTCCAATATCCTTTGGGTGAATAATAGATTTTGTTCATTTTTTATTCAGCCAATATTATGCGCAACAAAATACACGACGGTCATACCCAAAAACGATAAACACGATTTCTTGCATCTTTTGTTTTCTGATGGTTTTATAAAAGTCGCTGAATTTTGGTGGGGCAATGTCTCGATTGGTTTGCCTGTTACAAGATAATACTCTTTTATTGCTTGATCAACATCTTAAATGTGTAAGCTGCATGTCCCTGTTTTTTCAGTTTGTCGTTAATAAAATCTAACTGCTCAATTCTCTGCTTTTCATAGGCGTCTTGTGCAGCTGCTAGTTGCTCAATAGCTTTGTTATGTCTTTTTCTCTCGCCGTCATCCCGCAGTTTACTAAATGCGTAATTACTTCCGCTAAAAGCAAGCGCATTCACTACTGCGCCGCCTATCATCATTACGAGTGAAGCCATTTTTTAAATGTATTTTTTTTAATTTACATATTGATACTGTCAGGAATTATTCCTTCTTAACTAGAAATCTTTCGTAGCAAATGAAGCTGCAATAAAGCGATTAGCTTTGCTGAGTCTTCAAAGCCTAGCTTGCCAAGATCTGCCGGTTTTATTTTTAACAAGCTTTTACCAAGCATTGTGTATCCTACACTTAGGCCTCCAATAACAGCAGAATGGTATACAAGGTTGGTAACAGTTTTTTTCGGTGCTCATTTTTAAAAAATAAAATAATTATAATTAATAAAAAACATGAACAGCGATGATCTACTACAGCTACAGGGTAGCCTAAACCTTCCTGAACTTATGATTACAAATGATCAAGTTGATGACCAAGCTATTATGCCCAAAAAGGAAGTACTGTATTCTTTGGCAGCATGTGGGAAAACAAAACAGTTCCTCGGAAATGAATTCAGCATAGAACAGATTCAACAGATGTCGCCACAAGACATTGTAAAGTATCATAACAGGTATGAAGCGCAACTGGGGTCGAGAATGGTAAAAAGCGTCGGGCAAACAGGTTCTTAGTTTGTACACTAAACTAGTAAGTAAATTTGCGCCTATTGATTCTGAACAAGACTTTATGTATGATTTAACGCAGGATCCAGTTTTAGCAAAGTCATTAGAGTCTCTAGGATGTGATCTGTAAATTACAGATTTGGAACATTATTGTCGCCGCTAATCATGGGATTAATTACTTTTAATCATATGGATTTTGTTTCCCTAAAAAAAGACCGAGCCAGAAAATCAGCAGAATCAGAAAACATTGAATCAGGTGGAGAAAGTGACCAGTAAAAAGCCTCCTCATCCTGGGCGCGTTGCAGCAGGGAAAAAGAGTAGCAGAGTGGAACAAACAAAGAAAATTACAGTTACAATCACAGATTATAGCCCATAATGAAAAAGTGCTAGAGCCGCAGCCAGTTGTTTCAACGCCAGCTAAAAAAAACACCAGAACAAGATGATTCAAGACCTACAACAACAACAGGGCTGCCTACACCGCCAAAGTCTTCATGGAATTTTCTTAAAGCAATTGTCATTTTTGGTGGCATTGCTGCTGGAGGTGGTTATATGGTTATAAAATATATAAACAACGACAGCAAAAACCGAAGCAGTCAAAAAAATCTCAACCACTAAATACAGAAGCCGAAACACAAAAGCATGTCAGAACCGCCAACAACAAAAGGTCATTTTGATCCATTCAGATGCAATAATACTTTAAGAACTTAATAAATAATATAAGTAACTTGAATAAGAACTTGGCTGTACTTAGAGAATGACTTAGTTATGAACTTGGGATGACTTAAGTTAAGAACTTGAGGTGACTTGAAACAAGAACTTATTAAGAACTTGAGGTGACTTAATTAAGAACTTAATTAAGAACTTAATTAAAAAACTTGAGGTGACTTGAGTAAGAACTGATTAAGAACTTGGGTGACTTAATTAAGAACTTAATTAAAAGGGCTTGGGGTGACTTAGGGTGACTTAGGGTGAAGGTGTCAAGTGTTTCAAAGCTCGGCTACAGCAGGAGGAGTGCGTGCAAGTGTGGGCGTGAGAAGGGAGGGAGTGTGTGTGGGGTTACACAGAGCTTTATTATTCGTCATGTGTAACACCACTGGTGCAAGACGGCGCTTGCGTTTTTGTGATTCATTGGCTCTTTTGTCGCAAGTTCAAAGCACCACCAGGTGCATTTAACAAAAGCCTGATTGAATAAAACAAGACAATTGTACAAAGTACATCCGGTGGCCGCCTGAAAAGGCAGCCTAAAAGTTTGTAACAGGACGTGGAAGCAGGACGTTGAAGCAGGTGAAGCAAAACGGTGAACAGGGCGTTGAAGCAAAACGTGAAGCAGCAAAATGTCAATTCACTAATATATTCAAAGTTGTGAGGCAACAACAAGAATGTCAGAACTATTTTTAGATACCGTTCGATCCGAACGGTTTTTACCAAAGCAGGGCAAAGCACAAACAATAACACAGCCGAAGCAGGGCAGGCGCAAATGTCATAGGGCACAAACCGTACATGCATGATCGTTACTATATTTAGAGCCACGTCATTTACTGTGACCTTTGACCGCTTCAGGTGGAGCGCTAGTTCTCTCTCACTGCTACGGACTTTGAGAGGAATGTGTTTGAGTTGCATTGGGTTTTTGTACGGGAGCCTTTGCTGCTAGCCAGGCGGTTACGCGAACCGTTACTATTTTAGAAGCCTGTCACAGTAGTTCAGAAAACTTGACAGACAGGGGGTTAAAATATAGCTGTTTCTGTTTTAGAACCACGTCATTCCAATCGTCAGTAGTTCACAAAACTTGTCAGCATTAACCGTTACTTTATTTGGAAGCTTGGAGCTGATCTGTTTTTGGCAGTGTAAGAGGGCGTGACCAATACTCCTTAAATTCGGGGACTTGCAACATGGAAGTAATCTGTTTTTAACTCGCCAAAAATATACCTCATGGAAGACCGACAGTGAAAAACTGTGGATATCCAAAAAGGATCTTTGCAATAGCGCGCAAATTGCGCGCATGAAGAAATGCTGTCTTGAAACATAAATATTTCTGGTAAAATCACTTCTCTCCAGAAAACGCACGCACGTCTAAAACAACACAACGCCACCAAGAAAAATGACAGGACAGGGGTGCCCGGTTAAAGGTATGTGCGTTGTTTGTTGTTGGCATTGACAACTAATTGACTGTGTGCTGTGTTCTGTGTGAACGAGGGCCTCTTGTCTGTGCCAAGTCGTAAGACCCTAGCATAGAAGAGCAAAAAATTAAGTGATCAGGTGTCAGCCTAATGACGGTCTCTATATCCCCGCCGCTGCCCTCGTGTCTGTCTGTCTGTTATGCAAAGTTTGTGTAAAAGAAGAAACTAGCTGGGATAAGTGTGTGATTTTATGCCAAAAATAAACTCAGTTTAAAAGACTTTAGAGAACAGTTAAAGACTGTAGTTTTTATATTCACATGAAAGACAGAGACGCATTTGATGACTGTATGCGCGAAAATGAATGTTATTGAAAATGATCAGGAAAAACACAGGATTAAGCAAAAACTAAAATCTGAAAAGTTTAGTAAATTAGTATTGAAAACAGACAATCCACACAGTATGTTTGTTTGTAAAAAATCGTTATTTTTGGTTATTGAAGTCTACTTGTCAGAGAACGAGAAATATTCGTTCTAGGCGACCGCCCGAACTGGTGAGGCGGTTGAGCTAGAACGAATATTTCTCCGTTCTCTTCTTTCTTGTTCCGAAAAAATCATCTGGCTTGGAGACATTTTGTATATGAAAGGAGGACTGTGACAAAGACTTTCTAAAGCATGCAAGATAATGACTTTTCCCAGTTGGGCAAAGTGTTGTGTGTGTGTGTGTGTGTGTGTGTGTGTGTGTGTGTGTGTGTGTGTGTGTGTGTGAGTTTGGGGCAACAACACTGAAAAGGAACTGGTGCAAATATTCTTCAGACACTGTTCACATTGGGGCTTCAAGACCTGCATGATTAAGAAATTTAAGATGCAGCATTTCATTACTTTTTTTTTTTAAACACTCAATGTAATTAAAGTCATGGCAGCATAAAGGCCATGACAACATTGAAATGGAGCAGATCTGTTCTTCCAGCGATCAGGTCACGTGGCTGGATTTTATATCGCTCTTGTGCATTTTCATCAGTTCGTTGTCAAAGATTAATTCATGTATGCTCAGTTTTGGAGGAGTATCCTCTGTCGTGAACACTGACTCGGACAATTTCGGCAGGTGGTAGAACAGGGTCACTCCTGATTGATCTGGCTTGCCGGAACTGTCCCAGGTTCAGTCCGTCTCCCTTTGAAGCCTTTTTTCAGGGACATATTTCTCTGTGTATGTTAGATGAGTCTTCACCTTTAAAAAAAAAGACATAGTTTTGTGCAGATCATTATTAGAGATGTACTATGAACGATGATTTTCACTTCACACACACACACACACACACACACACACCCCACACACACACACACACACACACACACACACACACACACACGCACACACACGTACACAGCTCGCCGCCGCCGCACACCTCTCTCTCTCTCTCTCTCATCTCTCTCTCTTCTCCTCTCTCTCCTCTCTCTCTCTCTCTCCTCTCTCTCTCTTTCATCGCCAGTGTCTGTCACAAACATGAGAGCACCATTTTCCAGTTCTTATTCCTGGGACTATGCAACAATGGCAATGTTATCCTCTTTCCTTTTCCTCCTTTAACACCATGAGACTGGTCAGGGTGCTGCGCTGAAGAACTGGTCAACAGCACCTTCCAACTTTCAGTCGTGCGTTAAGGCCTGCATCTCTGCAAGTGTTTTCCACGTCCATAAGGTGTTATCCAATCCAATGTTCTTGTTTGGGTTTTTCCCCCCGTCTTTCCCTCCCTCTCCGTCGTTGCGCAGTTCCCAGAAGAACTGTTTTAGCAAGTCACTGGACCTTGCTCCATGTCCACACCGATGCAGTTTTCCCTTCCTGACTGTGTCAGCAGATCGTCGTATGGTACAATGAAGACTGACGGTTTAGTGCACTTGTGCACTGGTGATACGATCAGCATATCTGATGTCGAGTTCACAAGTTCTCGTTTCCACGGCCTGGATTCTTTTTGCAAGATCCACTGCGGGGTCCCTGTCTCGCATGCATTCAAGAAGATGGAATCTACCAGTGCATGGAGGAAGACTGTTCTGGTTTTTCATGAAGATGATGTCCTTCCATACAGGCATCAGTCTGGAAATTACTGGTATTGTCGTTGCGGCCTTTCAATGTGCTTTTGATCCATCAGTCATTATAACGGATCCCAGGTTTGTGAACTGTTGAACTCTTCCAAGCTTCTGGCCATGGACAGTTACATCAGAACTCGGAGGGTGTTGCAGCTTGCCATCAACGTTTTCTTCCCAGCGCCGATTTCCATGCCGTGTCTTGCTGACGTGTCTGACCACTGTCTCTCTCCCCTTGGCAATGTCAGAGAGCAAATGAAGAAATACACAAGTCCCTTACTGTTAAATATGTCAGACACTGTATGTTTGCCTGATGTATGCATGAATCTTGCCACGTCTGAATCATACCACAGGATACACTGGAGCCTTCAGGCAGACCAACCAAGAAGAACGACGTGGACTGATTTTTACGCCTCCCCATACCCCTCCCCCCG
>CM031596.1:49355977-49358477 GCA_018398815.1 Conus ventricosus
TTCGCCCCTACAAAGCAAACTGACGCTTATACTGTAGCGGGGTATGTGCACGGAGTCATTTCGCTGCGCCAACCGGTTTCAGATCGACCCTTTCATTTTGCGCTCGGCTATTTCCGGAACAAAGAAAGATAAATGTGCCGCAAGAAAAGCAGAAAAACGATGAACAACCGTAAAGGAAAGCAGCAATGGAGAACAATCTCACCCCCCGCGCTGTGGGGTGTAGGAACATTGTATTCTTTGAACCCTCTGGATAATAGGACGTTGATCTCACAACCTAATGCAGAGTGACCAAGAAAGAGAAAACTGAGCTCATATCATCACCACCGATGTCTAAATCTAGATCTGAAACAAAGAAACAAACAAGCAGAGAAACAAATAAAATCAAATCAGGAAGGTTGAAACGAACAGCCCGACATTAAAACAACTACAACGCAGTTCATACGCCACACCTGACAGCACACAGCAACGGAGAAACTTTTTACTATAAGCTTACTGTTTATAAAAAAGAAAATAGATCATAAACCTGACAACGGAAAGAAAACATTTCAAAAGTGAAAGGAAAAAAATCTCGATTTTTTGTTGTTGTTTTTTTTTTTGTCGTTCTAATAGAAAACTACTATTAGCAATCAAATGCTAAAACAAAACCTTAGTTTATAAACCCTTAATCAAAACTTTTAAAAAAAAAATTATAAACCCAGCGGTTGAAAAGACAGATAAGTCTTGATAATCAGACAGGGCAGCAGCAATATTTTTGTTTCAACAGCCAACAAAAAGCAATCGGCGGTTAAACCAAAATACCACCCACAAACACACCCATAAAGTTTGGTCAAAAGATTTTACACACACAAAAAAGAAAAAAAGAAAATGATAAATAAAATAAAATAAGATAAACGAACACTTCGATTTAAGCGGGGAGAAAACACAAACTTTTCGTAAGATAATTCCGAACCTCTGCTGACGGATGGTGAATCCAACCGACGCATTGATTTCAGTGTAATTATACAACAACACGCATCAAGAACCAGGTGATGTTATTGTTGTTGCTGCCGTGTTTGTTGTTTGTTTTTCACACAACAAGAACCAGAGATGTTATTGTTGTTGTCGCTGCTGTCTTGTCGCTGCCGTTGTTATTGATTGTCTTTCACTTCACAAGAACCAGATGATGCTATTGTTGTTGTCGCTGCTGGTTTGTGTGTTTTGTTTGTTTTCAGTCTCATCTTGTCCCTCTCACCGGCACATCTCATTCCAGGTCCCCCAAAACACAGCCATACCCAGCAAGCTCCGTAGCAGTCCTAGCCCCAGGAGTCCACACAGAGCCCTCAATGTCAGGCTGCAACGAGGCAACCCACCAAAGGAGACACTGCTCTGCCATTCTCTCGGCAGGAGCCGCTGGGGCCTAGAAAAACAAAGAACACAAATATAACTTAAGAGCCATTCTCAACTCTTTCCCTTGGGTACCTGGCAGGTGGTTAGAGCTCCCAGTTCGCAATCAACAGTCGCGAGTTCGAATCAGGCCAGCATGAAAAAAAAAACAAAAAAAAACAACAACAACAACAACATTTTGTTCGAAGCATCTGAATGTGCTATCGCTCTGATGGTGTCATGTTCGGGAAAAAAAATTACCTTTACTCCCCCCCCCCTCTTCACCTTCTACCCCCCCTCCAACCCCCCCCCCCCCCCCCCCCCCCCCCCGTCCTCCTCACTTCCCTGAAATGGGTATCCCACCATCAGACACATCACCGGAGGTAGATGAGAACGTTAAACCTGAATGTAAAGTAAGCGCCTCTTTCTCTCGTTTTTCAAGGTCTGGTATGATGCGAGTCCGCGCGCGACGGTTTGATCGACAACGTCTTCCCTATGGACGTGGAAAGTAGCCAGAGTGGCAGGCAGGTAGAGTTCAACAACGTCTTCAACGGACAGTTGGAGACCCCGCGCGGTAGGTTTGTGTGAGAGCTCTCCATGCAAAACGACATCGTCCACTTGACTGAAGCGGGGGTGCTTCACCCGTGTGAGGGCCCTCGCTTACCTGCCGGACAAACACGGTGGACTCCGTGGTTAGAGCGGTGACATGGACAGGTAGGGTAACGATGTCCGCGCAATTCCTCTTCATTCCTCTTCGGCGTAGCAACTCAGACCGGCTATGGTGATGATGACACCTCTGTCTCTCACTGTCTCTGTCTCGGTTTGTGTGTCTGCCTGTCTTGTCCGTCTGTCTCGCTGTCTCTGTTCTCTCTCTGTCTGGTCTCTGTATGTATGTATATATTCCTGTTTTGACGTGTGTGTGTGTGTGTGTGTGTGTGTGTGTGTGTGTGTGTGTGTGTGTGTATGCGCATGCGTGAGTCAGATACCATCATGTCTCTGTGTCGCTCCTTGTGTGTGTGTGTGTGTGTGTGTGTGTGTGTGTGCGTGCGTGCGTGCGTGCGTGCGTGCGTGCGTGCGTGTGTGTGTGTGTGTGTGTGTGTGTGGTGTGTGTGTGTGTGTGTGTGTCTCTGTCTCTCCC
>CM031596.1:49368477-49370977 GCA_018398815.1 Conus ventricosus
GTGGTTGGAGTGAAAGTTCAGATATTGGTCAGGGGTTCTGATTCAGTTTCGGAGGTGAACTGGATACTGTCATCGATGGAATTCAAGCGAGTGCCATGGGTTCGCCAGTATCCCCAGTGGTAGCCAATCTGTACATGGAACATTTTGAAAAAGTAGCCCTTGAGACCGCTGCCAACCCTCCCAGCATGTGGTACCGCTATGTGGATGACACTATGACCCGCATACAGGAGACGGAAGTTGACAGCTTCACCACTCTGTGTGTGTGTGTGTGTGTGTGTGTGTGTGTGTGTGTGTGTGTGTGTGTGTGTGTGTGTGTGGTGTGTGTGTGTGTGTGTGTGTGTGTGTGTGTGTGTGTGTGTGGTAAAAAGTCATGTCAAAATTGTCTTTATTGAGGGTTAAAGAATAACCTTTACGGCTGTTTTCATCCTGCCCTCACAAAAAGAATAACCATCAATTACAATAATGCGCGCGCGCATGTGTGTGTGTGTGTGTGTGTGTGTGTGTGTGTGTGTGTGTGTGTGTGTGTGTGTGTGTGTGTGGTGTGGTGTGTGTGTGTGTGTGTGTGTGTGTGTGTGTGTGTGTGTGTGTGTGTGTGTGTGTGTGTTTCTGTTAACATTTATTCAAAAGTCACTTCAGTTTCAAATTCGTCAGGCACGTGTATGCACTGTTGAATCTCTTAACCATAATTATTTCATTTGTTAATCAGAATTGTTTAGCCTAACTGACATATACATCAGAAGAAGAAGAAGAAGAAGAAGAAGAAGAAGGAGCAACAACAATATCAACATGAAAGGTGAAAATTCAGAAAGATAAAGACAACACTGTTTATCTATCTACATACACATATATCTGCATGTGTGTATGTATGTATCCACCTATGTGTGTGTGTGTGTGTGTGTGTGTGTGTGTGTGTGTGTGTGTGTGTGTGTGTGTGTGTGTGTGTGTGTGTGCGTGCGTGTAAACGAGTGAAATGTTATCGGCTAGAGGTCAAAATGGAAATTATTTTCTATTTATATTTATCCATTATCCACCTCCCCCACCCCACCCCACCCCACCCCACCATACCCCATCCCACCCCATTCTCCGAGCACCAAAAATAGACAGAGCCTCTGAGTGGTGGTGGAAAGAGCCCTCGAACTATTTACTCTCGGAACACCAGTCACATGACCGGACAGAGGAGGGAGATAGATATTAAGGGGGAATGAAACGAGGGCGACAAAAAAAAAAAAAAAAAAAGAGGGCGACACGGTGACGCAGACGAACACAGAACAGGAGGCGGAAGAGGGCGGGAGGTGGGGGACGAAGAGGGGTGTGTGTGGGGGTGGGGTTGTGGGTGTGTGTGTGTGGGGTGGGGGGTCATAGAAAAGAGAAAGTTGAATAAACCCCCACAAGGCTCGACGTTGTTCAGCCAGGCGCATTCTCAGGGTCAATGGGGGACAACCTCCACTTTATTATGGGCACAGAGGCACCGTGACAAATGGCGGAAAACGAGAGTGACGGCGTGCTATCATCCCAGTAAAAAGCAAAAGCTGGCACGACAGAGAAAGAAACTCCAGGAAGAGCGAGCGACGGGGAGGGATGGGAGAGGGACATGCACTCATCATCCCTGTTAGGAGAAAGCTGGCGCATAATCATACAGGATGGACTTGATGTCAACTGTGTGCGTATGTAAACCCTCCCATCCGCACCTCTCTCGGTCTCTCTCGCCCTTTAGTTTTCTGTAGCCAGTGTAATAATTTATGTCCATGTCAAACGTTACAACAGACGGGAGGAGTATAATACCATAAAAAAAAGCCCAATTCTTTTTTTAATTCATTGAGCCGATACAGTTGGTACCGCAGTTTGGGCCACTAAACAGGAAGGTTGAATGGTGTTACCATGATAGACCAGCATATTACAAACAAGTGAACGACCTTCTTGTCCTGTTTCAACACACTGTCACAACACTTTCCACACCACGAACTGAGCCTGAATGTGCAGGCAGAGTGGAGTATGTATAAAAATCAATGGGATGGATACCCACAATCCGTACAGTTAGCTATTGTTCAAGATCGTATACACAACTCAAACAAACCACATTTGCTCTTCCCAGAACAGTGATTTTTACACCTGGTCGATTCTGTAAGCTCATTGGTCAGACAAAGAAACTGTTGGTCCTCCCTGACCAATAAGCCGTGCCCGAAAATTGCGCGCGCGTTGTTGAACTTGTTATAAAAACAAAATACTCGTAGAACTTGTATCGCACGTGCTGGCTGTTGATCGTTCACAGGACAGCAAAGCCCGACGTGAATGTTTCAAAGAGTGAAGCTTACATTGAGCAAAATATTTCTTTGCGTCAATGTTCAGATTTAACGATTCAGTTCATGTTGGTTATAGCCCAGGCCAACGTGCAGGACCCTATTAGGGCTGTTATAACAACTGTCTACACATTACACAGTTGTTTAGAAAAGCAAATCTGCTTCTCATTAAAACAAAAACGAGCAAATAAACAAAACAGAAA
>CM031596.1:49375977-49418822 GCA_018398815.1 Conus ventricosus
ACAAGTACTTAAAAACAGGAACAAAACAAGCAAACAAACAAAAACACTCTGGGCCTACCAACACAATCTCCCCCACTTAAAGGACGTCTTTGGCAGTGACAGAGACAGGTTGTACGGTTTCCCAGTCGTTGGTACCAGCTTTGTGTACAAGCGCCTGACGGTGAAGCTGGTCCTCCCTGAAGACTTCAGCAGCTGTCAAGCTCTCCCTGCAGTTTCTTCCTGCCGTGCTGCTTGTCCCCATGTTACCGTACAAAATGTCACCATTGCACAAAATGTCACAATTGTGACATTTTGTGCCATTTGTGACATTTTGTGCAGTGAAGGACTGCACAAAATGTCACAAACTCGCAGTTGTGACAATGTGTGCAAACTATACCCCCATTTTCGAATTCACTCTTGCACAAAATGTCACAACCTCTGTCAGTTTTGTTCGTCCACCACTTTCAAGAAAGCGTGCAGACTATTAAGTTCGTTCGTTCGTGTCCGTTTTGTTGTTTGTTGTTTTGTTGTTTTTGTTTGTTTGTTTGTTGTTGTTGTGTGTGTAAAACATTTCTCTTCCAGAAGCACTACAGTTAGAATACTTTCGTCCATACTATGTTTGGACATGGTGTAGTATATTACTATCATTATTATTCTCTGTCTGTTTGCGTGCGTGTGGGTGTTTGTATGCGTGCAAACTGAGTGCATGTAGGTGTGTATCATTGAAGTGTACCGAAGATTGCATGTTTCACGTACGACCACCCCATGGTCATATGGAACCTATCCATGAAATATCTGCAATTTTGTCCACAAGCAACAGAGAGATGCTGTGTACAAAGACACAGACAGACAGACAAGCCGATAAAAATGTACACACACCTTATAAACCGACGATAAAAAAGAGATAGAGGGAAAGACAACCAAAGACAACACAGACAAATAATGACATAATGAATCCAGAGAGAGAGAGAGACAGAGACAGAGACAGAGAGAGAGAGAGAGAGAGAGAGTGTGTGTGTGTGTGTGATGAAGAAGAAAAAAAAAGAAGAAGAAGAAGGACCTG
Source organism: Conus ventricosus (assembly GCA_018398815.1). Classification (NCBI taxonomy): domain Eukaryota; kingdom Metazoa; phylum Mollusca; class Gastropoda; order Neogastropoda; family Conidae; genus Conus; species Conus ventricosus. The sequence continues at coordinate 49,377,020 of CM031596.1, forward strand.
CTCCCCTGCCAGATGAATAAAGAAAATCCCGTGCTGTCTAAATGGGGAAAAACAGCAAAATGTATCTAAAACTTGTATAAGAAAAAATGGACAATTATAAACACATGTGAAAATTACATACATATTATGCATAGTACGGATGTATATGAGAACATTGCTGAAAACTAACAAAGTGCAAAAGAGACGAGCATGCGAATCAACATAAATCGTGTTGTTTCTATTAGCCCCATGAACCCACATGAGCCATCTTGTCTGTGGCTGTCACCTCGTAAACATGTGCAGTGAAATACAGACTAAAAGTATATATTTTATATATAAAACTGAAAGTTATGATTGCAAGCCAAATTGAAAAACGCAAAAAACAAACAAACAAAGAAAACAAACAAACAAACAAAAAACATTGACATTGTCACGAGTTTGTCACGAGGCCTATGACGATTGACCCATCTAGGGTGGTGGAATTATTCATTTATTTATTGTCGTTGTTGTTGTCGTGTATCCGTCCCTTAATGTGGCTTGTGGTGTGTTTGCACCTTAAGGTCGTTCAGCTCAGGTTAGGTTTGCTTTCTCTCTCTCTCTCTCTAATTCCACTGCCCGTGCAATTCACCTGCAGGTTCAGGGGTGGCTGGTACCTTCGTTTGAACTGGCTGTCTCAAATCGGCCTCTCACCTGTCTTTTTACCTGCCGCACGTGCCGCATTCCTCTTAGGTTTGGGAGGTATTCTCACTCTGTGACGTAGGGTGGCATGTTGGCCGCCATCGCTTAGGCAGGTTTCTCTTCACTCGAGCGGAAGATGTCTCTGGGAGCGCCTGCTCCGGTTCTGGTTCTCTACCACTTCGTCGAAGGTACGGTCGGTACCTTCATTCCTACAGTGGGCCTGTAGGGGAGGGACATCACGTCATCTCTTTTCCGCATCTGCTCTGCGGTCCTCTCGACTGGACAGAGGGCAGAGAGTCGCTTGACCCGCCACTTTTGGGTCACCCACGGGTAGCTGGTAAGCATCAGTTTCGTGGTTTGTTTGGTTTTCTAGTTAGCCGGCTAATTCTTCTCTTTGCGCAATTTCTTTTGGTTTTCAAAATTATAAAAGAAATATTGTTTGAGACCATTTTTTTCTGGTTTAATTCAATCTTTAACCTGGCCAGTCAAAATTATATCCAAAAGTCTTTCTCTTTTTATGCATCTGGTGATGCGGTAGTCGGTGGGGATGGGGAGAACCTGGTGATTTAGGGTTGGAACTTGCTTGGTCTCGCTCGTCCTCCCCTGTCACAATCGCCGGTCTCTTATTCTTCTGCCACCGTCTGTTTGTGCGTGCAAGGGGAACGAGTTTTATTTTTGCGAGCGATGCGTACGCATGATTAGTCGTTTGGGATGCGTGATTGGAGAATTGTGTTATTTTAAAATGTTGCTATAAAATGTGGGATAATTGTGCCATTGAATTATGATTATTTGTAAATGTGGTGTCAGTTATAAAGCAATGGTTGCTGTATTAGTTCAGTTCCTAAGAAAGGAAAATGTTGAACGTGAATGAAGGAAGGATGAAGATATAAATTCCTATTCGTTTTATAGCCTGTTAATTTAATGCATTTCTCTTGCCTGCCTCGTGGAGAAGACCTTTAGCAAAACATTCCTGATTTGGTTTGTTTTACTGTGTTATGCTCAGGTCTGTGTTGAGCTGGTGTTACTAATTGTATTCAGCAAACACCTCCCCTCGCCCATCATGCGAGTGGCTTTTTAGGATTTAACAGCAAAGTTCAGACCGTACTGACTGCGGGGTTCTAGTACCCTTCTTTCCTTCCAGTTCCTTCCGTTTCCTCTCCTCCCGGGGGGGATTCACCCGAAGCTTGCGCTGTTGGGGCCGCGCACTGGTTGAGGAGCACGTGGACTTTGCTGGAGGGTCCTAACCCCTGCCCGGGACCTTCAGCGACAACCCCCTGTCCCACGGGATGCGTTCTCCACTGTCCTCGGACTTCATACAGCCCATGTGACCAGTGTGGTTAGCTCTGTGTCGTGCAATTTGGGTGTGTGTGTGTGGTGTCAATGGTGTCGGCATTGAAAGACACCCCGTTCAAGAACCGACCCGGTTTGGGGCACCTGATGCGACTCGGTGCTCCCAGTGGACTTTGGAAAGGCAGGGGTGTGGGGAACCACATGAAGCACGGAAAGGAATGTGTGCTGGAAAATGCTTATTTATGATTATGGTTATGTTGTGTGCGTTGAAAATGCTTGTTTGTGACTATGAGTATGTCGTGTGTGTTGAAATGCTTAATTGTGTGTATGTCGTGTGTGTTGAAATGCTTGATTGTGATTGTGCATGTTGTGTGTGTTGGAATGCTATTTGTGACTATGTGTGTGTTGGTGTGAATAAATGGGGTGTTGTATTGTAATCTTTTTTGTGTGTTCTCTTGCGGGGCGTGTGAGGTCAGTCACTCCCTTCACTCCCATCTAGACCGATCCTGTCAGGGCAGACCTCCAGGGTCGGTCGTGACATTTGTGGGGGCTCGCCCGGGATGTGAAGGCTCTGGACTGTCCCCTTCTCTCGTTTCGCGGAGTACCTTCCAGTCCTGTCTGTCTTGTATTGTTTAGTCAGTTTGTCGTGGTGTTTGTGGGTGGTTGGCTGGGTGACTCTAGCGTGTAGGGAGTCTTTTGGGTGGCCTGAGCATCCGGTGTGACTGGGGAGTCGAGTCGAGACGAAGGGGGATCGACCGCGTCCAGACCTCTTTCCGCCGGGTGCCTCACGCAGATACGGCCGTAGGACTTGCTTTCTGTTGCCACTCTAGTCTGCCATTCCTGTTTTGTAGTTAACCAGTTTTCTTTACCAGGTGGTTATTGAGTACAGGTGGGTGTATCGGACGTTAGTGTCACAATTTTTTTTTTCTTCTTCTTCTCCGGATTCCGTCTGTCATTTTTTTTTTTTTTTTTTGGTCGGTGAGCCCCACCGCACTGTTGCTCGTGTTGTGGAGCGCGGTTTGCCAGAGTGGGAGCAGCCTGGACATATTTTTTGTTTTGTTTTTTTGTCGGTGAGCCCCACCCCCACTGTTGCTCGTGTTGTGGAGCGCGGTGTTTGCCAGAGGGGGAGCAGCCGAACATTGTTACGTTGACGTTTTTTTTTTTATTTGCTGTTTCTCAGTCAGTCACCAAGAGACGTGACATATCCGAACGGAATTTGTTTCTTTCAAGTGGAATTGTCTTCCCCTGTATTTGAGAACCGTAGGATATAGTTGTCATGGCGACGTCCGGTGCTGGTGGTTTTCGCGACGCGTGCGTCGAAGAAGAAAGGTCTTCAAAATGTAGTCCCTACTATTAGTACCAGTACTTCGACTACAGTGACTTCTACTTATTCCAGTGCTGTAGCCGATAGTCCAGCGAGTACTTTCGTTGCTTCTTCGCTGGGGGATCTTTTGTCGAGACCCCACCTGACGCGTCCGCTCGGATGCGTCAGAGTATGATTAAGCAACTGTGGGCTTCTGTTGGGTCGCAGAGACCGAAACCTTTCCTCTCCATGCTTCCCCTCGTAAGGAGTATGCCCTGGGAAACTTTCCTCATGGGAAAGTCGAGACCCAAGGGACGGGTCAAACGGGACATCCCCGTGTCGGGAGGGTGAATCCCGCCCAGGATATCGCCTCTGTCCTGATGTTTCTAGAGCAACAGCGACGAGAGGATGCTGTCAGACAGGAAGCCCTCCGTCGGGAAGAGTTAGATCTGCGTAGGGAAGAGGCTTCCAGACAGGAAGCTTTGCACAGGGAAGAGGCAACTCTGCGTAAGGAAGAGACTGCCAGACAGGAAGCCCTCCGTCGGGAGAGTTAGATCAGCGTAGGGAAGAGGCAGCTCTGCGCAGAGAGGAGGCTGCCAGACAGGAAGCTCTGCGTAGGGAAGAGATGGAACAACTTCTTTCGCGGACTCCCGCATCTGTAAATCAGGGGTTAATCACCAGGCAAGTGATAGAGTTAGAGGCCCCAAAATTAAAGCTTCCAGAGTTCAGACCTAGTGAGGACATGATATAGTTCTTGGAGCATTTTGACAAGGTAGCAAGTTCGTACCAATTGTCTGAGGAACAAAAGGCCATGCACCTTTTTTCTGGATTATCAGGTACTGCAAGGGGTGTGTGCTCACTCTAAATGAAGGCGCGTCTTATGCAGACATGCAGTTGGCTCTGCGTAAACGTTTCCACCTTACCCCAGAGACGTACAGGAGGAAGTTTAGGTCCATGAAAAAGAATAACGACGAGACCTTCGTGCAGTTTGGAGATAGGCTGCGCAAAACGCTAGGGTACTGGCGTCAGTTGGCTAAGCTGGAGCTTGAGGATCTGATTCTCATCGAACAGCTTACCAACACCGTGTCCCCAGAGTTGAGGATCCGTATAGGCGAGACAGCACCACAGGATTTCGCGGCTGCGATTCATACCGCTGAGGTGTTTGCTGAAGCCCGTAGAGCTTATGGGCATCGCCCAGATACAGACAGGAAGACCCTCACAGGATTTAGTGGCAATAAGGCGCCGACGACTGCTAGTGGGTCGAACAAGGCAGGCAGTTCATCGGGGACCTCAGCACCCCGACTGTGTTTTCTTTGTGGTCGTCCTGGCCACATTAGGAAAGATTGCCCTAAACCCGCCGGTAGTCATGGGGCTAGCCCTTTTCCCCAGCGTCCTCGTGCCTCGGCTAACGTGGGGTCCATCCCAGCTTCTGGTGGTACAGAGTGTCCAGTGTTTCTTCTGTTGTTGGTTCTTCCTTGGTCGACAACCATCGGGGATTCGGGAGCATCTACGCTCTTTGTGGATAAGGATTTGGTTTCCCTGAGGCTCAGCGGGGCGCCAGTTACGATGTGTGCGGGTTGGAGGCTGGTTTTACCTCCACCCGTCCTTCTGTACTCATTCCTATCTCCACCCCCTACTTCTGTGGCGAAGTATGGGCCATAGCGGTGGAGCGAACCTCTGTATTCCCTTCTCATAGGGAATACCATCACCTTTGCAGACGGACGCAGTCAGTCTGTGTCTACGGATCTGCCCTACAGGCATGTGTGGGAGTTACCACGCGCGCCAAAGCCAAGAAGCAGGAGCAGGAATTGCGTCCCGTTCTACAGCCAAATCTCTGACGAGGTTCTGGCCAGGGCTGATCCTGCTACCATGGTCCGTCTTCAGGCCAGGGACTTGGATGTCCAGCGCCTGCGGCAACTGGTGGATCGTCCCGCTCAGTCTGCCCGACACGCCAAGGTGAGCTTTAAGCTCCACAAGGGGATCCTCTTTAGGGTTTTCACTCAGGCAGATCGGGTAGCCAAGCAACTAGTCGTTCCCCAAAGCTTGAGAGAATCTGTTCTCCGGCAGGCCCATGATTCACCCATGGCAGGCCATATGGGCTCAAAGCGGACTCTCGAGTGGGTAAGACAGGACTTCTACTGGCCGAGGATGAATCTCAGGTTAGGCAGTACTGCCGCAGTTGCGATGTCTGCCAACGGACAACGCCTAAGGGTCGCTTGAAGCGTGTTCCCCTAGGGTCAGTGCCACTGGTTGGGGAGCCATTCAGCAAGGTTGGTGTCGACCTGGTGGGACCCATTAATCCACCATCCAAATCGCGGTCACCGCTACATTTTGGTAGTGGTAGACTACGCGACTCGATACCCAGAGGCTATCCTGCTTAGGACTATCGATGCCCCTACTGTTGCTGAAGCTCTCTGGCAGATTTGGACGCGCACTGGTGTGCCCAAGAAAAAGTACGGCCGGAAGTTTGTACTGGAGAGCGATCATCATCCTCTCCAGTGCCTGGACCGGATCCGGCCAGTCAGTCGTCGACTCATGGGTTAGGCAGTGGAACTGCAGGTTCACTTTTCGCCATATCAAGGGTTCCAGCAATACGGATGCTGACTATCTCAGCCGAGCTCCGTAGTCAGCACACCCATTGGGGAAATCAGTCAGAGGGACAATTCCCCTTAGCCAGGGTTAGGTCCCCTTTTTGGTCCGTGTACCAGGTGTAGTGACAGTTGACGGTAGTGAATCATCACCTGTCTCGGATTGCTACTTTTATTGTCTGAAGGTTTGCTTAGTTGTTTGATAAATGTAGCATTATGTATTTCCCTGTAGAATTCTATCGTGGAATGTTTGTATTGGATTTATCGTACTCTGTCGATCACAGAGGGTTGGGTTCGGTCCCATTGTTGTGAATTTGCACATGCGTCAAGGTTCAAAGGAGCACTGTATCTCAGAGAAACAGATGCTTTTAGAAGGGGGGTTTGTCACGAGTTTTGTCACGAGGCCTATGACGATTGACCCATCTAGGTGGTGGAATTATTCATTATTTATTGTCGTTGTTGTTGTCGTGTATCCGTCCCTAATGTGGCTTGTGGTGTGTTTGCACCTTAAGGTCGTTCAGCTCAGGTTAGGTTTGCTTTCTCTCTCTCTCTCTCTAATTCCACTGCCCGTGCAATTCATCCTGCAGGTTCACGGGTGGCTGGTACCTTTCGCTTGAACTGGCTGTCTCTATCGGCCTCTCACCTTCTTTTTACCAATTCATCCTGCAGGTTCACGGGTGGCTGGTACCTTTCGCTTGAACTGGCTGTCTCTATCGGCCTCTCACCTGTCATTTACCTGCCGCACGTGCTGCATTCCTCTTAGGCTTGAGGTATTCCTCACTCTGTGACGTAGGGTGGCATGTTGGCCGCCATCGCTTAGGCAGGTTTTCTCTTCACTCGAGCGGAAGATGTCTCTGGGAGCGCCTGCTCCGGTTCTGGTTCTCTACCACTTCGTCGAAGGTACGGTCGGTACCTTCATTCCTACAGTCGGCCTGTAGGGAGGGACATCACGTCATCTCTTTTCCGCATCTGCTCTGCTGGTCCTCTCGACTGGACAGAGGGCAGAGAGTCGCTTGACCCGCCACTTTTGGGTCACCCACGGGTAGCTGGTAAGCATCAGTTTCGTGGTTTTGTTTTGGTTTTCTAGTTAGCCGGCTAATTCTTCTCTTTTGCGCATTTCTTTTGGTTTTCAAAATTATAAAAGAAATATTTTTTGAGACCATTTTGTTCTGGTTATTCAATCTTTAACCTGGCCAGTCAAAATTATATCCAAAAGTCTTTCTCCTTTTTATGCATCTGGTGATGCGGTAGTCGGTGGGGATGGGGGAGAACCTGGTGATTTAGGGTTGGAACTTGCTTGGTCTCGCTCGTCCTCCCCTGTCACAATCGCCGGTCTCTTATTCTTCTGCCACCGTCTGTTTGTGCGTGCAAGGGAACGAGTTTTATGTTTGCGAGCGTGCGTACGCATGATTAGTCGTTTGGATGCGTGATTGGAGAATTGTGTTATTTTAAAATGTTGCTATAAAATGTGGGGATAATTGTGCCATTGAATTATGATTATTTGTAATGTGGTGTCAGTTATAAAGCAATGGTTGCTGTATTAGTTCAGTTCCTAAGAAAGGAAATGTTGAACGTGAATGAAGGAAGGATGAAGATATAAATTCTATTCGATTTTATAGCCTGTTAATTTAATGCAGTCTCTTGCCTGCCTCGTGTGAGAAGACCTTTAGCGAACATTCCTGATTGGTTTGTTTACTGTGTTATGCTCAGGTCTGTGTTGAGCTGGTGTTACTAATGTATTCAGCAAACACCTCCCCTCGCCCATCATGCGAGTGGCTGTTAGGATTTAAACAGCAAAGTTCAGACCGTACTGACTGCGGGGTTCTAGTACCCTTCTTTCCTTCCAGTTCCTTCCGTTTCCTCTCCTCCCGGGGGGATTCACCCGAAGCTTGCGCTGTTGGGGCCGCGCACTGGTTGAGGAGCACGTGGACTTTGCTGGAGGGTCCTAACCCCGTCCGGGACCTTCAGCGACAACGCCCTGTCCCACGGATGCGTTCTCCACTGTCCTCGGACTTCATACAGCCCAAGTGACCAGTGTGGTTAGCTCTGTGTCGTGCAATTTGGGTGTGTGTGTGTGTGTGTGTCAATGGTGTCGGCATTGAAAGACACTCCGTTCAAGAACCGACCCGGTTTGGGGCACCTGATGCGACTCGGTGCTCCCAGTGGACTTTGGAAAGGCAGGGGTGTGGGGGAACCACATGAAGCACGGAAAGGAATGTGTGCTGGAAATGCTTATTTATGATTATGGTTATGTTGTGTGCGTTGAAATGCTTGTTTGTGACTATGAGTATGTCGTGTGTGTTGAAATGCTTAATTGTGTGTATGTCGTGTGTGTTGAAATGCTTGATTGTGATTGTGCATGTTGTGTGTGTTGGAATGCTTATTTGTGACTATGTGTGTGTTGGTGTGAATAAAATTGGGGGTTTTTATTGTAATCTTTCTTGTGTGTTCTCTTGCGGGCGTGTGAGGTCAGTCACTCCCTTCACTCCCATCTAGACCGATCCTGTCAGGGCAGACCTCCAGGGGTCGGTCGTGACAGACATCACAGAGTATGTCCACCCATAATTCCACCCACCCCTCCACACCCACACAGATAAAGAGAGAAAAGAGAGTGGTGACAATTTGTGCAGCAGTGATTTAAAAAAGGCATGCGGATGCACAAATTGTCACAATTGTGACATTTTTGTGCAAAATTGTGCAAATTGTGACAATTTGTGCAGTGAATAACTGTACAAAATGTCACTGTGACATTTTGTGCAATGGTGACATTTTATGCGGTAACATCCCTTCACTCATTACAACTCAGTAAACGCAGACCTACTTACACCTACGTAGGGTATAATGGCCCAGACTTTAGCTAGATGCAGATAAAGGCTACTGGCTGACTTAGAGAGATTCAGACATAATGGCAGACTAAGCTAGACGCAAGCATACCTGTTGACCTAACTGTACGTCGTACAGAGTGGCAGACTTAGCTAGATATAGGTATAACGGATAGACTTTGATAGTTTTTAGATATAATGACAGACTTAGCTGGATATGCATGTAAGGCAGGCTTTAGCTGGATGTAACCATGATGGCAGACTTGCTTAGATGTATGCATAATGGCAAACTTAGCTAGATGTAGATACCAATAACGGACGTGGCTAGATGTAGACTTAATGGCAGACTTAGCGAGATTTAGGCATATTGTTGACCTTGCCATAGGTTGGTAATAATGGCGGACGTAACTAGATATAGGTATAATGGTAGACTTTGCCATATATAGCCATAATGACAGATTAAGCTACATGTACGTATAAACGGCAGACTTAGCTAGATGCAAATATGATGGCAGACTTAGCTAGATGTAAATATGATGGCAGACTTAGCTAGGTGTAGGCGTAATGGCAGACTTAGCTAGCTGTAGGTTCAATGGCAGTACTAGCCAGATGTAAATATAATGGCAAACTTAACTAGATGTAGGTAGGTAAATTTCTTTTTAACTTGCTCGTGTAGATATGATGGCAGACTTACCTAGACGTTGGTATAATGGCAGACTTAGCTAGATATAGGTATAATGACAGACTTAGCTAGATATAGGTATAATGACAGACTTAGCTAGATATAGGTATAATGGCAGACTTAGCTAGATATAGGTATAAAAGCAGATTTAGCTGGATATAGGTATAATGACAGACTTAGCTGGGTGTAATGGCAAATTCAGCTAGATATAGATATGAGGCAGACTTATCTAGATGTAGGTGCACTTGTTGACCATGCTAAAATGTATGTATGCTGGCAGACTTAACTAGACGTAGTTTTGACTGTTGACCTAGCTAAATGTAGATATAATGGTCGGGCAGAGAAGGTTTTCAAATTCGAACACACAACCATCAGCTTGCAGGTCACCCTCTAAACATTTGATTACTAGACCCTCTCGATGGAGGTACGATGGCAGACCTAGCTAAAGGTATGGGGTAATAATAGAATCAGTTGGACAGGTATAAAGGCAGCCCTAGGTAGATGTAGATGTAATGGCAGAAGGCAGACCTTGGTACATGTAGATGCGATAGCAAAACTAGCTAGATGTAGCTCTGATGATAGATGTAGGTATGACAGCGGACCTTGATGTAGCTTTGATAGTAAACTTACCTAGATGAAACGTGTCCGTTTAAAACCAAAGATGCTAATGAGAGAACTCTTTTAACATTTTCCTATTCCATCATGTGGTAAGATTGGTTATCCCCCCTCCCCCACCTGCCGTCTGAAAAAGCATGTAGTTCCTGTTGAAAACAAGCACAGAAGCTATGAAGATTTTCAAACAAAGCACTGATGTGAGTGCCTTAATTTATGGAGTAAGGTTTACCGGCTCAGTCATTCAATACTGAAGAGAAAGAGATGAGGTGACTGAACCCTTTAAAACTCTCCATGGCTATTACGATATCGAAAACAACAGCCAATTCATATTACATAATCATAACTCTAAAGGAACATCCCATAAAATCAGGTGAACTTTTTGTCAATGGTAATCTTGTTCATACATCTTCACCAACAGGATTATAGATCTTTTGAACTCACCAACAAGCACCATAATAGCTGTAAAGGAACATTCAGTTGTTTTGATTGTGGATCATATGATTTTGCAGAAAATATTGCTTCTAAGCGATTTTGAAGCATTGGAGGCTGGTTGCTATGCAACCTCGAAAAGTACTGTGTCCTTTAAAGAAGAAGAAGAGGAGGAGAAGGAGGAGGAGGATGAAGAGAAGAAGAAGAAGAGGAGGAAAAGGGGAGAAGAACAAGAAGTGTACGAAGAGAGATCAGACAGAGCAGGTGGAAAGCTATCAACATGTGACATGGTATCAGATGATATATATTTCTGATGGGTTGAAGGTGTCCGCCTATGTCCTGAACTCCATTCGTCTGAAGCAGCGAAGGAAAAGGTGACAAGGATTTCATCAGTCCTCTCCCCAAATCCTCCCGTACCTGGAGTAGGTGACGAGAATTTACAACACACCCTCCATCTAGGGCGGGCAAAGCAAAGTCAAGTCGTGATCAACATGCAAATGACATGTCTAGCTCATGCGCTCTCTTTCTTCCCTCCCTTTTTTTTCTTTTGGGTCCCGATGCGCAGACTCGGATCTACGTCACGGGTGGAGCAGACGACACTGTCTTTGAAGGAGCTCTTCAAAGTCACTCGACCAATTTCTGCTGAGCGGCGGCAGGAGGGCAGATAGTGTACGGCTAGGCTGCTTGGCCGGTTGGTTCTTTCCTCTAAGGCTCAAACGCCAGAGCTGCATCGCGTTTGGCGGTCCTCGTCTGTCGGTGCTGCCAGCACTTTTCCACGACTGCTCCAGTTTGTCGGTCTACACAACAGGTAAAGTCTGAAAGGTGTGTTAACTATCTGTCCACGTGTTGTGGAAATTTAGACCGAACTGTGCTTTTAATATAAGGTTAGTTTATATTGTTACTTTTCTTTGATGTAGATTTTCCTGACATATGTCGTAGATGTTGGCTGCCTAAATACAAGAAGAAGAAGACATGCTTAGTAATTCTTCAGAGCTTTCTTCCTCACCCGTCAGTGAGCTGGTTATATTCTTCCTTCTTTCTTCTTCATCTTAGTCACGGTCTTCTTTTTCTCCTTCACGCATCCTCGCCCCCTCCCTTTTCATAACCCTCTTCTTCTTCTGCTTGTCTGTCTGTCTGTCTATCTCTGTTGAATTTATAATCTGATCATCTGAATCTGGAGTCATCTAAATCCTTCACACTTTTTCGACCACAACTGTATTTTTGTGTTCGTATCTGTCTCTGTCTCTGTGCCTGTCTGTCTGTCTGTCTGTCTGTCTGTCTGTCTCTCTCTCTCTCTCTCTCTCTCTCTCTCTCTCTCTCACACACTCACACACATACACACACACGCACACACACACACACACACACACACACACACACACACACACACACACACACACACGCACACACACATTTAGAAATAGAGGAAGGGGGAGTGGGTAAGATTTTTTGTTCATGATGATCCGTTAGTCATAAACTGTGTCAAATACAACCGAGTTGAATCAGAGAGAGAGAGAGAGAGAGAGAGAGAGAGAGAGAGAGAGAGAGAGAGAGAATGTAGTCAAAATGAAAACGCAAAAACGATAATAAAAGAAAAGTGCTCTTGGAGTGGTCTTGAGAGAAAGCGCGAGATGGGCAGACGGGGAGAGTTCTTGAAACAAAACGCTCAATAAAGCGACCTTGACTACTCGTCCAAGCTCTTCACTTGGACGATGAAGACACGATCATTCAGTTTTTCATGACTAAACCAGTCGGAAGTAACTTCTTTTCCCCCTTTTTACTACATCAGTCAAGTAACTGGAGACCAAATAAAGCTGAACTCGTGGGACATTGTCCATTGATCGATTTTCTGTACCTCAGTGGACACTATCTTGTACATGTTTTCATTTTATGATGTATTGATGCTTCTGAGCGGATCACACACACACACACACACACCACACACACACACACACACACACACACACACACACACACACACACACAGACACGATGGCTTGATAGGAAAAAAGCAGATACTGCTTATTCAATGTACCATCTCAGGATAAAAATCTAACTGACTTGACTTAACACACACACACACTCACTCACGCACTCATGCACGCACGCACGCACACACGCAAGCAAGCAAGCACGCGCAAACTATTACATTTGTTTTTAAGGCAAACTCACTCTCACGGCAAAGAGAAAACTAAAAATCATCCAGGACTAGAAAAGCTGGCCAAAACGCTAAACGCTGGGATTCGACGAGAAAATGAACATCTGAAGACGGTGATGCTGATTTTTGTTGTTGTTGTTGTTTCAGTCCATCTGTGCAGCGTTTTGTGGATGTGGACTTCAGCTTAATGTCCAGACGCATAGAACTGATAGCTGTCGTTCAAATTAAGCTTACCTCTGATAAATTACCCAGGGCTATGTCACGGTAGTCCTTCTCATAATCCATACACCACACCACAGCTCCGGAGTTACCCTTAACTGAATTCAGCATTTCCAGAATCCCTCTTCTCTCTCTCTCTCTCTCTCTCTCTCTCTCTCTCTCTCTCTCTCTCTCTCTCTCTCTCCTCCCTCTCTCTCTCCCTTCACTGTTTCGCTTCCTTCTTCATTACACTGTCAGCAAAGGCAAGTCAGTGGACTTTTTTTTTTTTTTTTTTTTTTTAAGAAAACGTATTTTCCAACTTAAGTATAAAGTTCTTGAAAATGAACAACTAATGTCACCTGTATTTCCTTGAATATTCTCATCTCTTGTCCCACGTTTCTCCGTGTCTACAAGAATAGACTCACGTTGTGCAGACAGCAGACGTAAAACTTGGCAATTTCATATGAGCAGATGGCGACACAATGGGCATATTTACATTCTGTTACAGAATTACAAACTTTGACGACTGGCTTCACACAGAGGTGATGGACACGTGTCTGCGTGGTCCATGTGTTCTGTTGAAATGTCGTTGACTCTTCATCGACATAATAAGGCCTGGACTGTAAACGAATATAATGAGAGAGATGAAGTGGATTAACATCTCACCATTGAAATACCTATGTATTTCTCTATGTATGTATGTATGTATACATGTATCGACAGATTAGCAGGAAATTACCACTCACGCATAAGATGCCCAATGGGACTTCAGAAATAATATTTTAATGTTGTTAAAACAAACCATAATAATGCTTCTGCATAAGCTCTACTCTCTCTCTCTCTCTCTCTCTCTCTCTCTCTCACACACACACACACACACACACACACACACACACACACACACACGGAGAGAGAGAGAGAGAGAGAGGAGAGAGAGAGAGAGAGAGAGCGCCAGCCAGAGAGAGAGAGAGAGAGATAGAGCGCACGCATGCACGCACGCACAATAGAGGGAGAGAGAGAGAGCCAGAGAGAGAGACAGCGCACGCAAGCACAATATTGGTCAACCATATTAATACCGTTATCGTTATGACACAGCTTTCGTAGAATGCAACAGAGAGAGAGAGAGATAAGGGGGGGGGGGGGGGGGGGGGGGAGAGGAGAGGGAAAAGAGAGAGAGAAGGAGAGAGAGAGAAATAATGACGGTAGACAGGAAACGGAGTGGTCGCGCGGGACACCTTCACTTCCTCTCCCGCTCTCGTCAGGTGCGACGGAGAGCGACAGCCCTTGTCACTCCTGTATGTCTCCTCTAATCCCGACAGCTTTAACCTGGCAAGGCTGTCTCCTTCCTCTGCCCGCTTAATTTAATGTTTTCCCTCACTGGGTGTTCCGTTTATTGCCTGACTTTCCCAGTCCGAGCGCGTTCTCCATTTTCGTTAGCTGAGGTCATTTTTATTAATCTACGTTTCCGTGTAACCTCTTACCCCATCGCCCCCCCCCCCCCCCCCCCTCCCTCTCCCTTCTCGTCTCCCCATTCCGAAATCCCACCCTGTCTCTCTCTTTGTATCACTCTGTGTCTATCTCTCTGTTTTTCTGTCTGTCTGTCTGTCTGTCTGCCTGCTTGTTTGTCTGTCTGTATGTCTGTCTGTCTCTCTGTTTCTCCGTCTCTGTCACTGCCTCTCTGTTTTTCTGTATGCCTCAGTCTCTGTCATCTTTCTGTCTATCTGTCTCAGTCTCTCTCTCTCTCTCTCTCTCTCTCTCTCTCTCTCTCTCTCTCTCTGTCTGTTTCTCCGTCTCTGTCACTGCCTCTCTTTTTCTCTATGCCTCAGTCTCTGTCATCTCTCTGTCTCTGTCTCTGTCTCTCTCTCTCTGTCTGTCTCTCCCTGTGTGTGGTTTGACATTCTAGAGTGATTTGAAGAGGAAATATGCTAAGCGGAGGGACAAGCGGAGAGATTTTATGATTTCCAGGACACCTCATGTGTGCGTGTGTGTGTTCGTTCTTCTCTTTAACGTCTTTTCACAATGCTGTGATATTAGACAAAAAAAAAAAAAAAAAACAACAACAACAACCAACCTCCCGTCTTCCTATCTCTGAACCTCCCTACCATTTCCCTTCAAAAATGAATCTTAACAACAATAACATACAATAACATACTCAAAACATTTGTAAACATTAAATCAATGAGCCAACTGGGCTCCGTTTTAAGCCTTTAACAACATCCAGCATAAGCAAATCGTTCAATAAAATATTCTTGAAAGATGAATCTGAAACCGTTGAATCACAAATCGAAGTGGGTAAAAATGATTTCAATGCTGACAGTGTAGAATAACATGGACAGGTGTTATTTCCTCACCGCAGACGCACTTAACATGACTGTTGAATTTGCATCTGAGAGCATTCAGTCTGAATCTGTAGACCAGGGATGACAGTGTTCGGTTTTCACACATGAGCTCACCATTGCAGGAATGCATATGTTTGACTTTGAAAATATTCCTCTTTTCAGTGAAATTTACAAACGAACCTCCAAATAGTTCCTTCACATGATTCCAACAAGTTTTCGTTATTAAGGAATAACTTTCAGATAAAGATAAAAGAATTTTAACACATACAGAATTTTTTAATGTTCATTGCACCCTTTTAGCTGTTCTGTCCGCCCATTCATTACCAAAATATTACAATGTGATGGAACCCAAGACAATGAGATACTAGTTCCGCGCAGTGACAAATAATGGACTGTATGACAAATTTCTTCAATAATATCACCTCTTACTTTTAGATTATAAGACTGTAGCGCGTCTAAAACAGATTTTAGAATCAACCCAAAAATAATACTTGAACTAGACTAAAAGGAAGATCAAGCAGAAAATTCAAACCCATCAAAATAGCAACAAGTTCTGCTGTAAATATTGAAAAATGTTTTCCAAGATGGTAAGCCTTTTCTGCTTTTAAAGCTGGGATTACAAATGCAGCTCCAACCATGTCATTATCTAGCTTAGAGCCATCAGTGTAAATTTTTAGATGGTCCGGGTAGTGCTAAAAAATATGAGCTTTAACAGAAGCAGATAAAGTGGGACCATCATTTTTCTTTATATTTGTATAATTAGTATCGAAATAGGCTGATAGTAGTTCCCATTTAGGGACTGCAGTGAACAGTACACGAGATGATATATCTTTCTTATTGATTCCTGACTCGTGAAAAATGTCATAAGTGAAAGTGCCTATTTGTTTCTAAAGAGGCAACCGACTTTGCTCTTTTGGGAAATCCGTGTCGGATTTTACGCACACTTCATCATAATTTGAATTTGGAACTGATGTACTCTTAGGACATATTTAGATGATGCAAGTTTCATATTTTCTTCAAAAGGTAATATACCAATTTCAGCATATGTTTTTAATGAAGATGTATATACTGGAACTCCAATCGCAAGTTTATAGGCTTTACTGTCTATACTTTGCATTTTTTTTAAAAAGGTATTTTGGGGCAGAGAAGAATACCTCTTGGGCATATGTTAACTTTGAACGAATAAGTGCTGTTACTAGATGTATAAGAGTGGAAATGTCTTGTCCCCACTGTTGTTTGCTGACAATTTTTTAGGAAGTTCAGACTCTTTTTAGCTTTCATCATTACGTGTTCTAAATGCTCTTTCCATGACAATTTGATGCAAGGATTACTCCTAAAAATTTAACAGACTGTACATAATTGATAACTGACCCTTCTAGATTGAAAGGAGGCTCTGCGATCGTAACCAGAGTCAAAAAGCATCATATGTGATTTCTCTGGAAACAAAATTAAACCATTTTGAATCATAAAACCATTTATATTATCAAGTTCTCTTTGATACAATTTTTTTAGTGTAATTTAGCGATCTCATTGGAGTGCGTTTTTTCATAGTCACTTTCATCCATATGCAGATATCATCAGCATATTGAACCAATTCAATATGATTAGACACAGATGATGGTAGGTCATGTGTTAAAATATTGAAAAGTATTGGTGCTACTAACTGATCCTTGTGGAATTCCCATATGAAGTGGTTTTAATTTTGAGTAAGTGTGTCCTATTTTTGGTCTGAATTGATCTATCTGCTAGAAAAGTCTTGAAATATTATACATGCAACCTGATAAGCCATGGATTTTAATTTATACAGTAGTCTAGAGTGCCATACTTGATCGTACGCTTTTTTGATATCAAAGAAAGTAGCCAGTACATTTTTTCTTCTAGCAAACTGATGTTTAATTTGGGTTGTTAATTTGGTAAGGTGATCGATGGTTGATCTGCCCTTACGAAAACCTGCTTGATGTATTGGTATGATATTGTTCTTTTCGCAGTAGTGTAGGAGACGATTTAAAATTATTTTTTCCATAAGTTTCCCCGTATGTGACGTCAGAGCAATAGGCCGATAACTGTTTATGTCTGATTTTGGTTTACCAAGCTTGTGTATGGGAACATAATAGACTGTTTCCATATTAATGGAATATTTCCAGACGACCAACATCTTTGTATGAATTGGTGAAGAAAGTTAACAAAATTAGCAGGTAAATGTTTGATTAATTCATTTGATATTCCATCAGGGCCTACTGAAGTTCTTTTATTTCCATTAGAGAAAATGACATCTTTCATTTCTTTTAAGGTGATTGGGGCATTGATAAATGGCTGTTATCTTCTCTTGGATCATTGTATATTTCATTGGAAGATTCTTTCTCTCGAAAAACTCTATCCTTTTCTGACAAGCCCTCTTTGCAACTCGTCATTGCAAACATTTCTGAGAAAGCTTCGGCCTTTTGTGAGTTAGAAGGAAATTCTTCATTTTTTTACATGTACTGGATATTCTGGAAGGCATACTCCATTTTTCATATCCTTCACTTTTTTCCAAACCTTCTGAAGATCTGCATGATCAGAAACTTCGTTTTTACAAAAATTAGACCAATACTGCCGTTTGGCCTGTTCGTTACTCTATTGCTATGTATTTTGCCTTCTTCATATTTTTGTGTTTTTCTTCATTCTTTTTGTCTTTGAGATATTCATTAAAGGCTTCTTTCTTCAATTGTTTAGCTTCTGCGCAAGCATCGTTCCACCAAACATTTCCTGAATATTTATTATCTTTCATTTGATTGCACTTCGGTATTGAAGAATCAGCTGCGTACAAAATTATCTCAGTAAATTTTGCATAAACACTATCTATATTATCCGACTGAAGTTCTTCAATGTTATGCATTGACAACAATCTTTCAAATTTGTCCCAATTCGCATTTCTGTAATTATATTTAGGGATTTTATCTTTTACTGAATCCTGACTTACTGGTTTGTCATTTAAAACTGATAACAACGGGAAGATGGTCACTACCCAATGTATCCTTGACAGTATCCCATTTCACAGTTGCATGCAATAGCTGGTGATTTAAGTGACAAATCGATGGCAGATGGCTTATGTTTCGATATATCTGGGATTCTAGTTACACTCCCATTATTGAGTAGATATAAAGCAGAATCAATAACATTTTCGACGAAACGGTTATTGATAGACCTGCCAACAGTGCATTCCTTGTCCCAAAAGGGAGAATGAGCATTAAAATCGCCCACTATCAACCATTTCTCTTTCTGATCCTGAATCGAGCGTAGCCACTCCGTGTTCTGTTCGTCTGGACCAGTTGGCAGATACACAGAAACTATATTCAAATCAGCGATTCATTAAATTTTACTCTGACTGCACAGGCATTAATGTTTCTAGTATCTGTTGGAAAGGGTGGTACAATTTGCCTGTAATCCAGAACATCTTTGATATAATAGCTGTGTTGATTTTTTCCTTTTTTCATCCTCAGATTAGTAGATTGGAGGATAAAAGTAGCCCTTAAGGATTGGGAGTTTCTTAGTGAATACATTTAGAGATTGCAAAGCTAAAACATGGTACTTATTTGATGAAAGATGCTGCACAAGATTGTCCAGATTTGTGGAAATTGATCTACAATTCCAGTGCATTATTTGAATATTAGATGCCTTTCCATTTTCTTCGGCATTTTTCCCTCCTGATTAACGCTGTGTTGTCTCAACAGCCTTGCGATTAAAAATGAACTCAGTGAAAAAATAAGAAATAGCTAACAATACCAGCAACAACAACAACAAAAGATAGTTGTGATAAGATAATTTTTTTTTTTTAAATGCACATTTCACAAAAATTGACAACAGACTATAGATCTATATAAAATGCTTTGACAAAGAAAAACAAGAAATATGCGAATTATAGTCACTCAAGATGGGGTAAACAGTGATCTTGACTGTGATTTCCGCAGAAACTAAATCAACAGGTCTCTTTGTCTTTGGTTTAATACCACTGTGTACTCAACACGTCGAACATGTTGAACCAAGGTCTCTGTATCCTGGGAGGGGCTGGTGTCCTCTGTAAGGTTGATATTTTCCGGTCTGTCGCTGGTTAGACAAACTCACTGTCTTCCTCGGCTTCTCCCAGAAGAATTTTCGAACGTGCCTTCCAACATTTCTTGCCAGAACACTTGACCCTTAGGTGTAGGATGGAGGTTGTCTCTGAGTGCCCAGTTGTTGGTTGGTAGGTTGTTATGAGAAATAAAAGACACATTCTTGATCCAAACAGATCTGAGGTTGTTAGAGCATTAAAAACTCTCGCTTAATTTCCAGTTTGGGATCTTTGACTGGAGCAACTTTACTAACCACAACCTTCACTTTGGAATGGCTGGTGGCAAAGTCTTTGATAATGGAAGTAAACTCTTTGCTGACATGTCTAGGGTCTTTTTTCTGTAGGTCGTTAATCCCACAGTGGATAACTACTGCATCTTGTGGTTTTCCGTCAGTGTAAAGATTTGACTGAAGCGCCAAAGTAAGGTCTTCTGATGTGAATACTCGGCTTGTCTTGGCCTCAAAACCATAAGAAAGGCCCAGTCTGTTCCCATTCACTTCCTATACATGTACACAGAATCATGAAGAATTACGACGTTCGGGAAGTCTTGTTTCTGTTCTTTTTTGGAACTGACTGAGTTCTGTGTTTTTCCTGTCTGATCTTTTTCGTCATGAAATTCTGACGTCATTTTATCTGGGTTCTTGGCTTCCTTCTTTTCTTTTGATTTTTTATTTGCTTTCACCCTCCTATTCTCTGGTGTTGATGCTGATGTTTTCTTGGGGTGTGATGCAGCAGTGGGCATGATTTTGCAACGTCAGCATATGACTGAAAAGTATGAGAGGTCAGATTGTCTGTTTGGGTAGGGCTGTCTGTTTTTGATGTGGAAACTTTAGATCTGACCATGCTAGCAATCATCTCGGTCTGCTTGAGGACGGTATTTTCGAGAGAAGCTATTCGTTCTGTAAGTGACTCGATATGCTTTTCATCTCTTTTACCAGACTCACTGCGACAGATATGGTGGTGTCTTCTGTCGTGCTGGTTTCTTCTCCATCCCCTTGACGTTCACGCTGAGCGGCTTGTGCTGATCGATTCAGGGCATCTTTAAGGAGGCATTCTTTGTTGTCACCTTTCTGAGCGCCGTTTTCTTTTTCTTTCTGTGGTGTCGTTGTTGAGCGGCTGCCTAGACTTCTTGATCGAGTCAGTATGGTCATGTTGATGGTAGATTTGCGAAATTTTTAGGAGAGCCTAACCGAAACTTTCCTCACTGTCCGCCATCTTGTCTTCGTGTGTGTGTGTGTCACGGACAAAAATAGAAGACCGAATTCGTGGTCAGTCGCCAGCCAGTTTGTTTGGACATAAGCTCCAACTCAAACATTCTAGGCGCCAGGCAGACGGCCTCATGTGTCGGGTCCAGCCAATTAAGCATAGCGGAGAGGCTTCACGGAGACGGTACGGTCCAGCCAGACAGACTAAGTAGCTTGACCGACGCCTCGATGTCTGCCCAGACGGATCTCGGCGCCTGGGCCAGACTCATCCAGCCCAATTTGTAGGACCAGTGCCCACAATTAAGCCGGACGTCGCCGGAAAGGGAGAGGGGGAAGGTACTGTGTAGTGGGGGTGAAATCTAGCTAATTAATTAATGACCATTGACCACCACAGAGAGCAAGGCAGGTAGATGTGACTGTCATGATTTACATATCCAATGAAATGAGAGGGGAGGCAACCTCAAGTATAAGGCGGGAAAATACTGATGGTACTCGCCCTTTGACGGATGGGTTTTTAGGATAAGAGAGGAATGCGTGAGTAAAAACGGGAGAGAACGAACAGACAGACAGAGAGGAAGAGGTTCTGGTGTAGGCTCTGCACGAGAGAAGGGCAGAGAGATGAGAGGAGTGAAGAGAACCGAGCTGTAGCATTAGCACCAGATTGAGTCTGCAGAGGGAGGACTAAGGAGAGATGTGAGAGAGAGAGTTGCTAACTGATGAAGAGAAAAAAAAAGAGAAGGAAAAGAAAAGAAAAGCAACCATGTCCATTTGATAGAGCAGACTAGAAGAGAGAGAGAGAGAGTGCAATGCGTTAATGCAGGAAGAAAGAAAGGAGAACAGATCGATGTCTGATAGCCACTGTCCGATCTGAACCGGGGTTCGACCTCATACCTGGCAGCGTCACTTCGTCGAGCAGAACCACAGGCCAACGCCAGTGCCGGCAGTCTAACCTGACCAGTGCCAGCAGTCTAACCTGACCAGTGCCAGCAGTCCAACCTGACCAGTGCCGGCGGTCCAACCTGACCAGTGCCAGCAGTTGTGTTGTGCTTGTGAAAGTGACAGTGAAAAGAAAAGAAAAAAAAAAAGAAGAAAAGGAAAGACAGTGATTCGTGAATAGTTTAAGATCACCTGGCCAGGTAAAGTAGAAATCTATTTATACCCGGGTTAGTTAATGATGATTTAGATAAATGGTTTTGTGAAGTTCAAGGAAAGGGAGAATGTTTTATTTTGTTTGACTCCATATGCATTGATGTTTGGTTTTCTATGATCATGTGTAGTAAAGTTATAGACTTTACTAGTGGTTTGATGTGACGAATGCATGATATATGAATGAGATTGTAAGCAAGCTGTGAGTGTGTTTGGGCTGTGCGCTAGTCCTTCCTCCACTGACATACCCCGAGGTTGACAATTTATTGGCGAGCCTGCCAGGATATTCTGGCCCATTTATTATAATTGTTCAACTTCTCAGAGAAGAAGTTGGTGGGATTCAAGTATTGTAATCCTAAGGCAAGGTAGTGTCTTACTGTATGTTCCCAAGATAGTTAAATACTAGGCTTGGCATTGCTTCCAAGATAGTTAACACTAGGCTTGGCATTTCAGCCCCAGAGTACTTATTTCGCACAGATTGCCTATAATTCGCTCTCATAGTTGGGTCAGGCGCTAGGCGTCTTATAAAAAACTAATTACGTTGTCCCAAGCTAATATTATCATTCATAGGATTGTGCTATTACGTCACTCGTGTCGGTAACCACAGTTTGGCTGTCGTAGTAATAAAATCTTGCTCAAAAAAAAAAAAAAAAAGAGAAAGATATAATGGCGGACGAAAAGAACACCCCTATTGAACAACTTGTGAGCGTCGCTCGTGATTTAGGCTACTCGGGAGAAGAGTTGCGAGCATTCGTTGAAACACAACAAAAGATGGAACGAGATGAGCGAGCAGAAAGACGCCGTGTCGCAGTAGAAACGCAGGAAACAGAAAGATTAAGGATTCAGGCTAACGATAATCAGGCTAAAGAAACGCAGGAAACAGAAAGAATAAGGATTCAGGCTAATGCAACGCAGGAAACAAAGATTAAGGATTCAATTAGAGTTAGAGAGAATGAGAATACCAAGGGAGACCACCGAGGATGGTAGTTCAGTTTCCAGTGACCCTGTACGCAGTTATGCCCCGCGACCAAAGTTGCCAAAATTCTCTGAAGGAACAGATTCGATTGATGCGTACATCAGTCGTTTTGAAACGTTTGCTACTAGTCAGGGTTGGCCTTCAGAAGAGTGGGCAGTCATTTTGTCGGCGCTATTGACGGTAAGGCATTACAGATTTTCACTGCGTTACCAGCAGACCAACAATCTGATTTTGGTGCTGTGAAGGAGTCTTTGATGAAGGGATTTGACCTCACAGAGGGGGGGTTTAGAAAGAAATTTCGATCAGCTAGATTACAAGCAGGTGAAACGTACACTCAGTTTGGTGCACGTTTAGATCACTATTTTGAGAAATGGTTAGAGTTGAGTGGTATGAGAAAGGAGTTCGCTGAATTGAAAGAGCTGGTTATGAAAGAACAGATTTTGTCAGGTTGCAGTCCAGAGTTAACTATACATTTGAAAGAGAGACAGCCAGAGACAGCAGGAGAGTTGCTGAAGTTAGCAGAGGTGTATAGGGAGGCACGTTTGAGCACTAAGGTGCAGGAGAAACAGGTGCCAGGCACAGGTGAGAAGAGTGCAAGGAGACCAGGGGAGTTTTCTGCAAAGTCTGCAAACCCAGTGGTGGGGCAGAAAGGAGGACAAAGGGACAATAGGTGTTTCATTTGTCACAAGAAGGGACATGTGGCGAGGGATTGTCGCATGAGGTTCCAGAAGGCAGCAGCCTTGCAAGAGGTTGATAAGGGTCGCCAGGGGAAACGACCTGCAGTGGAACCAAAAGGGATCCAATCTGAAGAGGGTAGAGTGCAGCCTATGGCTAGCACTGGACAGCAGTCAGTCTCAGGGATGGAGGGCACTAGGCTGAGTGGTTCGTTACCAGTGGAAGAAGGGTGGATTGGCCAGCAGAGGGTGAAAGTGTTACGGGACACTGGTTGTTCATGTGGTGTAGTAAGAACAACGCTGGTCGAGAAAGGGGATTTGACAGGGCAAATCCAGACCTGTACTCAAATCAATGGCACTGTGAGGGAGTTCCCAGTTGCTAAGATAGAAGTACGTACCCCTTACTTCTCAGGCGAGTTGTCTGCGCTGGTGATGGAGAAACCCTTTATGATTTGATCATTGGAAATATTCCAGGTGCAAGGGATCCAGGGGATCCTGAGTTGTTGACTGCTACAGGGGCAGCAGTTCAAACACGGAGCAAGAAGGAGGGAAAGGTTGATAAACCGTTAGTCGTTCCAGCAAGGAAGTCAGGCATAGATGTGTCGCCTGATGAGTTTAGGGCAGCGCAGGAACAAGACCCTTCGCTCGTGAAGTCTTGGGAGTTGGCAAGAGGTGGAGAGAAACAGGTGGTTAGAGGAGGTGAGACAGAATTTCTTGTGAAAGGCGGGTTGCTGTACCGAGTGTTCACCAAGGGGAAGACAGGTAAGGTGACAACTCAGTTAGAGGTACCAGCACGTTATCGTGACACTGTCATGTCAGTGGGTCACGAGTCGCTCATGGCAGGTCATCTCGGCACCAGCAAAACAGCTGACCGAATCTTTGATGATTTTCATTGGCCAGGGGCAATGGCAGACATAAAGCGTTTCTGCATGTCATGTGATGTGTGTCAAAGGTCAGCCACAAGAGGGGTGAAGAGGAAGGCGCCTCTTAAACATCCCCCTTTAATTGACACACCATTCAGGAGAGTGGCTGTTGATCTGATTGGCCCAATCTCACCCTGTTCCAAAGGTGGGCACAGGTATGAGGCATGTAAGGTTGCAAGGGAAAGTTTACAGGAGGCTAGGGTCGTTTTAGAAGAAGCAATATGACAGGAAGGTGAGGAAGCAATCCCTCAAGGTGGGAGATCAAGTCCTGTTACTGCTTCCCACGGATCACAACAAGCTGCTGATGCATTGGAAAGGACCATTCACCATCACTGAAAAGGTAGATCGGGATTACCGAATTGATGTGAATGGGAAACCAAAACTTTTCCATGCGAATTTTCTCCGCAAATATATTCCGCGTGAGACTCAGCACATAGGCGCAGCAGCAATCATTGATAGAGGTGAAGGAGACCCAGCAGGAGAAGAGGAGAAGATGATGAATTCAAAGAGACCAAAGACCAAATTTCGCAGCAATCACGAGTCCTCTCAGTGATTGGTCAAGGCAGGGAAACCGGCAGTGGTCGAGTGGTCAGACGCTGCAGAGCAAGCACTGCAGACAGTGCTAGAAAGACTAGGTTCCCGTCCCATCTTGAAGCTACCGGATATGTCAAAACCATTTTTGTTGCGGACAGATGCATCAGGCGGTGGAGTAGGTGCAGTATTGTTGCAGGAGCATGAAGGGGTCGAGTTTCCTGTGAAATATGCTAGCAGGAAGCTGACGAAGTGTGAAGAAGGGTACGCAACGGTGGAGAAGGAGTGTTTGGCCGTTGTGTGGGCCGTGCAGAAATTTCACAAATACTTGTATGGAAGGAGTTCGTGATAGAGACTGATCATCAACCACTCAAATTCCTGCAGGAGGCGCAGCTGAAAAACAGCAGGGTTCTGCGTTGGGCGATGGCACTGCAGCCCTACAGGTACCGAGTGCAGTACATTCCAGGTCGACAGAATGTAGGAGCTGACTATTTAAGTCATGTAGTCTAGCAAGCTGCAACTCAGAGGAAGTCAGTCACATCCGGGGTGCATAGCTACTTTGTTGATAATATGTGTTGATTACGGTTATGTTGATTGGATATGGGTTCATTCCATTTGGCTATAGTTCATTATTTTCTTCGTGAGACTTGTTTATGTAAATGTAGTCATGTTTGGAGCATACAGTCGCTTGTGTAGTAATGCACTGTTTGCGATGAGTGAGGATGGAGATTCCTCAGTGAGGTGTCATGGATCGTTGTCATATTAGATTGTGCTTTTCATAATAGCTGTGAAGAGGAGATGTGGCAAATCCGCAGGTAGGGGGATTGCATAGGTGCGCACAGAGGTTGTTATAAAATGAGTCGAAATAACGCAAGAGCGCACGTCAATGATAACTCATTGGGTGGTATTCACTACTGATACATCTTATAATTTGTAAACCGTTTGTTGTAAATTATTTTGCAAAATTTTGCACATGTAGCTGTGGTGTCAGCAAATTCGGTTTTTTGTCTTTTTTGTACCGTTGTTTTGAGACAATGCTGAGCATAGTCTTTTGCAAGGGGGAAATTGTCACGGACAAAAATAGAAGACCGAATTCGTGGTCAGTCGCCAGCCAGTTTGTTTGGACATAAGCTCCAACTCAAACATTCTAGGCGCCAGGCAGATGGCCTCAGTGTCGGGTCCAGCCAATTAAGCATAGCGGAGAGGCTTCACGGAGACGGTACGGTCCAGCCAGACAGACTAAGTAGCTTGACCGACGCCTCGATGTCTGCCCAGACGGACCTCGGCGCTGGGCCAGACTCATCCAGCCAATTTGTAGACCAGTGCCACAATTAACCCGGGCGTCGCCGGAAAGGGAGAGGGGGAAGGTACTGTGTAGTGGGGGTGAAATCTAGCTAATTAATTAATGACCATTGACCACCACAGAGAGCAAGGCAGGTAGATGTGACTGTCATGATTTACATATCCAATGAAATGAGAGGGGAGGCAACCTCAAGTATAAGGCGGGAAAATACTGACCAATGGTACTCGCCCTTTGACGGATGGGTTTTTAGGATAAGAGAGGAATGCGTGAGTAAAAACGGGAGAGAACGAACAGACAGACAGAGAGGAAGAGGTTCTGGTGTAGGCTCTGCACGAGAGAAGGGCAGAGAGATGAGAGGAGTGAAGAGAACCGAGCTGTAGCATTAGCACCAGATTGAGTCTGCAGAGGGAGGACTAAGGAGAGATGTGAGAGAGAGAGTTGCTAACTGATGAAGAGAAAAAAAAAAGAAAAGGAAAAGAAAAGAAAAGCAACCATGTCCATTTGATAGAGCAGACTAGAAGAGAGAGAGAGAGAGAGTGCAATGCGTTAATGCAGGAAGAAAGAAAGGAGAACAGATCGATGTCTGATAGTCACTGTCCGATCTGAACCGGGGTTCGACCTCATACCTGGCAGCGTCACTTCGTCAAGCAGAACCACAGGCCAACGCCAGTGCCGGCAGTCTAACCTGACCAGTGCCAGCAGTCTAACCTGACCAGTGCAGCAGTCCAACCTGACCAGTGCCGGCGGTCCAACCTGACCAGTGCCAGCACTTGTGTTGTGCTTGTGAAAGTGACAGTGAAAAGAAAAGAAAAAAAAAAGAAGAAAAGGAAAGACAGTGATTCGTGAATAGTTTTAAGATCACCTGGCCAGGTAAAGTAGAAATCTATTTATACCCGGGTTAGTTAATGATGATTTAGATAAATGGTTTTGTGAAGTTCAAGGAAAGGGAATGTTTTATTTTTGTTTGACTCCATATGCATTGATGTTTGGTTCTATGATCATGTGTAGTAAAGTTATAGACTTTACTAGTGGTTTGATGTGACGAATGCATGATATATGAATGAGATTGTAAGCAAGCTGTGAGTGTGTTTGGGCTGTGCGCTAGTCCTTCCTCCACTGACATACCCGAGGTTGACAGTGTGTGTGTGTGGTTGGAATACAAACGAAAATGTGAAACGGAAGGTAATTTGCGGGCCATACACATTGTGCCTTTGTCTCAAATTTATCATTCCTATGACATCGCTTTTTCTCATATGTGGCCGGAATACTAAAGATATCCGAGGACAAAAAGGCTAAACAAATGTGTGTGTCTGTGTGTCTGTGTCTGTGTGTGAGTGCGTGCGGGCGTGTGTGTGTGTGTGCGTGCGCGTTTTTTTGTGTGTTGCTAAGTCATGACAACATATAATTCTCTCTCTCTCTCTCTCTCTCTCTCTCTCTGCTTGTCTGTCGGTGTCTTTATCTGTCTGTATGTCTGTCTCTCCCTCTCCCTCCCTCCCTCCCTCTCTCTCCCTCTCTGCTTATGTGTTGGCCTTTCTGTTTGTCTGCCCCTGTCTGTCCCTCTCTCCACCTCCTCCCTCCCTCTCTCTCTCTCTCTCTCTCTCTCTCTCTCTCTCTCTCTCTCTCTCCTCTCTCTCTCTCTCTCTCTCAACGCTTTCACCAAGGGCACAAGGAAGTCAGAACAGCAGAGGACAGTCAGGTGTCCACCCAAGGGACCCTCACAAGGATGCAGGATGGATGGTGTCGCGGGACTGTCAGCCTTCCCTCGCATTCTTCGACCGTCCACTGCAGTCGGCGGTCTATGAGAGACAGCCTTGACCCCCTCCCTCCCCCTCCCCACACACACCACACAACACACACACACACCACACACACACACACACACACACACACACACACAGAGTAACCTCGCGGAGAAACGCCCATACGGAGAAACGGCAGTCGTTCTCTTTACATGGGGACAAATCCTGGCAGCAACTGTCACACGGGCGAAGACTTTTCCAAGACTTCTAAAATTAGGCACATCTCTAAGACTT
The DNA here is from genome assembly GCA_018398815.1 of Conus ventricosus. Classification (NCBI taxonomy): domain Eukaryota; kingdom Metazoa; phylum Mollusca; class Gastropoda; order Neogastropoda; family Conidae; genus Conus; species Conus ventricosus. Next base: position 49,404,979 of record CM031596.1, read on the forward strand.
TTTCTCCCGTGTGACAGCACGACCAAGACCCCAGACGTCTGGGAAAATCCGATTCTTCAGTCTTGGGCCTAGTCGTGGGTTATTGGTCTGGACCAATAACTTTTTCAAGTCTTGGCGACTAAAATTCGAAAAACATCGGCGAAACGTCCCGTCGGGTCCTGTACAGTCCTGGCCAGTGCTGCCCCGTCTTAGTCAGTGCCGCGCGGTGTTGAAAACGTCTGCGAGACGTTTTGGGTGACGCAATGGGGCGTAGCTGCCATGCGCGGGAAAAAATAGGTCGATGCGCGCGCAGCACTGTTGCAGGTTTGGCATCGATCTTGGTAGTCCTGACCGGTTTCGAAAACGTTCCCTCGAGTCTTCTCGTGTTTTACGGGACCCGCCAGGACTGAGGAAAAAGCGCGAGTCTTGTGGTGACTGCTATGTAAGTAGGCCATCTCGCAAACTTTATTCTACACTCGACGCTGCTGGAAGCTGTGCTGGGGCTGCAGATAAAGAAGACCTGCACAAGTTTTCCAGACTTCAAACTTGGTCTTGGCAAAACAAATACAGCGTCACAGCCAGCCGCGTCTCGTCACAGCCAGCAGGCAGCGAGATTATCAAAAGGGGCGGTGCCTCTAGTCTGGCACGTCGTGGCCGTGTGACGCGAGCGGACTAAAAAATCACCAAGACTTTGGGGCTTCTATTTCTGGAGTCTTGGAAAAGTCTTCGCCGTGTGACAGTTGAAATGCACCACTTGAATTCTTTGCGATAAAAGCCCCCCTTTTTTTTTACCCCGTGCAAAAGGTGCAAATCAAAAATTTGAGGCAATTTGAACCGTGTGTGCGTTTTGCAAAACCCTAAAGGGCAGCGTGTCAGAGAGAATAGTGTATTTTTTCTTTGGTATAATTTTTGGGTTCAAAATTTTTAAAATTTTTTTTTTTTTTTTACATAAAACAGGGGTAACGTTGCGTAAAACTGGTGGGTTTGGGACCTTGTAACGCGTTGGCATGCACACTTAGCACCTGTCTTTTGCCCTTTTGTTGTTTTCTTCTTTCTGGTTTAAAAAAAAAATCACCAGATGGAAGGGGAGGGGGGGTTGAGGAAGTATGGAAAGAAAAGGGAGGGAAGGATTATTATATGTATTGTTATCGGGGAAATGATTTTATGTGGGCCAACGCTGTTTCTGTTTAACGACCCTTTTTGGTACGAGTATAGGGCTCTTTTAAAGAATGTTTAAAGTTATTTTAATGCTCTTATTACTATTATTCGTTTTTGTTGGTTTTGTTGCATCATTGAAGCAGTGGGACAAATAATGGTCAAAAGTGTATGCCTTTCGAATAGAAACAGCCATACGCAGTTACGTATAAAAAATCATTACAGGATGATTGATCCTCATTTAATTTGGGCTTAGCGTTGAATACATTGTTACTAGTATGTGTGTCTTATTGTCCCATTCACTAAATATTTACCCTCCCACACTCCTCCCTCCCCACCCACCCACCCACCCTCACACACACACGCACACGCCACACGCACACGCACGCATGCATACACATACGCACACACACACACACACACACACACACACACCCCACACACACCCCACACACACACATTGTCTCTCGTTTCTATCTCCGTCTGTCTGTCTCTCTCTCTCTCTCCTCTCTCTCCCCCTCTCTCTCCTCTCTCTCTCTCTCTGTCTCTGAGTGTGGTGTATGTGTGTGTGTGGGTGTGTGTGTGTGTGTGTGTGTGTTTGTTTTGTTTTTTGTTTGTTTGTGTGTGGTTGTGTGTGTGTGTGTGTGTTTGTGTGCAAAACTGACTCAAGCATACTCCTCAGACTTTCTCTCTCTGATATACGGCGCGGGCGCGCGCGAACGCGCACCACACACACACACACACACAACACACACACACACACTCACAACACATTCTTTCTCTGTCTCTGTCTCTCTCTCTTTCTCTCTCTCTTTTCTCACTCTTTCTTTCTCTCTCTCTCTCTCTCTCCATTTAACGTCGTTTCAACAAAAATCAAGCCTATGACGGCCGACCTGCTTTGAACTTGCCTACACATAAAGAATCCCCCGAAACAACACACAAACTCCCGAACTATAACCACTTGTTGCTGTGCATCGATTCAAAGCGAACAGGAGGTTATAGCCCTTGGCATCGCCCCGTCACCGCTGATGTCTGTAGTAACTTCTAATCATACCTGCAGAGCAAGGACGCAAGGCCGTCATAAAACAGATTGGCAGTGAGGGAGCTTTAGAAATTAGGTGAATGGACGTACTCTGTCTGTCTGTCTGTCTGTCTGTCTCTCTCTCTCTCTCTCTCTCTCTCTCTCTCTCTCTCTTGGCAAAGGTGTGTGTGTGTGTGTGTTTTGTGTGTGGTGTGTGTGTTCCTCTGTATATTTGTGTGGGTGGGTGGGTAAAGGTAGAGATGGACAGAAGATAAGAAAGAGAGAAGGAGAGAGAGAGAGAGAGAGAGAGAAATGTGGAAGGGCATAGATAGTGCACGGGTGGGCGGGCGGTGATTATTTTAGGAACAAGAAACGACAAAGAATTTGTCGAAGGGAGGCAACTTTCAGAAAATAACGTAGCCCTTTGGTTTCTCGCACAGTCATATACCACATGAGTAAGCACATTTCAGTTACGTCCATATGCATTTGGTGAAAACCCACATGAAAGATGAACGAATGAACATCACGCAGATGTGTTTAATCTCTCCCACCCCCCCCCCCTTTTCGTCGACCACACTGAGACGGCACTGCCTCACGCCTTCCTTTGAGAAAGAAAGTAATCTGTAGTGTGTTAAATGGGGTCCCCGTCATCTCGATACACTATAAAAGAAACTTGTCATATTTACTTTTAGACACACAAAAATATTTTTTTACGCAGATCCAAATTATTTATTACTGTACAAGCGTCGCGCATTCATTTTTGTTTAGATGAAACATGGGGGGGAAGGGGGGGTGGAGGGGGGGGGGGAAAAGGGATAAAACCAAACGTCCGACGTGAAGAAAGGTCCTTCAGATGTTAAACATGTTTTGGATGACCTCATTTGAAAATGCTTTATGCGGGAACTATCAGTTGTATAACAGTAGACTAGAGATTGCTCCGGGTTGTGAATGTGCACAAATGGACAAAAATGGCTATATTCCCCTATAAACAGACCCCGTTCATTTCATTCGTAAACAACTGTAAACTTATATTTAGAAAACTCATTTGGCGACCTCTCCGGTCAGCAATGAATAATTCATCACTTGGAATGGGTGTGGCCCAGCATGTCTTATTACCGGAATGACACGAAAGAAAGAAAAACGCCAGCAGAGATCCTCCAGAGGCATTACTGTCTCTTTTCTGTTTTGGCATCCGGGTTTGCCTTTCACGGAGAGAGCACGCGCATACATCAGGCCTTAGCTTTTCTCTGGGAAAATGAAATGAATGTCATAAAACTGTTATATACGAGAATTAAAGAAAAAAAACCCCACCAGAGTTATGTGGACAAAAGCGGAAATGATACGGGGTTGTTCCGGGTGGAGAAGGAAACGTCGCTCAAGTAGCAGTGACTCACACAGACAAGAGACTACATTGTCCCCGCCTGGGTGTTGGGGGTTATTTTCATCGCCTCATTCATTACGTTCCAGACGCGAATGGTTTTTTAAAAGGGGACACTGTCTTCTGTTTTTTAAGTCCATCTTGTCCCTTTAGTGTGATTTATGGCCCAAAAAAAAAAAAGTGTTTTTTCCGGGAATTACGTAATGTTTCTACTTTCCTCTCGACGTGCCTTTTTTTTCTTGATTTCTTACGCTGTCGTGCCCCTCGTTAATTGTGGTGTGTTGTGTGTGTGTGTGTTGTGTGGTGTGTGTGTGTGGTGTGTGTGTGTGTGTGCATGACTGGAGAGAGAGAGAGAGAGACAGACAGACAGACAGACAGACAGAGAGAAGAGAGAGAGGGGAAGAGATGAGAGAGAGAGAGAGAGAGGAGAGAGATGGTGAGTCAAATGCCACGTCTCATTTGATTTAACTGCAGAATTGAAGATATATGTACACACACGTAAAGACATGTCCACACACGTGTCCTCGTGCCAAAGAATTTATGATTGTAAAGGGCATACACGAATACAAATCAGGTTACTGGTAATATTTTCAAGCCTTAACGACATGAGAAGGACTGGAAGAAACACACACACACACACACCACACACACACACACAACACACACACAGAAAAAGAAAGAGAGAGAGAGAGATTACTACGCAACCTAAACCGCACTGCACTAAAATACACTACATTACGCGCACATAATTGCCGAAAAGCTTCAGAAAGGGAAACTTCAGGACAACTTATGAAAGCGAGGGTTTTCACTACCTTTAAATGCTCCTTTTGGTGTGCCTGTCGAACTGCGTCTGAAAATGGAAAAGATACACCCGACGGTGGGGGGTAGGACCCAGAGAAGTACTGTCCTCAACTGCCGAACAAACCAGCTGGGAGCAGTCCTGCACCACCCTTTGAAGCCTACGCTGTGTTCACATAGAAAGCCTCCCGAACTGCTTTTGAAAACTTAGTCCAACTGTGGTCTGCAGGTGGGGTTTCTGTTTAAACTGACGGGGGACAGAAGACAGCGTGAGGGCGGATCGCAGGTACTTTTAAAAGCCCTTTGTCTTTGGGGAGACGAGGTTCGACAACTTGGGATGACAGTTCGTTTAGGCAGTTCGTTTAGGAATGGGACAACTGATTTCAAATCTACCCGTGTTCCAAGGGAGTGACAGGGTCCCCGATCAAACGGTGTTTTATACTGACAGAAACTTCGGGTGCTGGGAAAAAGGGAAAATAGAGGGCAACTCGGGCGCTTTCCCACACACCACAGTACCACGCAAAGACAAAGAATGTGACCCAAAGACGACAGTCCAGCGCCAGTGCTGAGAAGATTGTCAACAAGTGAAGGTCTGTAGCGAATGCGTCATAGAGCCTGAACGATTTGATTTGTATGACGGGTGCAGAGTTCCTGTCCTTTTTCTTGTTAACTCTTAGTGGTCTCCGAAAAGAGAGCTTTCTACGAACTCTTTTCTGAGCAAGACACCGGTGAAGAGGCATTAGGAGAGGGTGTGGAAAAGCAGAATGGGAAAGGAGAAAGAAGGAAAGAAAGGAAAAGAAACGGCGCGCAGCTTGCATTTCTGTAGCGACTCTGGAGTCATGACAAAATGTATTTGAGCTATGCTGAGTAACCGACAAAGGAAAGGTGTTATTGAATTGAAATGTGGGAACTAAAAAAGTCTGCGAGTACTATCTCGATGCTGCTTTCGAAGTCATTGCGGATAACGTCCATTATAACCCAAAAAAACTATTACATTAATTTTTACATGTACACATGTATATTTTCCACACACACACACACAAAAAAGTACATTCAGTGTCGTGCATGGTATATTCTTGCGGCGATGACGTCTTTCAAGTGCTCAATTTTTCGCAGCATTTTTAAAAAAACCGAATATGGTGTGGATTCCACCAATTATAGTAGAAAGACATGACAATAGACGAAGCATCCCTTTGTGCCCACGTCCTTTGTGCCCAATGCCCAAGAAAGGGGTTAGGGTTGGGTTTTGGGGTTTAGGGATAGGGTTAGGGTTAGGGATAGGGTTAGGGGTTGGGATAGGGTTAGGGTTAGGGATAGGGTAGAGGGATAGGGTTAGGGTTAGGGGTTAGGGTTAGGGGTTAGACGTGGCACAAACAGACGTGGGCACAAAGAGACGTGGGCACAAAAAATACTTCCGACAATAGATCATTTTAAAACCGTGGCAAAATCAAAGTTGGGGTGAAGAAATAAAGAAAAAAACTTTACGACGTAGCACAACTTTTATTTCCTTGGCTTTGGAAGAGCTCATGTTTAAATCGGAAAGGGGCAAGGGTTGAAGTTCTTTGTTTTCGAATCGTCAAAAGTTTTGATTCTGCCAAGGAAAAACTTTGTCAAGAAATACCAATTGACACGTCGTATAATACTAGAGTTATGTCTTGATTAACACTACATCGAATATTCAGCAAAGTTCTGACGTTTGAAGAGAGAGAGAGAGAGAAGAGAGAGAGAGAGGGGAGAGGGGAAGAGAGGGGGGGGGGGGGGGAGGTGGGGCGAGGTCAAGAGAGGGAGAGGAAAAGGGGTAGAGGGGTGGGGGATTAAAATATGAAAATAGACTAACAGGAGAACAAAAGCTTAAACCAAGCAACGGGCCCAGGAAACAGGACTGAAGGCAGTATGAAAAGGAGTGGAGTTTAAAACTGGCGTGGGGTGTACAGTTTTAAAATCTCCGACAGGCAGCAGGTCTGTGGATGGAAGAAAAAATCACCCTGTCTCAAGGATGTTCAGCCCAGTCTTTTAACTTTTGTCTTTTACCTTTCTTTCTTTCTTTCTTCATCTTTTTCTGTGTTCGTCCTTTTCGCTTTGACAGATCTAGCCTTCTCTGCCTTCCTTCCTCCGTCCTAGAGGCTCAAACCAGATTGAAGGCCATCCTCCTGTAGTCACTTTTCCTTTGTTTTACTCTTCCTTTTCTGGGGGCTCGAATCCATTTGAAGGACGTCCACGCATTTTCTCTATCTCTCTTTCTTTCTCCCCCCCCCCCTCTTTTTCTCTCTTCGTCCACACATTCTCTCTTCTCTCTCTCTCCTCCCCTCTCATCTCTCTCTCTCTCTCTCTCTCCTCTCCCCCTCTCTCTCTCTCTCTCCTTTCGTCTTCTCTCTTCCACTCTCTTCCTGTCTCTCATCTCCACGTCCTCTTTCCCCCGTATATGTGTGTGTGTGTGTGTGTGTGTGTGTTTCTCCTTTCTTGACGTTGTGCCTTGGATGACCTCCCCGGCACAAGACACAAGGTACGACACAAGCGCAGCACGGGAAGGCAGGGAAGGCGACACCTTGGATGGAAAAGGGAACAAGTAAACCCCGTTGCCCTTCGTCAGGGGCTCAACTTGTCGCTTGGACATTTGGCCCCCTACAGCCCCCCCCCCCCCCCCCCCCCCCCCCCCCCCCCCCCCCCCCCCGCCCTGCTCCCCCTTCCTCCCCCCCCCAACACTTCCTTCCTCAACCACCTTCCTCCCCCCCTCATCCGCTCCCTCCCGTCCCCGGTCTCTCTCTTCTCTCTCTCTCTCGCTCTCTCTCTCTCTCTCTCTCTCTCTCCGCCCCATCAGTAATTAAAAGGCCAAGCCTGCTGACTAAACGTGGAAACGTATTCTGCGGGGAATAGCGAGGAAACGAGAGAGGAGCTGGCCGCCAGCGGGTGTGATCTTGATTTGGTTTTAGGAAGTGTTGGTTCTGGTGTTAGTGGTATGATACAGGTAAGCGGCTTGATCATTGAAGAGATACGAGGGATTTGTAGCTGCTTTGACCATTTCCTGTATTAAAGTATATGGAGCTCGAAAGCTGTGTATTATTAGCGAATTGATTGCTGAAAAGGTGCAAGCTTTAGAAATGTTTGAGAATTTCTTTTATTAGAGGGTATGAGGGTCAGATCTGTGTTATTAATGTTGAAAAGATATGACGAGCTTTAAGACTGATTTGATCTTTGTCCTTTTAAAAAGGGGTGTGAAATCAGAAAAAAAAAAATTCATTGAAAAGCTCTTTATATGCCACGCTCTTGTGACTGCGAATGGTGGTTCAAAAAAATGAGGAATCCCACCTGTACATTGTGTATTTTAGTTTACTACTGTTCTTATGGTTTCCGAAACCACATACTACTGCTGCTTCTCAATGCTTTCAATTATGACAGAGCATTGGGCGTATGCTCAGATAAAAGTCTTACTGGTTTCAATAATGCTGCTATTCATGCTTATATTTAAGCATGGCATAGGACGGAATGCTAGAATATTTATCTACTGGTTTAGTTGCATATTAATCTGCGTCTCATGTTTTCGCCTATGACAGGACTTATGCTAAATATCATCTCATTAGGTCACGTATTATCATATAAAATCAAAACATTACTAGGAAATTAACTAGTACCCATACAGTTAGGCATTCTATAATACTATCACTCTATGAAATTACGCATTATCCAGCAAAATTAAACATATTTCCGATGACATCAAACATAAACGTATAAAGTTGAAAATGACCCTGGCGAATTACACTGATTACGTAATACATAACAGAATGATTTTAGAAATTCCTTTGTCGAAGTGTGTCAGAGAGGAGATGTCTTTGTATTATAGGGAAACTGATCGTTGGATCGATACAACGGTTTTATGCTGTGACACTGGTGATGGAAGAGTTTCATTTGTTAAAGTGTCTTAAAGTGAACATCTGTACTGTAGACCAGATATTTGTTGAACAGACGTGATGCCTTTGTTTTGCCATCTTGAGTGCTAAAAGAATGTTCTTTATCGAAGTAAAAAAAAAAGAAGTTGTAATGGTTAGAATAATTGTTGATAACTTTAATGACCTGATTCACGAATTTCTTTGTTAAAGCGTATCAGAGTCAAAGATTGCATTAACCATTACACACACTGAAATTGGCGAAAACTTTGTGGACAGCAAGCAGAAAGATAACTTAAGCTTACTTGTGTTGTAGATCCTGTTTAAAAATGTGTTCTAAATCAGCTAGACGTATCGTGTGAGTGTGTGTGTGTGTGGTGTGTGTGTGTGTGTGTGTGTGAGAGAGAGAGAGAGAGAGAGAGAGAGAGAGAGAGAGAGAGAGAGCAGCCCCTTGTCAATTCAACAATAATTATCTGAATGCAGTTCTGAATACCCGACCAGAAACTGCAAGTATTGCGACCAAACATAGTAAAAACAGCCCAAGAAATTCTCTCTCTCTCTCTCTCTCTCTCTCTCTCTCTACACACACACACACACACCACACACGCGCGCGCGCGCGCGCGTGTGTGTGTGTGTGTGTGTGTGTGTGTGGTGTGCGCGCGTTGTGTGTGTGTGTATGCATGCGTGCGTGCGTGTGTATGTTGAGAGAGAGAGAGAGAGAGAAAGAGAGAGAGAGAGAGAGAGAGAGAGAGAGAGAGAGAGAGACCTGTTCACTAACTGTACCAGCAGTCGGTTCTCACGGCACGCTGACGGCCGGATGTTTATCAGACACGGACACAGGTTGCACGGCTATGCACCTTGTGGTCAATAGGTAATTAATGAAGTCCGCCTCAGGGCAGGTTGCTGTCCATGGAGCTGATCGGACAGACCTTCTGCCATTGTTAAGTTTCAAAAAGGAGTGACTGAGGCCGGAAAATGAAGCAAAATTTAGAAAGAGAGGGGGTTAGTTACCGCCAAGGACATAGACAAACAAAGTACAGGACAAGACAATGCATTTCGACTCTTGGTCTTCTTCAGGCAAAACGAATAACTTTTAGGACAGTGAAACGGAAAACGAGAAACCACTTATCTTCTCATATTCGGCGCACACCAAAATGGCCGCTGGACGGCAAATGAAAGACCGTCCGGCGGCCATTTCGGTCGTGCGTGGTTCGAGGGCACGCCATTCAGTTGAACAGTTCTGTCGCCCGTGATTAGTGACTTCCTCAAGCGAACGGGACTCTGACACAGGCGAACAGCAGGACAACGAGACAAGATATGACCATGTCCCTTCTACGTCTTTGAAAGGGGCGTAACGGACGGGGGGGGGGGGGGGGGGGGAGAAGGAAGTGGGAGAGGATGGTGGGGTTGGGGGTGAGGGAAGGAGGACAGAGGATAGATAGAGGAGAAGAATGGGGAGGGATGAGGGGGGGGGGGGGTAGAAAGAAAGACAGAAAGCTTCGTCACACGTCGTCATTTGTCTTCGCTGCTTCCGGTTTGTCAGAAATCTGTCTTGTACCATTTTGTCAACCTTTGTGCTGTATCATTTCCTGAAACTCCCTCAACTTATGCACATCGGTGCGAAGACAAACGTTTCCATTTTTGCCTGTCTGTGTGCAAAGCTTTTTTTTTAATCCTCAGTCTTCACTTGTGTGTGTGTGTGTGTGTGTGTGGTGTGTGTGTGTGTGTGTGTGTGTGTGTGTGTGACACATACACATACAGACACAAATAGACCTCCCTCCCCTCTCTCTCTCTCTCTCTCTCTCTCTCTCCTCTCTCTCTCTCTCTCTCTCGCAGACATATCCACGAATCATCATCATATCATCATCATGATTATTGTCGACTAAATGAATATGCGATATAAGTTCGATTGTCATGGGTGTGCCTAATAGTCACATCGTTAGAGGACTCTCTCGATTTCTCAGGTTTTCAGCTGGAAAGGGGTTTTACGGGCCCCAAACCGTGTCATCGGGGGTGTAGGTTTTCTATATGAGCCAGCCCGTAAAAACAAATAAAAACCAAAAAGCTGTTTTCCCATCCAACGAAACGGGAGAGCCCCAAAATTAAATTTTTAGACAACCCCATGAAATTTTCAAGATATCCCCCCTGATGTGTCTTTAAATTTCTGAAACGATCAACATTTTTCATTGATAAAGATTTTACAGAAGAAAGGTTTTTAACCAAAATTTCCCGGGGATCTTTTTAGGTTTTTTTTAAAGGGTTTGGGGAAATGAGTTTTTTTTTTCTTTTTTCTTTTTTAAAGGTTGTGAGCTGATGGGCCCCTTTGCGGTCGGCTGGGCTGAAGCACATTCCTTACCTTCCCTTTTCTTTTGTAAAGTCAAAGGGCGTTAACAGTAAAACCCCACGGTTTGTTGACGAGAGCTACTGGGGATGGCCCATTGGGCATGCAGGACAAGTGGGCTGGCTTGGCTGCTGTGACAATGGCACTTCCCGCGGACTTTTTGTCTTTTTTGTCATTCTGCCTTGTACACGGTTAACGAGGTTGTTTTTTTTTTTTCCCCCTTCCTGATTTATTACGGGAAAGCTGGTTATCGGTAATGCCCAAAAAATGCTCGCGGTAATTTATATATAAAATTATATAATTTAAATAATATTTATTATATATAATTTTATTATTTAATTATATATAATATGTGTGTGTGTGTGTGTGTGTGTGTGTGTGTGTGTAATGTTCGAAGTGAAAAAATCTGTTCTTCTCGTTATCTCTCTCTTTCTCTTTCTCCTCTCTCTCTCTCTCCTCTCTCTCTTCTCTCTCTCTCTTTTCTTAAAAGGGTGAAAAAACCCGAAAAAACGGGTTCAAACTTGATAAAGAACTTCGATCTCGCATGTAAATTTTTAAAATAAAAGCCTTTCTTTTTAAATGTTTTTGGGGGCCACATCAGTGTATATAGAAATTTTAAACGGCATATACAATCTAACAAAAGAATACATAAGGTTGAATGTTTTAAAGGGCCAAATCAGAGAGAAAAAAACCTTTGAAGGCAACATTTTTTTGATTACAAAGGGTTGAAATCAAAATTAATTTGCTAAGCAAAAAAAAAGCAAGCCAACAAAAAAAAACGAACCGTTTTTTAAAAATGATTTTCAAGTTTCTTTTTTTTTTTGGGGTGTGGGTTATTTATGCTTTTAACTGTTTATAAAGTAAGGTATGACAGGAAATTAAGGTATAACTCACCCCGGGAAAACGCCATTTTAAAAATTACAGACAATAAAAAACCCTTTATATTCCTCTCTCTCTGTCTTGTCTCTGTCTCTCCTTCTCTCTTTGTCATGGTTTTTTTTTCTTTCAAGCGCCTTCAACCAAACACACACCACACACACCACACACACCACACACACACACACACACACACACACACACACGCACGCCGCACGCAGCACGCACCCACCACACACACTCACACGCACGCACGCCGCACCCGCGCCACACAACACACACACCACACACACACACAGCCGCCGCACGCCACGCACGCACACACACACACACACACACCCCACACACCCACACCACACGCGCCCCCGCGCGCGCGCGCACCCCTTTCTGTCATGTCCTCGTTGCTTTTTTTTTTTTTTTAATTTCAACTGTTTATTGTTTTTATTGTTTACAGGTTTTTGTCTTCTTTTAAGTTTCCTTCTTTTCTTTTTTCAAAAAACTGTTTGTTCATGTGTTTTTCCCGTCTTCCCGCTTTTTTCCCCTTTTTTTTCCTCTCTCCTTTTAAGTACAATCAAAAAAACTTCCTAAGGTTATTTGATCTGCTTGCTTTTTTCTTTGTTTTTTTTGTTTTGTTGGTTTGTTTACGATCTTTTTTTGCTGCATCATTACAGTGATCATTTTTTTGCCACCTGCGCCGTGTCCGGGAGTAGAAAAAGAAAACATGGACGGGGTTTTTTATTGTCAGACACGACACAACAGACAAACCACACACAACCCACACACACACACACAAACAACACAACACACCAACATAAAACAGAGTCACTCGCCATGTATGTATACACCCACACACACCAATATTTATATATATTATATGTATGCTCTCCACATACCACACGATCCGCACACCCTTCTCTCTCCATCCTCCAGCGTGCGCGCATAAACTCACACCACACACCCACCACCACACACACCAACCACACAACTAAAATAATTGGTATCATTGCCACATTTTTGGTGCAAGCGCGTGGCTCTGAAACTCCGTCATCCCCACGTCAAGCCCCCCAGGGAAAGGGGGGGCGTGCGGGGGGGCCCTCACAAAACCCCCAACAGCTTTTCCGCCCCATTCCCGCCGCACCCTCATCCCCTTCCCCCTATCCCCCCCCCCCCACCTCCCCCCTGTCCGACTCTCCCCCCCCCCCCCCCCGGCGTCGTCAGATTTTGCGCGTTGAAGGTTTGGTTTTTTATGGTGGTGTGTGTGTGTGTGTGTGTGGTGGTTTCCGCCAGGGGTGCGTGGTGTCTGCGGCAGCGGAGGGGTTTTTGGGTGGGGGTGGTGTTGTTCGGGGGTCGCTGCGCGGGGGCGGGGGGGGGGTGGGGGGGGGGGGAGGTGAGGGGGGGGGGGGGAGGGTGGTGGGGAGGGGGGGGGGGGGGGTGGGGGGGGGGGGGGGGGGGGGGGGGGGGGGGGGGGGGGGGGGGGAGATGAATATTCATCAGTTCCAGCTGGGTTTGTTGCCGGAGTATTTATAAGCCGGAGGGAGTCGGGAGTTTGAAAGTAGTACCATTGGTTGTTTCCCGCGGTCATAGTATGCCCACAAGACAGTGGAGTGAAGTTAGCTGGACCGGCTTTGACACCTTACGTTGGGGGACCACCAGCAACCACTCTTTATACAGGTACCACTACACCCTAGCCTAGCTGCTGCTACTCATTGATACCCTGGACTTGGTTTTGGGGGAGGCTTTTGCTCTCTTAACCTTTTCGATCCTCCTCCTGTCTCTTCTTTGTCCCCGCGCGGTGGGCTGGTTACCGTTGCCACAGCGTGTCTTTGTTTCTGTCTCCGGTGTGTGTTTGTGTGTGTGTGTGTTTGGTGTGTGTAAGCGCGCCGTGACTGGAAAACCAGGACAAACGTTGTCACAATCGTGGCTGTTTAGGCTATCTGTTGGTTCTCGTGTGTACTATATTTTAGCTAAATGGAAAAGGGTCGCATTCTTCTTCTTTTCTTCTTCTTCTTCTTCTCCTTTTTGTGCCTCTGTTGTTTTGTCCGGTAAACAAGATTGACTAGACCAGTTGGATGATTGACGATTGTAATATGGATTCTCCCTGGGGATTTAACTATGAATTAGAAGTGTATATGTGGCCCGTTGGTTAATTGTAGGCACACTGCGTTTGTACAGATTGTGATAGGCCTGTTTTGGCTGTATGGTTGCAGTGTTATCGTCTTCTGTAAATTTCTCACAGATGAAATGAAATCGGGGTGAAATGGAATATCGGCTGTGGTTGACTTAGTAACGGAGCGTTTCAGTACGACTGAACACTGTGGGGTGGGGGAATGGTTCTTCAAGCATGAATTGGACTGAGGTGAAAATAGCAGATGACATTGTCGGTTGGCGAATGCTCTCGGACACTGATTGTCCGAT
>CM031596.1:49419822-49427322 GCA_018398815.1 Conus ventricosus
CGACCGTCCACTGCAGTCGGCGGTCTATGAGAGACAGCCTTGACCCCCTCCCTCCCCCCTCCCCAACACACACACACACACACACACACACACACACACACACACACACACACACACACACAGAGTAACCTCGCGGAGAACGCCCATACGGAGAAACGGCAGTCGTTCTCTTTACATGGGGACAAATCCTGGCAGCAACTGTCACACGGGCGAAGACTTTTCCAAGACTTCTAAAATTAGGCACATCTCTAAGACTTTTTCTCCCGTGTGACAGCACGACCAAGACCCCAGACGTCTGGGAAAATCCGATTCTTCAGTCTTGGGCCTAGTCGTGGGTTATTGGTCTGGACCAATAACTTTTTCAAGTCTTGGCGACTAAAATTCGAAAAAACATCGGCGAAACGTCCTGTCGGGTCCTGTACAGTCCTGGCCAGTGCTGCCCAGTCTTAGTCAGTGCCGCGCGGTGTTGAAAACGTCTGCGAGACGTTTTGGGTGACGCAATGGGGGCGTAGCTGCCATGCGCGGGAAAAAAAATAGGTCGATGCGCGCGCAGCACTGTTGCAGGTTTGGCATCGATCTTGGCTAGTCCTGACCGGTTTCGAAAACGTTCCCTCGAGTCTTTCGTGTTTTAGGGGACCCGCCAGGACTGAGGAAAATGCGCGAGTCTTGTGTGTGACTGCTATGTAAGTAGGGCCTATCTCGCATAACTTTTATTCTACACTCGACTGCTGCTGGAAGCTGTGCTGGGTTGCTGCAAGACTCAAAGAAGACCTGCACAAGTTTTCCAGACTTCAAACTTGGTCTTGGCAAAACCAAATTACAGCGTCACAGCCAGCCAGCGTCTCGTCACAGCCAGCAGGCAGCGAGATTATACAAAAGGGGCGGTGCCTCTAAGTCTTGGACACGTCGTGGCCCGTGTGACAGCGGAGGCGAGACTAAAAAATCACCAAGACTTTGGGGCCGTTCTATTTCTGGAAGTCTTGGAAAAGTCTTCGCCCGTGTGACAGTTGAAATGTCACCACTTGATTTCTTAGCGATACTACGCTCCTTTTAGTTTACCCGTGCAAATGGTGCAAATCAAAATTCGAGGCAATTTGAACCGTGTGTGCGTTTTGCAACCGTAAGGTCAGCGTGATCAGAGAGAATAGTGTATTCTCTGGTATAATTGTGGTTCAAAATTTAAATTTTTTTTTTTTACCAGTATACTAACAGGGTATACTGTTTGCGTAAACTGGTGGTTGGCACACTTGTAAACGCGTTGGCATGCACACTTAGCACCTGTCTTTCGTCCTTGTGTTGTTTTCTTCTTTCTGGATTAAAAAAAATCACCAGATGGAAGGGGAGGGGAGGGGGTTGAGGAAGTATGGAAAGAGAAGGAGGGAAGGTATTATTATATGTATTGTTATCGTGGAATGATTTTATGTAGGCCAACGCTGTTTCTGTTTAACGATGCTTTTTGGTACGAGTATAGGGCTCATTTAAGAATGATAAAGTTATTTTAATGCTCTTATTACTATTATTCGTGTTGTTGGTTTTGTTGTCATCATTGAAGCAGTGGGACAAATAATGGTCAAAAAGTGTATGTCCTTTCAGAATAGAAACAGCCATACGCAGTTACGTATAAAAAATCATTTACAGGATGGATTGATCCTCATTTAATTTGGCTTAGCGTCTGAATACATTGTTACTAGTATGTGTGTCTTATTGTCCCATACACTCAATACTAGCCCTCCCACACTCCATCCCTCCCCACCCACCCACCCACCCTCACACACACACGCACACGCACACACGCACACGCACGCATGCATACACATACGCACACACACACACACACACACACACACACACACACACACACACACACACACACACATTGTCTCTTCGTTTCCTATCTCCGTCTGTCTGTCTCTCTCTCTCTCTCTCTCTCTCTCTCTCTCTCTCTCTCTCTCTCTCTCTGTCTCTGAGTGTGTGTGTATGTGTGTGTGTGTGTGTGTGTGTGTGTGTGTGTGTGTTTGTTTGTTTGTTTGTTTGTTTGTGTGTGTGTGTGTGTGTGTGTGTGTGTGTGTGTGCAAAACTGACTCAAGCATACTCTCTCAGACTTTCTCTCTCTGATATACGGGCGCGGGCGCGCGCGAACGCGCACACACACACACACACACACACACACACACACACACACACTCACACACATTCTTTCTCTGTCTCTGTCTCCCCTCTCTTTCTCTCTCTCTCTCTCACTCTTTCTTTCTCTCTCTCTCTCTCTCTCCATTTAACGTCGATCAACAGAATCAAGCCTATGACGGCCGACCTGCTTTGAACTTGCCTACACATAAAGAATCCCCCGAAACAACACACAAACTCACGAACTATAACCACTTGTTGCTGTGCATCGATTCAAAGCGAACAGGAGGTTATAGCCCTTGGCATCGACCCGTCACCGCTGATGTCTGTAGTAACTTCTAATCATACCTGCAGAGCAAGGACGCAAGGCCGTCATAAAACAGATTGGCAGTGAGGGATGCTTTAGAAATTAGGTGAATGGACGTACTCTGTCTGTCTGTCTGTCTGTCTGTCTCTCTCTCTCTCTCTCTCTCTCTCTCTCTCACTCTCTTGGCAAAGGTGTGTGTGTGTGTGTGTGTGTGTGTGGTGTGTGTGTTTCCTCTGTATATTTGTGTGGGTGGGTGGGTGAGGTAGAGATGGACAGATAGATAGAGAAAGAGAGAAGGAGAGAGAGAGAGAGAGAGAGAGAGAAATGTGGAAGGGCATAGATAGTGCACGGGTGGGCGGCGGTGAATTATTGTGAACAGAGTATCGACAAAGAATTTGTCGGAAGGGAGGCAACTTTCAGAAAATAACGTAGCCCGTTGGTTTCTCAGCACAGTCATATACCACATGAGTAAGCACATTTCAGTTACGTCCATATGCAGTTGGTGAAACCCACATGAAAGATGAACGAATGAACATCATCGCAGATGTGTTTAAATCTCTCCCACCCACTCCCCTCCTTTCGTCGACCACACTGAGACGCACTGGCCTCACGCCTTCCTTTGAGAAAGAAAGTAATCTGTAGTGTGTTAAATGGGGTACCCGTCATCTCGATACACTATAAAAGAAACTTGTCTATATTACTTTTAGACACACTAAAAATATTTTTTTACGCAGATCCAAATTATTTATTACTGTACAGCGTCGCGCATTCATTTCTTGTTTAGATGAAACATGGAGGGAAGGGGGGTGGAGGGGGGAGGGGAAGGGGATAAACCAGACGTCCGACGTGAAGAAAGGTCCGTCAGAGTTAAACATGTTTATGGATGACCTCATTTGAAAATGCTTTATGCGGGAACTATCAGTTGTAATAACAGTAGACTAGAGGATTGCTCCGGTTGTGAATGTGCATCAATGGACAAAAATGGCTATATTCGCTATAAACAGACTCGTTCATTTCATTCGTAACAACTGTAAACTTATATTTAGAAACTCATTTGGCGACCTCTCCGGTCAGCAATGAAAAAATTCATCACTTGGAATGGGTGTGGCCCAGCATGTCTTATTACCGGAATGACACGAAAGAAAGAAAAAACGCCAGCAGAGATCCTCCAGAGGCATTACTGTCCTCTTTCTGCTTTGCATCCTGTTTGCCTTTCACGGAGAGAGCACGCGCATACATCAGGCCTTAGCTTTTCTCTTGGGAGATGAAATGAATGTCATAAAACTGTTATATACGAGAATTAAAGAAAAAAAACCCCACCAGAGTTATGATGGACAAAAGCAGGAAATGATACTGGGTTGTTCCGGGGGGAGGAAGGAAACGTCGCTCAAGTAGCAGTGACTCACACAGACAAGAGACTACATTGTCCCCGCCTGGGTGTTGGGGGTTATTTTCATCGCCTCATTCATTACGTTCCAGACGCGAATGGTTTCTTAAAGGGACACTGTCTTCTGTTTCTTTTAAGTCCATCTTGTCCTCTTTAGTGTGATTGATGGCAAAAAAAATAAAGTGTTCTTCCCGGAATTACGTAACTGTTTCTACTTTCCTCTCGACGTGCCTTTTTTTTCTTGATTTCTTACGCTGTCGTGCCCCTCGTTAAATGTGTGTGTGTGTGTGTGTGTGTGTGTGTGTGTGTGTGTGTGTGTGTGTGTGTTGTGGTGTGTGCATGACTGGAGAGAGAGAGAGAGAGACAGACAGACAGACAGACAGACAGGAGAGAAGAGAGAGAGAAGAGAGAGAGAGAGAGGAGAGAGAAGAGATGGTGAGTCAAATGGCCACAGTCTCATTTGATGAACTGCAGAATTGAAGATATATGTACACACACGTATGACATGTCCACACACGTGTCCTCGTGCCAAAGAATTTATGATTGTAAAGGACATACACGAATACAAATCAGGTTACTGGTAATATTTCAAGCCTTAACGACATGAGTAAGACTGGAAGAAACACACACACACACACACACACACACACACACACACACACACACAGAAAAAGAAAGAGAGAGAGAGAGATTACTACGCAACACTAAACCGCACTGCACTAAAATACACTACATTACGCGCACATAATTGCCGAAAAGCTTCAGAAAGGGATCTTTCAGGACAACTATGAAAGCGAGGTTGTCACTACCTTTAAATGCTCCTTTGGTGTGCCTGTCGAACTGCGTCTGAAAACTGGAAAAGATACACCCGACGGTGCGGGTAGGACCCAGAGAAGTACTGTCCTCAACTGCCGAACAAACCAGCTGGGGGCAGTCCTGCACCACCCTTTGAAGCCTACGCTGTGTTCACATAGAAAGCCTCCCGAACTGCTTTTGAAAACTTAGTCCAACTGTGGTCTGCAGGTGGGGTGCTGTTTAACCTGACGGGGGACAGAAGACAGCGTGAGGGCGGATCGCAGGTACTTTTAAAAGCCATTTGCTTCGGGCAGACGAGGTTCGACAACTTGGGATGACAGTTCGTTTAGGCAGTTCGTTTAGGAATGGGACAACTGATTTCAAATCTACCCGTGCTTCCAAGGCAGTGACAGGGTCTCGATCAAACGGTAGTTTTATACTGACAGAAACTTCGGGTGCTGAAAAGGAAAGTAGAGGGCAACTCGGGCGCTTTCCCACACACCACAGTACCACGCAAAGACAAAGAATGTGACCCAAAGACGACAGTCAGCGCCAGTGCTGAGAAGATTGTCAACAAGTGAAGGTCTGTAGCGATGCGTCATAGAGCCTGAACGATTTGATTTGTATGACGGGTGCAGAGTTCCTGTCCTTTTTCTTGTTAACTCTTAGTGGGTCTCCGAAAAGAGAGCTTTCTACGAACTCTTTTCTGAGCAAGACACCGGTGAAGAGGGCATAGGAGAGAGCTGTGGAAATGCAGAATGGCAAAGGAGAAAGAAGGAAAGAAAGGAAAAGAAAACGGCGCGCAGCTTGCATTTCTGTAGCGACTCTGGAGTCATGACAAAATGTATTTGAGCTATGCTGAGTAACCGACAAAGAGAAAGGTGTTATTGAATTGAAATGTGAGGAACTAAAAGAGTCTGCGAGTACTATCTCGCATGCTGCTTTCGAAGTCATTGCGGATACGTCCATTATAACGAAAAAAACTATTACATTTAATGTGTACATGATACACATGTATATTTTCCACACACACACACACAAAAAAGTACATTCAGTGTCGTGCATGGTATATTCTTGCGGCGATGACGTCTTTCAAGTGCTCAATTTTCGCAGCATTTTAAAAAGCCGAATATGGTGTGGATTCCACAAATATAGTAGAAAGACATGACAATAGACGAAGCATCCCTTTGTGCCCACGTCTCTTTGTGCCCAATGCCCAAGAAAGTGGTTAGGTTAGGGTTAGGGGTTAGGGATAGGGTTAGGTTTAGGGTAGGTTAGTAGGTTAGGGATAGGGTTAGGGTTAGGATAGGTAGAGGGATAGGTTAGGGATAGGGTTAGGGTTAGGGTTAGACGTGGCACAAACAACGTGGGCACAAAGAGACGTGGGCACAAAGATACTGTCCGACAATAGATCATTAAAGCCGTGGTCAAAATCAATGTTGGGGTGAAGAAATAAAGAAGAAAACTTTACGACGTAGCACAACTTTTATTTCCTTGCTTGGAAGAGCTCATGTTTAAATCGGAAGGAGCAAGGTTGAAGTTCTAGTTTTCGAATCGTCAGAAAGTTTAGATTCTGCCAAGGAAAAACTTTGTCAAGAAATACCAATTGACACGTCGTATAATACTAGAGTTATTGTCTTGATTAACACTACATCGAATATTCAGCAAAGTTCTGACGTTTGAGAAGAGAGAGAGGAGAGAGAGAGAGAGAGAGAGAGAGAGAGAGAGAGGGAGGGGGGGGGGGAGGCTGGGCGGAGTCAGAGAGGGAGAAGAGAGGGGTAGAGGGTGGGGGATTATCCTAAATATGTATATAGACAATAACAGGGATGAGGTACTAAGAGCTTAAAGAACAAGCAGGACAGGGCCAGGAAAGAGGACTGAAGGCAGTATAAGATGGAGTGGAGGTTACAATCTGGCGTGGATGTACAGGTTTTACTCTCCGACAGGCAGCAGTCTGTGGATGAAGAAAAATCACCCTGTCTCAAGGATGTTCAGCCCAGTCTTTTACTTTTGTCTTTTACCTTTCTTTCTTTCTTTCTTCTTCATCTTTTTCTGTGTTCGTCCTCTCGCTTTGACAGATCTAGCCTTCTCTGCCTTCCTTCCTCCGTCCCTAGAGGCTCAGAACCATGATTGAAGGCCATCCTGCCTGTAGTCACTTTTCCTTTGTTTTACTCTTCCTTTGCTGGGGCTCAGAATCCATTTGAAGGACGTCCACGCATTCTCTCTATCTCTCTTTCTTTCTCCCCCCCCCCCCTCTCTCTCTCTCTTCGTCCACACATTCTCTCTCTCTCTCTCTCTCTCTCTCTCTCTCTCTCTCTCTCTCTCTCTCTCACTCTCTCCCCCTCTCTCTCTCTCTCTCCTTTCGTCTTCTCTCTTCCCTCTCTTCCTGTCTCTCATCTCCACGTCCTCCTCCACCGTATATGTGTGTGTGTGTGTGTGTGTGTGTGTTTCTCCTTTTCTTGACGTTAGTGCCTTGGATGACCTCCCCGGCACAAGACACAAGGTACGACACAGCGCAGCACAGGAAGGCAGGGAAGGCGACACCATTGGATGGAAGGGAACAAGGTGAACCCGTTGTCTTCGTCAGGGGGCTCAACTTGTCGCTTGGACATTTGGCCCCCCTACAGCATCCCCCCCCCCCCCCCCCCCCCCCCCGCCCTGCTCCCCCTTCCTCCCCCCCCCCAACACTTCCTTCCTCAACCACCTTCCTCCCCCCCTCATCCGCTCCCTCCGTCCCCGGTCTCTCTCTCTCTCTCTCTCTCGCTCTCTCCTCTCTCCTCTCTCTCTCTCTCCGCCCCATCAGTAATTTAAAAAGGCCAAGCCTGCTGACTAAACGTGGAAACGTATTCTGCTGGGAATAGCGAGGAAACGAGAGAGGAGCTGGCCG
>CM031596.1:49432322-49434822 GCA_018398815.1 Conus ventricosus
CGTGTCCGGGTAGTAGGAAATAGAAAACATGGACAGGGTTTTGATTGTCAGACACAGACACACACAGACAACACACACACACACACACACACACACACACACACACACACACACACACACACACACACATACACACAGAGTCACTCGCACATGTATGTATACACACACACACACACACACATATATATATATATATATATATGTATGCTCTCACACACTACGCACACGCATCCGCACACCCTTCTCTCTCACATCCTCTCAGCGTGCGCGCATAAACTCACACACACACACACACACACACACACACACACACACACACACAACTAACATAATTGTGTACGTCATTGCCACCATCTCTTGGTGACAACGCTGGCAGTTGGCTCTGAAACTCCGTCATCACAACACGTCACAGCCACCCAGGGAAAGGGGGGCGTGCGGGGGCTACCCTCATCAATAATCCCACAACAGCTTTTCCGCCCCATTCACCGCCGCACCCTCATCCCTTCCCCATACTCCCCTCACCCCCCACTCTCCGCCCCTGTCCGACTCTCCCCGGCCGCACCGGCTGTCGTCAGATTTTGCGCGTTGAAGGTTTGGTTTTTGATGGTGGTGTGTCCGTGTGTGTGTGTTTCCCCAATGCTGGTTCTGCACAGTTTCCGCCAGTGCCGCGTGCGTGCGTGTCTGTTCCGTGCTCGCGCGATGTTGGGGTTTTGTGTGTATATGGGGAGAGAGTTGGTGGTTCGGGGAAGCTCCGCCTGCGCAGAGAGAGAGAGGGGGGGGGGGGGGGGGGGGGGGGGGGGGGGGGGGGGGGGGGGGGGGGGGGGGGGGGGGGGGGGGGGGGGGGGGGGTGGGGGGGGGGTGGGGGGGGGGTGGGGGGGGGGGGGGGAGAGCGCGGGAGGGGGGAGTCGGGAGTTTGAAGTAGTACCATTGGTTGTTTCCCGCGGTCATAGTATGCCCACAAGACAGTGGAGTGAAGTTAGCTGGACGGCTTTGACACCTTACGTTGGGGGACCACCAGCAACCACTTCTTTATACAGGTACACTACACCCTAGCCTAGCTGCTGCTACTCATTGATACCCTGGACTTGGTTTTGGGGGAGGCTTTTGCTCTCTATAACCTTTTCGATCCTCCTCCTGTCTCTTCTTTGTCCCCGCGCGGTGGGCTGGTTACCGTTGCCACAGCGTGTCTTTGTTTCTGTCTCCGGTGTGTGTTTGTGTGTGTGTGTGTTTGTGTGTGTAAGCGCGCGTGACTGGAAAACCAGGACAAACGTTGTCACAATCGTGGCTGTTTAGGCTATCTGTTGGTTCTCGTGTGTACTATATTTTAGCTAAATGGAAAAGGGTCGCATTCTTCTTCTTTTCTTCTTCTTCTTCTTCTCCTTTTTGTGGCCTCTGTTGTTTTGTCCGGTAAACAAGATTGACTAGACCAGTTGGATGATGACGATTGTAATATGGGATTCTTCCCTGGGGATTTAACTATGAATTAGAAGTGTTTATGTGGCCCGTTGGTTAGATTGTAGGCACACTGCGTTTGTACAGATTTGTGATAGGCCTGTTTTGGCTGTATGGTTGCAGTGTTATCAGTCTTCTGTAAATTTCTCACAGATGAAATGGAAGATCGGGGGTGAAATGGAAGATCGGGCTTGTGGTTGACATTAGTAAGCCGGATGCAGTTTCAGGTACGACTGAACACATGTGGGGATTGGGGAGAATGGTTCTTCCAAGGCATGAATTGGACTGAGGTGAAAATATGCAGATGACATTTGTACGGATTGGGCAGAATTGCTCTCCGGACACTGATTGGTCCGTCAAAGTATTCAGATACCTTTTTTATACACATGTTCCCAGGATGTAATCTCTACCATATATAATCCGTTTTGTTGATACGGATTGCTGAACCGGTGTTACTAATTTCACCTCTGCCATGGAGAGCATGTCTATCCGGTTCTTTTGGTTTGTCTGCCTGTCAGGAAGTTACGTAAGAACTGCAGAACCAAATTTAGCGGCACTTTGTGGAAAGGTGGGATGTCACTCAGTAGCTCAAGGACGGAACCCTTTGAAAGTCTGGTGTGGATCCGTTACTAAGTAAGCGGAGCCAGAATTCATCTGCAAAATGACGTTAAAAAATAAAAAATAAAATTTTTTTTCTACCGAAGTGGTTTTAACCAAACTTGATGGATAGCTGGATTGTGACCTTCGGAGAACGTGCCTGACAAATGTCTGTGTCCGTCCGTGGTACACGGATCCGGATCAGAGATCCGTTCGACCATGGCGGAGGTCTGCGCTTTCTCCCAAGAACCCTTCTGCTTTTGATCTGTGTTTTCCTTATTCAGATGCAGTTTGTTTGTTTGTCTTTTGTTTTTGTTTTTGTTTTGTTTTGTTTTGTTTTTGTTTTTGTCAGAATGGGTTGTTAAGAGCTTGGTACTGACAATTTCGATCTATTGATGTCAAGGGGAGGGTACATTCTTGGCGTTCTTGGCTTCGATCCCCCCCCCCCCCC
>CM031596.1:49439822-49442322 GCA_018398815.1 Conus ventricosus
TCTTTTTCCTCCCTTTCCTGTCTCTCTGTGTCTCTGTCTATCTTCTGCCTGTCCTGTCTGTCCTCCCTCTCTCTCTCTCTCTCTCTCTTCCCCTCTCCTCTCTCTCTTCTCTCTCTCTCGTCTCTCTCTCCTCCTCTCTCTCCTCTCCTCTCTCTCTCTCCTCTCTCTCTCTCTCTCATGCGAACTTCTAACTGATCTGTTCGTCAGAGAAATAATGGGATCAACACCTATCTTGAATAGAGATTAGTAGGACGGAGATAGAGAATGCCGTATAAACTATATTATTGCATGGAAATGTTTATTCAAGAAGTTTCAAGTCTCACACTCGACGAAACATGTGTATGTCTACAAGAGAACCCGCCACCCCACCCCCACTACCAACACAGACACAGACACAAATACAACACAGCACAAAACACGACACGACACGACAAGTACACACACACACACACACACACACACACACACACACCACACACACACACACACACACACAAAGCACATACACATTCTCTCTCTCCTCTCTCTCTCTGTCTCTGTCTCTGTCTCACTCTCTCTCTCTCTCTCTCTCTCTCTGTCCAACAAAGCCGATGTTTACTTTGCCTTATGAGCTGCAAGGTGGGATAGACTAACCATAATTTGACTGTCAAACCTCGTTTGTAGCCTAGTAAGGCTACAAATTAGGTTGATAGACTCGTTCTCTTATTCTGGCCGAGCATCAACCAACTCTATCTACTCTGAATGTAGACGGAAATAATTCGCGCTGAAACTTGAAGCTCTTGAATTCAACTTGTACAGGCCCAACGTCTCTTTTTCAAATTTACCGTCTTTTTTTGATAGATAGTTCACCGAAAATCCGGTCTTTGTAAGGGAAGGGGGGTTAGTTTCTTCCTGGTGGTTAATAACCGGTTTGGGGGGGGGGGGGGGGGGGGGGGGGGGGGGGGGGGGGGGGGGGGGGGGGGGGGGGGGGGGGGGGGGGGGGGGGGGGTGGGGGGGGGGGGGGGGGTGGGGGGGGGGGGGGGGGGGGGGGGGGGCAAACGGATGGAGTGGGGGTGTGCGTGGGGGGGGGGGTGGGGGTGGTGAGGTGGGCGGGGGCGGAGGCGAAGGGGAGGGTCTGTTTTCCATGAGTGGCCGGAAAGACTAGTCGGCGGTCGAGGGTTTGCGGGGCTGGGCAAGGCATCTGCATCAAGGAGATAAAGAGGTGGTGTTAGCTCAGACGTTGTGCGTGGCGAGCTGGGTTAGCGCTGGTGGAGGCAAAACAGCTTTTGGATAAAGAGTGTGCTCAGACGTAAAGAGATCACGAATTTGCCAGTTGATGTCTCTCTCGCTCCCCCCCTCTTTCGTGCTTGTCGTGCTGTCGTCGTGAGATGTCTGTTTTTCGCGTTGTCTGTCTCTCCTCTCTATCCTCACACACCCCTCTCTCTCTCTCTGTTCTGTCTTCTCGTTCTTTTCTCTGTCTTGTCTCTCTTCTTCTCTAAACCCCCACTCTCTTCTTCTCCTCCCCTGCCCTCTGCTCCCCTCTCTCACCCTCTCTCTCCCTGTCTCTTTCTCTTCTTCTCCCATACCCCCCCCCCTCACTCTCTCTTCCAATTTTTAAAAATTACACTTGACCTTAAGCTAGGCCCATTTATCCTGTGATTTCCTCACTGTTTTCGTCACCGCTTTTGTGCGTCTCCCTGTCATCACATTGTCACTCTTCTCCTCCCTCCTCTCTCTTCTCCTTCTACCTCGTTCTTTCTCTTTTTCTTTTTTAACCCATTTATCCTTTTTTTCTCTCTTTTCGTCAATGCCCCCAGATTGGCCCCCTTCGGTCTTATCTCTCCTCTCAATTTTTTACTGAGATATCCTGTTTTCCCACTTTCGTCACGGCTGTAAAAACAATTCTTTTTTTACTCTTTTCCTTTTCTTTTTAAATTTCTTTTTTGGCATTCTATTATTGTAATGCCCCAGATTGGTAAATGAAACAGCTTTACGAGACTCACGACCCAGGTTAAATAAAATCTCTTCTCTCTCACTCTCTCTCTCTCTCTCTCTCTCCTCTCTCTCTCTCTCTCTCCTCATCCCTTTCAAATGGGCTTTGGCGTTACTGAATAAAATTGTTTCTCTCCCTCTCCTCTCTCACCCTCTCTCTCTCTCCTCAACTCGAACTCGATCGCCGCACAAATAACGAACAAAAAAAAATAATGGGCTAAATTTTCTGGAAAAAATAGGTGTTCTAGTTGTTCGTAGTCTAAATGAGCGCTTTGAACAGAAACAGATGCGATTACACAGAGAGATAGGTATCATAATTTGTCCTCCCTAAGGGAGATAAACCTAGAGAGTATTGAAAAACTGGCGTCCCATTCCCTTCTTAATGTTACTTACAAAATAGGATCGACATGCATTGCAAATAGAATTAAATCAGTTTTGCAAAACTAATAAATGAAGATCAGACAGGGTTTAATCAGTGCAGATATATTGGTGACAATGCAAGACTTATTATGATGTAATCTATTACCTA
>CM031596.1:49457322-49459822 GCA_018398815.1 Conus ventricosus
TCTTATGGCAACTGAAATTGGTTTACTCTTCCACTTCAGTTTATTAAATGTCATTACAATTTAAGATTGAATAAACAATAAACTGGTTTGCGTGTTTGTGTGTGTGTGTGTGTGTGTGTGTGGAGAGAGAGAGAGAGAGAGAGAGAGAGAGAGAGAGAGAGAGAATAAACAATAAACTGGTTTGCGTGCTTTTGCGTGTGTGTGGAGAGAGAGAGAGAGAGAGGAGAGAGAATTAGATTCTAATGCGCTCAAATTGTTCTATTTTTGGTTTTACTTATCTGTGAAATTTCTTCATTTCTGATCGCAGCTAAGATTTGTTTACTCTTTCATTTCAGTTTATCAGATGCCAATACAATTCAAGGTTAATTGACAATAAACTGGGGGGGGGGGGGTGTGTGTGTGTGTGTGAGAGAGAGAGAGAGAGAGAGAGAGAGAGAGAGAGAGAGGGTGTGTGTACATGCATGTAAGTGTGTCGTGCTTGCCGGATAATGTAGTCGCTTTTCACTGTGGCCAGGTGTATATTATGCGTGTCGGAAATGGACAGACACTAAGCACAGGGTGGTGTTGGTGCTGGTCTGAAAACGTGCGGAGGAATACATTGACAAGAACTGATGGACATCTGGGACTATTATTAATGGTGCTATCACACATGTAAGCGTGAGCGTTTGATGTCAGCGCAGCCGGTGATAGACTAGTTTAAAGTCATGGACAGGTTCATGTCTGATTCACGTTTGATATTGATCAGTAATGATGACAACGTCCAAATAGCATCATGCAAATGTGGCTTTTAATTATCGTTAGGAACTTCTTTCTTTCTTTCTTTTTTTAAAACCCCTTTTTCAATTTCTTTCCGACCTCCTTTTAAAGTCGTTCGTGGAAAAGTGTCTCGGTATAAGTAATAAAACAGAGGTACGTGAAATTTGGATGACCTTGTATCCGCAGTCCCGTTCGCTGTCAGCTGCCATTGCTCCAAATCTGCAGAGAAACGCATGCATACGCGTAACCTTACCCGGATTAGGTCACCGAGATAATATGAAACGTCAGGAAAAGAACATTCTAGATACTCAACTACTTTACCGGCGTTTACAAACAACAACAACAACAAAGAACAACTGACCCAGAAAACCAAACAAAACAACGGAAATACGTCGCGTGTTGTCCGTCAACTCAACTCTCAGGCCGATAAAGGCACAGAGCATGTTGCATGTATTTTTTGCAGCTGGGCCTGATCGAGAAAGGAGCAAGTTTTTTTCTTTTCCTTTCCGGACAACGTGTTATAAACGGCAACAAATTTGAAATGAATGCGCGATGAAGTAGCCTTATGAAATCTAATGGAAACGAATTAGCAGCTCTGATTTTGCCCCGAGGATGGAATCCATTATAATAATGATTATGACTGAAATTTAAGGCTCGTGTGTATTATCATATTTCGGTTGTAGCCGCTATCGGGTCATATTTGTGTTAACGTCTTTCTGATGCAAAGGGATTATTATTGTCTTGAGTGATAATTTGATTCTACCATTTTGTACTTTTCCTTTGTCCCAGTCCCACCCTCCACCTGTCCCCCCCCCCCCCCCCTTTTTTTTTTTTTTTTGCTCTGAATTTGTTCTTGGCTTCTTCTTTTTCTTCTTCCTCGCCCATCCTCTCTTTCAGCCCCATTTTCCTCTCCAACAAGCGACAGTGAAAAATGCAAATTCTGGTGTCACATTTTTTGACGTTCACATTCCATGAATCTCGCACGAGACGTGTCGGTGACGTTTCCGCCACACCGTCAGATGAGGATGACGTAGTGTTGTTCTGAGCGCTTGTGCTCTGTCGGACAACTCGTGCTCTCTCTCTCTCTCTCTCTCTCTCTCTCTCTCTCTCTCTCTCTCTCTCTCTAACTCAGCGCGCATGGGCATGTGTATTTGAGAGAGAGAGAGAGAGAGAGAGAGAGAGAGATCTGTGCATGCCATGCGTGAATTTAATTGCGTGAATGCGAGTTGAAAAGAATTTGGAGATGATTCATTACTTCCAAACCGTAGACAGAAATAATATGCAGTCACACACACACACACACACACACGCACGCACGCGCGCGCGCGCGCGCGCGCGCGCGCGACGCACGCACGCACACACACACACACACACACACACACACACACACACACACACACACACACACACACACACACACACACACACACACACACACACACACACACACACACACACACACACACACACACACACACACACACACACACACACACACACACAGATTCGCAGTCAGGCAACTTGAGTATTTGTTCTTGTTTTCGAACATTTCAGTTTATCTTTTATTGTTTTAAAAAGTTGTTAAATTTCACTGTTCGTTCTTCCTTGTTTGCTTGCTCGAAGTCTGCATTGTTTTACGGCATCACGCGACTTATTATTTATCCTAATTTTTCTGTTTTTTTTGTGTTGTGTTTTTTTGTTTTGTTTTGGTGTCACATTTGCAGAAAATGTTCCAATCCGTATT
>CM031596.1:49462322-49464822 GCA_018398815.1 Conus ventricosus
TCCGTGACACCGTGATACAGAAGAGCGGCCGTCGAGTGTTCCGAAGGTGAAGGTAGGAAATGCTGCGTAAGAAGTTTTCATTGAAAAAAAAAAGCCATGTAAACTTATCACACGTTAATAGGCGCTGCAACAGTAACATTGATGTACTAATAGTTTCACTGTACTATCAGAACATTCACACATAATTATGCGTCAATACTGCGCGATTCTATTTACTTTCTCATTTTCTATTTCAAATATTCCTTGCCGCCGCTTTTAATGTGAAATATGAAATTCTGTTGTGAATTATCATGTAATGTACATTCATTAAAAGAAAATGAAAATCTGACTGGCTGGTTAAAAGGAGTTCATTTTCAGATTGATCTTGGGTTGTTCTGCCATTTTACAATATGATAATAAAACATCAACATGTTTTGAAGGGGAAAGAATTAAAGATCAATAAGAAGACAATTTCAGCTAATACTGAAATAAGATATAATGATAATCAGAAAAATGTTGGCATTCTTATCATTCTACCTTTTCCTGTCGCTCAATAGCTTTGAATATTTTGAGCAAATGAAATTGATCTCCTGTTATGTTGCTACGCTGACACAGTCTGTTTTCTCGGTATATTTTGGTATTCCCTTTGTCTATTGTAATTCATGAGAGCTCCTTCGCAATGTATAACTCTTTTTTTTTTAATTGGCAACCCCTATTTTGTATCCATAAAATCATGAGAACTCTTTCGGAACTTATTTACAATTCGGAGCAACAAATCACTTTGTCAGTGATGCTCTCCGTTTCTTATGCGGAAGGTTTCGTCTCTTTTTAATTTCCCAGCTTATGTAAATGAAGTCAGCCATTGAAGTTTTCGCAACAGCGATTGACCTGTGACTTCCGCCACCCGTACTTCACACATCTAGGCCAAAGGCCTAACACAACTAGAAGCCTACTGCAAGGCAGCTAAATCGTGATTATTGTGTTGGTGGTGGTGGTGGAAGAGTGGTGTTGCTATCCACGTTGTCCTTTGCAGTCATTTGCTGAGCTCTGTGGTACGTTCTCTGTTGAACAGGACACAGTGCTTTAGAAGAGGCCTGCCTGTTACCCCCCTGTGCAACCCTTGTGTGATCCAGTCTGCAGAGCAGTGGCAGACAACTCTCAACAGCCATGGATGCAATGGAGAGTAGTCAACCCTTACGAGATCATGGTTCCTGCCGAGATTTTGACTATGCAGAGGCAGATTTTGGTGGTGAGTGTTCATGAAATGTAGGCTGGTGGTGGTGGTGGGGATTCGCTTACAGTCTGCTAATTTGTTGTGATGGTATTGGAAAGACCAATGGAAGGTAGCAGTTATAGTATTCGAAGATGGTGAAATCAGGACATGTTTACATAGGTGGTGTAGAAAGTCCCAATTTGTAATTATTGTTGCAAACCCACATGAATGTTGAATCACATTTGTCCAGAGAGAGAGAGAGAGAGAGAGAGAGAGAGAGAGAGAGAGAGCTTGTGTATATTCTAACAGGAGAATGCGGTCATTGGCGGGTCCACACAGTAACCTACAGCACTGTTGCGACCATCTAGTCACTAGTCGGACGTTCCGATGACAGACGCAATATCCCTGTAACTGACCGGACCTATCTATTAACAGATGGTACCACCCAGTAATGGCAGTGCAACCAACTGATGGGACCCCCTGTAGCTCTGATGACCACCCATGGTAACTTGTGGAACCACCGAATCGAGTCTCATTAGCTTTACCGGTGAAACGGGTGAGACTCCTTAAAGGTGTGGCATTAATTTCCGGCAGGTGTCTGTGTTTCTGGAACCTGTTATACATCGGGGTTATGACTGACGAGGGAGGGCACAGGGTGCCGCCTGTCTTGTGGATCTTCCGGGAATTATCTTTTATTGCCATCGTTTTCGTTTCCCATCTAAAATTAGAGAAAAAGAAGAAATTTAGTTTTCCTTATGAAGGTGCATAGTTTAATAGTTCCTGAAGAGAACAGAAACCAAGGAGATGTATACATGATATTTGCTCATTGATTTTATTTGCATGTTGACAGAAAATAGCCCCACGTAAATTTTTAACATTTTGTGTGTAACAAACAGTGAATGAATAAATGAATAGACAGACAAACATATGTTAAATGAATAAAGAAAGAAAGAAAGAAGTGAATAAATGAACGAAGAAATAAGTAAACAAATAACTAAATAAAATTAGAAATAAGATATCGACAGCTCACTGTATTGTGCTCAAAGCAAAACTCAACTTCGCGAACGGGACGAGTCAGTGGTAGGAATCGGCAACGGGCAGTTGGATGGGCATGTGAACGAGTGAAGGAAAGAGAGAAAGGAGGAGTGAACGAATGGTGAGGGAGGAAGGAGCCCCACGCTCCCCATGCACTCTTGTTTCCTTGCAGTGGACAGTCACCGGGCCCAGTACATGCATCTCCGTCTACCCAAGCGACCCCGGCGACCTCACAGAGGGCACTCCAAGAGACGGAGCGCTGACAGAAACCAC
>CM031596.1:49467322-49474822 GCA_018398815.1 Conus ventricosus
TTAGATTTTAACCCAAGGCCTTAGAAGCAACGTTTATTTCGTTTCCATCGGATGTAGTAACCCTGGGCCTTAGACACAACATTTAGTACATTTCTATCGGGAGATATTAACCCTGAGCCTTAGAAACAACATTTATTTCGTTTCCATCGGAGGTACAAACCCTAGGCCTTTGAAACAACATTATTTGGTTTCCATAGGAGATACTAACCCTAGGCCTTAGAAACAACATTGATTTCGTTTCCATCGGAGATATTATACTAGGCCATAGAAACAACATTGACTTTGTTTCCATTGGAGGTATTAACCCTGGGCCTTAGAAACAAAGTTTGTTTCGTTTCCATCGGATATATTAACCCAGGGCCTAAGAAACAGCATTGATTACGTTTCTATCGGGATATATTAACCTTCAGCCTTAGAGAGAACATTTATTTCCTTTCCATCGGAAATATCATACTAGGCCTTAGAAACAACATTTGGTACGTTTCCATCAGAGATATTAACCCTGGGCCTTAAGAACATTTATTACGTTTCCATCAGAGATATTAACCCTGGGCCTTAGAAACAACATTTATTACATTTCCATCAGAGATATTAACCCTGGGCCTTAGAAACAACATTTATTACATTTCCATCAGAGATGTTAACCCTGGGCCTTAGAAACAACATTTATTACATTTCTATCAGAGATATTAACCCTGGGCCTTAGAAACAACATTTATTACGTTTCCATTAGCGATATTAACCCTGGGCATTAGGAACAACATTTATTACGTTTCCATCAGAGATATTAACCCTGTGCCTTAAGAACAACATTCAATACGTTTCCATCAGAGAGAAAAGGGAGTGTAAAGGGACAGAAGAAGAAGGCTCAGAAACTGGGTTGTTGTAAACTTTAATCCGATTCCAAATGAACTCCAGTCTTGGAACAGTGTAGACGTATTGGGCGTAAATCTCTTCATCTACCTACTAACGGGAACTGGGATTGAAGGGTTTTTTTAAAAATACAAATGCCCACCCCCATCCCCCTTCACCGCTTCCCTCATCCCATTCCTAATCCTGCTGACTCCATTCTCTGATATACACTGGAACGTACTTGATTAATATTAACGAGATGGTGGCGTCTCTCTCTCTCTCTCTCTCTCTCTCCTCTCTCTCTCTCTCTCTCTCTCTCTCTCTCTCTCTCTCTCTCTCTCACACACACACACACACACACACACACACACACACACACACACATACACACACACATACACACACACCACACACACACACACACCACACACACACACACACACACACACACACACACAGACTAAGGGGGTGGGGTGGGGGTTGGAGAGCATCCGTGGCGATGTAGTTTCTTCTTCTCCCTGTGTCTCTGTGACATCGCTCCCCTTTCTCTGTTCCGTTCCTTCTGCTATCTGCCTTTTACGCTCGATTTCCTCAGTCTCCCTTGCCAGAGTGACGGTGATTTTTAATTTTTTTTTATATATATCTTCGATGGTATGCCTATGGCAAGTACCTCTACTTCGTTCTTGTTTTTTTAAAGTTTTTTTTTTAACATCTTGTCATGTCCATCTCCACGCCTACTCTTGCCATTTGACTATTCCCCCCACTCCCATCCCACCCACACCCCGTTGTCTTATCCCCACCCATCTCCACTACTCCCCCCCCCCCCCCCCCCCCCCCCCCCCCCCCCCCCGCCGTTTTCCCATCCCCTCTGTCCTTCGTTCCCCCTGCCCCTCTCTCTCTGGCATTGCTTTTCTACAACTCACTCTAAACCCCATCTTTGTCTACGCCGCCTCGATCTGTCAATCTGTTGGTCAGTCTCTGTCTGTCTGTCTGTCTGTCTGTATCTCTCTCTCCTCCACTGTGTGTGTGTGTGTGTGTGTGTGTGTGTGTGTATGTGTGTGTGTTGTGTGTGTGTGTGTGTGTGTGTGTGTGTGTGTGTGTTGTGCGTGCGTGCGCGCGCGCGCGCGCGCGCATTTTGCCATTCGCGTGTGAACGCGCGTTTGGAAGGTACTGGGCAAATAAGGGGATGGGACGCGATAGGCAGGAGAGAGAGAGAGAGAAAGAGAGAGAGAGAGAGAGAGAGAGAGAGAGAGAGAGAGAGGGGTACAAGTGTGGTGAGGTGGGGGTTAATATATCCAGTCAGTGCAAAGAAAGCATACGGTAACAGTGTATCATTAATCCCCCCCTCCCCCCTCCCCCAAACCAGAACGCATCTATCGATTGATTGCAAGATGTTTGGTGAGGGGGTAGGGGACAGAGTTTTCGAACACTTATCTCAACCAACCCCTACCGCACAAAAGGTCAATACTAACTCGCCTTCTGTCTGTCCCTCGTCAAGAAGACAAGAGAGACAAGGATACTGTTGCACGTGAACATGGTAATTTTTGTATCCTTGCCATTGTGGTGTGTGGGTGTACTAGCATTGACGGAAAAGTGTTACACGGGAGAAAGTATTGTGGCGAGTGGGTGTATACACCATTGTTCCAGACACACCGGAAACGCATAGTGTCTCGAGCTTTGTCGGTGATCACGTGATGAATGACGTAAATGTATATGTATATAGTGTGTGTACAAGGTATTGGGTGTCTTTTTTGTGGGTGATTGCTTGAGTTTCGTGTCCTTGGATGCGTTGTTCGTTTATCTGGCTGATGTGATCGTGAGGATTTGTCGGACTGTATCACGGCTGGCTCATGGAGTGTTTGACGAGGCGCAGGGGTGGTGGGTATATATTCGATGGTGCTTAGAATGATCGTATAGATCGTCATGTAATGTCGTGGATTTGGTTTGTGAACGGATTCGTGTCTTGCGGATGGGACGGAGTGTGTAGACATGGGAGTGATGTTTGATAGTGGCATGTGTTGAAAACTATTCTCTTTGTCTGTCTGTCTGTCTGTTTGACTGTGTCATCTTTTTCTGACTGTCGGCCTGTGTGTCTGTCTGTATGTGTCTGTCTGTGTTTCTGTCTGTCTGTTCGTTCATCCGCCTGTCTGTTTCTGTCTCTCTCTGTGTCTCTCACTCATTCTCTCTCTCTCTCTCTCTCTCTCTCTCTCTCTCTCTCTCTCTCTCTCTCTCTCTCTCTCTCTCCTTGTATATACTTGAATTAAGACAAGTGCAGTCAAGTGAATTCCAGCTTGCAAACATGCGCTCATGACAGTTGAAGGTAAATGGTGTGGGTATTAAAAAGGCAGTACATGACTTTTCATGAAATACTCAGAAACTTTAGTTGCTGTCTTCGATGCTCTTCTCAACACACACACACACACACACACACACACACACACACACACACACACACAGAAGGGGGGAAGACTCCTAACTCCACAGCCCAGTAAAGCGCAGTTCCCCATTCCTTTCCGAACTGATTCCAAACACATACAACTCGCTCACTCGACCAAGACGATGTGCACGTGAAACACGCCTTTGTTGTTGTGTCTGGCCCTGTGCAGCCAGCCTGACGCCCAGCGAGCAGATTCAGCTGCTGCTGGGAGATGGGGAGGAGGGCCACACCTCGCAGAAGATCTTCTGCCAGATGGACGTCCTGCACAAACTGGCGGACGCCTTCCAGTGGAGGGAGACGGCTCGGTAGGCTGATGATGTTGTGGTGCTCTTGTGGGCACTGCTGGCCAGCTGGGCCCGGCGCCTGCGTTCTTGTCTGTCTGTCTGTCTTCTTGTATGTGTGTGTGTGTGTGTGTGTGTGGGGGGGGAGGGGGGGGTCTGCTTATATAGTCTGACGTTATCATAATATATGGCTTCGTTCATCGTCGTCACGATTGTTCTGTGATGAACCCCGTTTGATCATTTTGTATATACAGTTCACAGAAAAAAAAGCAAACAAAGCAAGCAAACAAAAAGCTACAACAGTATCATGTCAGAGAAGTAAATCGGTCTTTCGGTGCTTCTTAAAGAAAAGGTGTAACCGTTTTATGTCGGGGCAGCCAGTTCATCTTCTCTCCCTCCCTCCTCTTTTTGCCTCCGTCTCTCCCTATGTCTCTCTCTCTCTCTCTCTCTCTCTCTCTCTCTCTCTCTCTCTCTCTCTCTCTCTCTCCTCTCTCTCTCTCTCTCACAGACTATTCAAAGAAAATTATTGTTGACTCATTATCATGTACTCATCGTTATTAGTTCACTGACATTTTTGTTACAATGCTTGTCATGTAATGTAACTATCCGCTTTAGAGAGAGGGAGAAAGAGAGAGAGTGTGTGTGTGTATGTGCGTTCTTGTGTACATGTGTGTGTGTGTGTGTGTGTGTGTGTGTGTGTGTGTGTGTGTGTGTGTACACGCGCGCGTGTGTGTGTGTATGCGCGCACATGGGATAGCAAAAATGTTTTCTGCGCGCGCGTATTGCGCAATACGCGCGCGCGCGTGTGTGTAAACAGCGTCATCCTGTTTGTGCAGATGGGTGAAATACGAGGAGGACGTGGAGGAGGGAGGGGAGAGGTGGTCCAAGCCCCACGTGGCCTCGCTCTCCCTGCACTCGCTGTTCGAGCTGCGCTCCGGCCTCACCCTGGGAGGCGTCGTCCTGGACATGGACGCCCATAATATCTCCCAGGTGGCGGGTACGTCACATAACCACAGGACTAGGCCTCCACCCCCGCCCTTCTACCTCCCCCCCCCCCCCCCCCCCCCCCCACACCCCCCGATTCTCTGTGCCAATCGCTATGAAGTTTACAGAACTGAAACCAATCATATGGTCCGATATACGTATGACTTGTATTATCTTTAACTGAAAGAGAAAGACGACTTTCACTCTTTGTTTTTTTAACAACTTGTCCCTACAGGCTTTTGGTGTGAGGACGTAAAACTCAACCATTCTCACTCTTTCAGTCTTCAGTGAAAAGTCGGTCTACGGTGACTCTCAGTCTTGTGTCTTTTCAAACAGACGAGAAAATCTTTCGCCTGTTAAGAGTCCTGACACTCTCACACTCGGTCTTCACATTTCGTTCATTCACTTAAGATCAAAGTTTAAACAATCCAGTGTCCTCTTCAGCGAATGTCATATTTAAGCCTACTTCATCTTCAGTATGAACAAGGTAACTACTACCTGAAAGGGGTAGAGGTCAAGAATATATTTTTGGTCAGGTTAGGTTCAGCTGCTTTATGATTTTTTGTTCCCGTGCATCCATTTTAGTAACTTTTTGTCATTGATGGGAACAACCTTCGGCGTGGCAACCACTTTGTACAGTAGCTGACTCCCCCCCCCCCTCTCTCTCTCTCTCTTTCTCTCTCTCTCTCTCTCTCTCTCTCTCTCTCTCTCCTATGACTTAAGACATTCTCAAACCTTTTCTTCCTTCAAAACCTCTCTGAAAACCCACCTTTTCAAACAATATTAAGAAGACAGTTATTACCTGATAGTTGATTGACTCTTGTTGTCTCTGTGGATCGCTTAATAGTTTTGTGATTGTTGCGACTGTTGTGTATTGTGTGTCTATGCGTGAGAGTGTGTGTGCGCGTGGGAGAGAATGGGAGAGAGCCTTTGTTTTTCATTTTCTGAGCCGTTTTTCAATGCATTTTCTTTACATTTAGCAATTTGTATTTTTTTTTCTCCCTTTGTAAAGCGCCTTGTGCCGTGGAAGGCGCTATATAAATCCCCATTATTATTATTATTATTATAGCCCACCTCTCTCCACCTCTCTCTCTCCTTCCGTATGTCATTCTCCCCAGCTCATGTTTACAACACTAAAGCACAGGTGTTCAAACACACAAATGAACGCGCGCACACACACACGCATACATACACACACACACACACACACACACACACACACACACACACACACACACACACACACACACTCACTCACTCACTCACTCACTCACTCACATGTACAGACCCGCGTGCGTGCGCGCGCGCACACACACGCGCACACACACACACACACACACACACACACACACACACACACGTGCAAGCACACACGCATTTTCACACACGTGCATACAAATGCACACACGCGCACGCGCGCGCGCACACACACACACACACATACACACACACACACACACACACCACACACACACACACACACACACACACACACACACACACATGAGACACACACACAAGACGCCTCAACAAGCGTTTTCCCCACTTCCCACACAAGCATCCTGCGAGTCTCCCGTTTTCTTCCTCCGCCCCCCCCCCCCCCCCCCCCCCAACCCCCAATATCCCCCCCCCCCCCCGACCCCCAGCACCATCTCAGAGATTTCCAGACTCCGCGCCAAGAACCACTGCGGGCACCACACTCTGCCCCACGTCACTGCCCTACAGACGCAGTTCGGACGGTAAACAGCCCGTCCTTGAACGTTCCGAGGCAGATAGGATGCAAATCTCCCGTATTGACGTATGTACACGTCAGTGATCCCCAGCCTCGACATCCCATTCCCTCCCACCCCCACCATCCATTCATCCCTAAACGTAGACAGTTTCTGAGCAATTACTAGTACAAACAAACATGACAGGGCGATATTGATGCAATTAGGCGATCGTTTATTTGTTGTTATCTTGGGGTGTAGTTAATAACCTCTGGGGGGTTTTTGTGTGTGGGATAAAATCAGAATTAGTCAGTAGCATTTGATATTCATATGAAACATACGAACAACAATAGCAGCAAGAACACAACAAACAGGCTCGCACAGAGACACACAGACACATAGACATCCATCCACAGACGGACAGACAGACAGACAGACAGACAGACGGACAGACACACACAAATACACACGCGCGCGCGCGCGCGCGCACTTAGAACAAAAGCTATTAACTGTGTCTGTAAGATTAGAATAGGGTATACAATCATCATGATCTTCTGACAGGAGACAGTATGAATCCATTTTTCAGTAATCCGTCCATGATGCAGGCTACTGGAATTTGTTCATAATCATCCATGCTTATCCACCCGCAAGTAGTGTATGGGACTTTTGCTATGTATCTGCATTAGGAGGTGTTGATTTAGAAAAGAAACGTTCCAGCCCATATCGAATTTTGTCAATTTTATTACTTGATTTAGCTTAGCCTACTGTTACTCCATTTTGAACCGAAAACCAAAGTGAAGTTGAAAAGCAGATAGATGTGGTAGTAATCTCCAGTGTTGGTTTGTTGTTTTTGTTCCTCAAGGATTTTCAAGATTAATTCACATTTAAATTTTTCAAGATTATTTTGCTTTAGATGCTGCTTTTGTTGTTCTCTCTCCTCTCTCTCTCTCTCTCTCTCTCTCTCTCTCTCTCTCTCTCTCTCTCTCTCTCTCACGTAATGTGGATATTAGCATCCAAGGGTTTCGATTGTGAAATGACTGTTTGCGGACGGCCGAGTTATAAACACTTAGTTTTAAAAACATTTCAGTCCCATAGACCAATGGCAGTAGAAGAATTGAACCGCCAGGTGTTTGTCGTGTCCAAGGCAAGGCATTAATGGAAAGCGGAGCCCATCCTCCTCCTTCCGCCGCCTTAACCTTCCCTGGCCCGAAACAGGTACCCAGCTACTGCCGGATGG
>CM031596.1:49479822-49494822 GCA_018398815.1 Conus ventricosus
TTTTTGACTGACATTGTTGATGACGTGGATATAAACTGCAGCTGATGCTGTTATTGTTTACAGTTCCCCAAGGAAATAATCGTTTGTGGTAGGGTTTTTTTTTTAATCTGTAGTTATCTTTGGAGTTTACACTTCAAAGAGATGCTTTCGACCTTGAGGTGGTTGGCTTGGATAGATACGAACTGAATTAGAAACGATGTTTTGGCGTCTTCCAACTCGAGCCTTGGTGATTACTTTTAACTAAGAAACAGTGGCTGTTAAGATGAATGAGAACAAGCCACTCTGACCACTACTGAGGTAACTCGGCAGCTGTGCAGGGACTCGTGCAACCGGTGGCCTGTAAAAGTCTTACATGAACAGCTGTCTGGCAGCGCGGGCTTAAATGCAACGGCTTGGGGGTTGAGAGGCGTGGGAGCAATGCCACTCGATGGTACAGGACATGAGACAGCCTAAAAGGCGACCCAGCGTAACCTAGAAGGGTGCTCTGGCCCGCTCAGACCTCCGCCAAGATCAAACGGATCCTATGATCCGTGTGTGCGCTTTGATCCGTAAATGTTAGGCCACAAATGGAGTGTTAACTGTACATGGGAGAAAAAAAAGACATGATGTGTGCGGGGGTGGGGGTGGGGGGACTTCTATTTCGTCATTTCTGTTAGCTCATGAGTGAAGTGGAAACAACATTTTTGTTCGGCCTTTGGAAGAAATACTAGGTATGGTTTGAAAAAGGTACTTTCCAAATAACGGGATTTGGAATATTTACAAGAACTGTCAGGCAAGTTTTAAATAGTTATGAAAATAGATTATCCTATTGATAGCTATAAATTCGTGAGCAGTTGCTATACAGTGTTCATATTAAGTGGAAAAGTAGTAACATTCTTTCTGAACACATCATGAATCCGCCCCATGACCCAGATCAGTGACACTGATCCCTGCCGATGTTTCATGCATACATTTTCCGCCAAGTGTTCATCCAAATCGGTGAAGAAGCTTTTTGCGTAAGCTTGCGGACAGACAAAGAAAGAAAGCAACGGACTGAGGGGAAAACACGGTCTCTTCATGGGATGAAAGAAAGAAAGAAAGAAATGAAAACGTGCTGACACACGGATGTGAGGGCTGTGGCGCCTAACATGTGAACTGGACCTGACCGAAAGGACAATGAGCAGGATGTGCTTTATTTTTGTTTATTGTGCCTCGACATGGGCGGAGTGGGAGTTCAGTCTGTGCGCGTATGAGGGTGTGTATATGAGCATGTGTCGGTAAGTGCCCACCTATGTACATGCTTCTCTTGTATATATGCGTGGGCGTTTTCGTGCACTTGTGCCTGCATGGTGACTTGAGTGTGTTAGGGAGTGAGTGAGTAGAAGATGGGTGTTATGTGGTACGGAGAGCATGTGAGTACACTGACTTCTAATGGTTACTGCAGGAACAGCGAAAAGCGCCCCCTCCACCCCCTGGAGAGGAGAAAGAGGAAGAGGAAGAGGAATCCCATTGCGATCCTACGTTGGTACGATCAGGAAGGTGTGTGTTTAACAGGAGAAGACATTTTTCACGATAAAAGAAGTAATTAACATAGCTTGAGAATATTGTACAACAATGAAACAGTATTCGAGAGAACTTTCACGAGGATGTAAGAGAAGATGTAGAATTATTGGGCCGCCAAAGAACAGCAAGACCAATAGGTGGAAACGCGTTGTGTTTGTTTTGTTATGTGTTTGTTCTTTTCTTTGGTGATCCAGTAATTCTATTTTTGCTCTTACGTTTCAATTTCCGCCTGCAGACACTCCATTTTGAAACCAACCTTTCACAAGAAATGTTAGTAGGTTTCAGGATATTGCACCACATGAACCGATATTATACATAATGTTCTCTGTGGATAATGCTGTAGTATTTGAGGACATCACAACATGATAAACCAGTCTCTGATATATAACTATCAACATGATTTACCTTAATTGTGAGGATATTATAGCATAGTGAGCCATAAACGTTATTGCAATTCAAACCAGCCGATGAGGACACCATAACAATGAGAACAAGACTTTTAGTGTCTTTGCGTAATCCTTACTTTGCCTGAATTAGACAGTCTTTTAAAGACGTGTCGACATTATGAACGAATATCTTCTATACAGCCTTTGCCTTGAAATAAGATGGCTTTTGATGCATTGCAAAATAGTAGACTAGATCCTCTGTTTCATTTCCACTAAGAATTAAGCCAGGTTTTAAAGACAGTTCAACATGGCCAACCAGTATGTTCTAGACTCGTTTCACTACGAATTAAGCAAGCTTTTGATGACATTGTAAGATAATGGACCAGTCTCGTGTATGGAAGCTTGTCTGCGAAGTAAGCTGAATTTTCAGGAATCTTGAAACAGAAAATCAGTCGCATGTGTCTTGAAAGGTTTCAGTTGTGCTAAAACTGATTCAGTGACATCGCAACGAATTATACAATATGATTGTAAATGCAAGTGAACCCTATTGAAGCAAAAACTAAAAATTAGTGTGTTGGTGGCCCATATTCACGTGCCGTTCAGGTGAGGTCAGTTTGGTGTTCATCAGCTCACCTCGCCCAAGTTTCCTGCGATAGTTGTCCCCGTCTGCCTCGGGTCATAGGCTCATGAAAGTTAAACCGGAATGCGATGAAGTAAAACACATAAAGACCGCATATACTCCTCTTTTGTGATAATGAATTTTGTATTTTTACACCTCTGGACATGGGGCTACAAACTTTCGTGAATATATGTTAACTGACTGCAGTTTGGAATAATTTGATTGGATTCGGTTCACTGACGTTGTTTCCTGTACTGTAAGCTTGTGCCAGAGTGGTATGGTCATGGTGTGAGTAACGTGTGGTGTAACGTAGCATCTTTACTAGTGTTTTTAGTAGCAGAAGTACTCATGTTTGCTTCAATGCTACCACATAATTTGAAAATTTAGATTATTGTTATCAAAGAACTTCTGAAAATGACCGCCGTGACGCAAAAATAGTAATCACAAGTATTTAGAAAACGGGGATTATGATGCAAAAATGGTAATTTTTACCATGAAGTGATTGATGATTATTTTCACCGTAAAACAAACTATTTTCGTCGATCAGAAACTGCTAACTTTCTGGCTTCCAGCTTTTCGAAGCATTGCAAAGGAGTGTATGAAATAAAAGGCATACAGTGATACCAGTCACATATGTGCGCATGCGCGAGTCATAGTTGTCTGCTTACACACGTCATAATTACCTGTTTACGGAAGTCATGATTGCCTGTTTACCCGAGTCAAATATACCTGTTTTCACGGCGGTATTATTTGATCGCCATCGCAGACCGAAAAGGAAGAAAACCAGTAACTATGGAATAACTACCACTGTTTACAGAAAACGAGTAACTATGAAATAATTACCATTGTTTACGCACACACATACACGTACGCACGCACACACACACACACACACACACACACACACACACACACACACATACATACATAGACGCGCGCGCACGCACACACGCACGCACGCACGCACGCACGCACGCACGCCACACACACACACACACACACACACACACACACACACACACACACACTTCTCATCGTTTTTTTGTTGTTGTTGAAGAAAGCGTGTCCACGAAGACAGTAAATGGTTTGGAACGGACTTTGGAGTAAGTTCAGTAACAGATTATGCGTGACAGTGACCTCACACCTACAGACGTACCTTGGTTGCAGACTGTTTGGCGGGCTGATCACGGACATCAAGCGCAAGCTGCCCTGGTACGCCAGCGACTTCAAGGATGGTCTTCACATCCAGTGTGTGGCCTCCATCATCTTCCTGTACCTGGCCACCCTCACCCCCAACGTCACCTTCGGCGGTCTGCTAGGACAGGCCACTGACCAGTACATGGTGAGTCGGTAGCCTTGTCTGAAGGGAGGAGGTGTAAGGGGGGGGGGGGGGGGTGTCTTGAGGGTGAACTATAAGCTCACCACAAGTCGTATGTCAGGAGTGAACATCTTTGTTTTTGCGCCCAGTTTGAGGAGGTAAGTGATTGCTTGTTCTTTGTTTTCATTGTCCTGAATGTTGATTTCATCTTACCAGAAAAAGACCAGAGAGGTCGAAACGTGTCGTGTTTTGTCTTGTTTTTTTGTTCTTCTTCTTCTTCCAGATGGGGATGTTTAACCTGCCCCGTGCCCACAGTCTTCAAGTAGACTATTCTGGCACACAGGTTGCATGCATTGTGTATTTTCGTGTAGCCGGTACTCACCCGTCTTAGGACATGAGCATCGGGATCTTTAGAGTCCGTGTATGGTCTTTAGTGCATGTGACACAGACTAGACCTCGGTTTATAGTCCCATCCGAACGACTGTATGGGGGATGGAGTCAGAACCAATGTTAACTCCGAGGGAAAAATCCCCCTAGACCGAAATTCGAACCCGCAACCCCAGGATCACGAGTCCGGCGCTCTACCAACTGAGCTATCGGCCCCCCTGACAAACCTCCCACCCTCACCCCCAACGTCACCTTCGGCGGTCTGCTAGGACAGGCCACTGACCAGTACATGGTGAGTCGGTAGCCTTGTCTGAAGGGAGGAGGTGTAAGGGGGGGGGGGGGGGGTGTCTTGAGGGTGAACTATAAGCTCACCACAAGTCGTATGTCAGGAGTGAACATCTTTGTTTTTGCGCGTCTTTGTTGTTGTTGGTCCCTTTCGTCCGGCGGAATAGTATTTTTTGTGTGTATCTTTTATGTGTGTTTCACTTTTCGCCTGCAGTCACCTCACTTTGAAACTATCTTTATTGCGAGTCAGGCAGCGAGTCAGCGATGGTCTATTATTCCCACCCCACCCCCCACTCCCACTGTCTTTATTGTGAGTCAGGCAGCGAGTCAGCGATGGTCTATTATTCCCACCCCACCCCCCACTCCCCTTCCGCCCCGCTGCACACTCTCAGGGATGAAAACTCCTCCGCCGTCTCCGCCGTTATTTTTTCGCATCTCCGCCGAAAG
This sequence comes from Conus ventricosus, assembly GCA_018398815.1. NCBI lineage: Eukaryota > Metazoa > Mollusca > Gastropoda > Neogastropoda > Conidae > Conus > Conus ventricosus. Next base: position 49,484,807 of record CM031596.1, read on the forward strand.
AAAAAGTCTCCGCCGAAAAATTATTCGAAGAGTGAAGCTCAGAAACGATCTCAACTTGTCTGAACAGCGAATTTCTTCTCTGTCGGTAATGTTCTCAAACGGCGTAGTTCTCATTCTGCTTCCTTCCAGTATCATTCTCATCATGGCGTCGATTCACAGCGAGAGTTTGTCGCCAGTGAGTGGAAACAAAACGGGAAAAAAAAGAAAGAAGTATGTGAACCACTAGAAGACCGAGTGGCTGCAGAAGGACGTGTGTGACCGCAGAGTCACGGATGTAATAAGAAAACATGACAAAGACGGCGAATTTGAAGTGTTTTGCGAGCCTTGCCAAAAACGTGTCTACTTTGGTAGTCGTGGCTTTGTGGCAATCAGAGATCACATCGAGCGTCCCAGTCACCAACAGAAAATGTGTGTGTTTCCCACACCATTACAGCATGTTTTCAGATCATTGGGTATGCAACAATCTACGTTTCATTTCCAATGATAGTTTGACTCCTACTCTGATTTTTCTACAAGTTCCATTTCGATGGTAGTTTTCATTCTGACTCTGATTTACTTAATATAAAAAGTTACTTCTTTGAAGTCCTTTTTTACAAAAACAAAAATGATAAGCACTCAAGCTTTCGGGTCTTAGACCCTTCATCAGGAAACACTAAACAGTAAACACAAGCGAAAAACAGGATAACAAAACAACGGAGGAAAAAACAACAACTCCGAACCCACTGGAGAGATGAGGAAAATGAGTACTTCCACTCGTAGAGTCTTCAAAGCAAGGAAAAAAACGTCAAAGTGACAAAAAAAAATAAAAGAACAAATGACATCAAAATAAACTGATGTCACAACAGTATTGTGTAACACTTTTCCCAGGTATAATGCAAACGTTTGCTACATGTGCCAAGTGTTGCGTATATGTAACAAACGCTCACCAATTAGATCAGATTATTCTATCCATAATACTATCTTAAAGAAAACTAATGCTGCAAAATATTTAGGCGTGATTATAGATAGTCGTCTCAAATGGAAAGAACATTACAATTTTTGTATGTAAGAAAGCAAATAACATCTTAGCTTTCTTATACAGGAATATCAATGACTGCCCCCAAAAGGTTAAAGACGACTGCTACAAAAACATGGTTAGACCAGTACTGGAATATGGTTGCTCAGTTTGGGATCCTTACCATCTAAAGGACATTGATAACCTTGAAAAGATTCAGAAGAGAGCAGCACGGTTCGTAACAGGGAAAACCCCATTAGAGAAAAGGGGAATACTAGGAAGAACATGAGGAAATTAGATGGAAACCCTTAGAAGAGAGAAGAGCTTTTATTAAACTTAACACCTTTTTCAAAGGCAGAGCTAAAGTAATTGATATTCAATGGAACAACTAGTATTGAATATAAAAGTAGCACCAGGAGTGGCGGTCAATGTTATTACCATACCTGCATCAAATATTGACAGCCACTTTACATTCTTTTTATCCCAGTTCTGTACGGCTGTGGAACTCACTGCCGGGTGCCATCAAGATTGCCACAGGTGCAATCTCATTCAAAAAAACAGGTTGATTCGACAGTTTTGAGATCTGCATATTGACGTTTTCTATTTTTACTTCCCCAGATATTTTATTGAATATCGAGTGCGACCCTTGTTGCCAAGTTTGCTCCAGGGGCCAACAGTCTGAGTCGCACTGTTTTATGTTATTATTTTATTCTACTTTTTAACATGCACGCTGGTGACCTACTCGTTTTATGATGTGAACCAGTATTTTAGGAAGAAGAAGAAGAAGTGTCTGCTAACAGCCCCTCTATGAAATCCTTTTCCACAGCCCACTCCCCCACTACCTATATACTTCCTCTACTCCTCCTCCTTCTCCCTCAACCCCCACCCTCACCCACACAACACACATACCCACACACTTCGCCCCCTCCCCCCCCCCACCCCAGTCCCCTACCCCACCTCACACACACACACACAACCCCCCCCCCCCCCCACACACACCACACAAGCACCCCCCCCCCCCCAAACACACACAAACTTGTCAAGGGGGGGGGATATGATAAGTTGTAAGGGGGAAGGGGGGGGTTGTGTGTGGTGTACTGTTGTGACATCAGTTTGTTTTGATGTCATTTGTTCTTTTTTGTGTTTAGTGTTTCCTGACGAAGGGTCTAAGGCCCAAAAGCTTGAGTGTTTTTTTTTTAAAAGGACTTCAAAGTAATCATTTTTCATATTGTGTTTATTGAAGTCCAGCAGTCGTTTTCATACATTGATTTACTTAGTTTGATTTCCCACTCTGATTTACTTATCTACAGGCCTTATTCTTTATGTCCTGAAAGCACTGTTTATCAAATTTTCTTTAGCTACAGCTCTGAGGATTCATACTAAATGTTTGCTTTGTCTCAATTGACATAGTTTCTTTCCACATCAGTCTCAGTCTTCATGGTGTTGAAAGCTGTTCTATAGAATGAGTTGTTTAGAAGCAAGAAAGTGATTTCTAAAGATTTTTATGCCTTATTTAATACAAAATATGCTTCAGCTTCAGGGGGCGCTGCCCCCTGACCCCCGCCGGGCTGTTGCCCATGGTGACCCCCCCCCCCCCCTCCCGTCCGCCCCGCCAATCTCCTCTTTTTTTTTTAAAAACTGTTTTCATCCCTGACTCTCCACCTCGCCCCTTCCGACCCCTAAATGAAACCCCCCAAAAATCTGAAAGTTCCTTGACGACCGCCACCTTTCCTTTTCCCCTGCCCAATTCCGTGAGTGTCGTTTAGTTGGCAAACGAACCCCCGCGCCACCCCCCAACTGTCTTCCTGCTCCCCTCCCCTACCCCGGCCCTTCCCATCCCACAGCCCCCCCCCCCCCCCCCCCACCCCTCCTCCGCCCCGTGTTACCCTACTTTATGAGGATTGGTCATCTGATAAAGTTTGGTGCTGCCGCCCTCTATCCCCTTTATCCCCCTCACCCTCCATCCACCCTCCGAGAACTTTTAAAGCAACTATTAATATCCACACAAGAAAGTACTGGAGCACCCATCCAACATGTGAATACCGCCAGTTCTCTCCTACCAATCGCAAGGAATTCGACGAATCAGAATTCGACGAATCATGTAGCGCAATACATATATAAATGAACGATACGGAGATGAAAATCTCTCTCTCTCTCTCTCTCTCTCTCTCTCTCTCTCTCTCTCTCCAGACAGACTCACACACACACACACACACACACACACACACACACACACACACACACACACACACACACACACACACACGTAATACATACATACAAACAGAGAGAGAAAGAGATGAAAAACAAAGTTCAAACAATCTTGTTTCTGATCCAGCTTCTTTTCCTTTAAAATCCACTGAATCAATACAACGTTGTCTTTAAGGACTAGAAGTCAAAAAGGACGTCGTTGCTTATTATCTTCATCCTATATTTTTCTCCATGCACCAAAAAGATAAACGTCTTCTGATTGGTAAGAAGAACCGTGGCTTTAATACTGTCATTTTCCTCAGGGAGGACGTAGTCCGCCCCTGGCGAACACCCTTTCGCTTTCCTGGTGAGCATCTGTATTGTTGGGATTTATAGTGAGCCCCTTTGGGTTCATGGTGAGATCCTAGGGGGTTGATAGTGTGCACATTTTATCGTGCTGGTAAGCACCCCTTTTTTCGCTGCCACGACGAGCATGTTTTTGCGTCCACAGTGCGCAGGGTTTTGAGCAGTGCGTGTGGTGGTTGCAGGGCACGATGGAGTGCATCTTCACGGCCTCCATCGTGGGCGTGCTGTTCGCGCTGTTCGCCGGCCAGCCCCTCAACATCCTGGGCAGCACGGGTCCCATGTTGGTGCTGGAGATGATTCTCTACCGATTCTGCGCGTACGTTGTCTCTTTGTGATGTGTGTGTGTGTGTGTGTGTGTGTGTGTGTGTGTGTGTGTGTGTGTGTGTGTGTGCGCGCGCGCGCGCACGCGTATGTGTGTGTGTGTGTGTGTGTGTGTGTGTGTGTGTGTGTGTGTGTAATTCATTTGTATGCGTGACCCGCAGGCCTCTTAGACATTTGATAGAGACAAAAAACCCTGCTTACTCTGACGTTTAAAAGAAAATTATAAGCGTAATCGTTCTTGCTTCTGCTACGCCATTATTGTCGGTAATTGTGCTTACTCTGTTGCCTTACTTTCTCAATTGCTTTTAACTTCATTGGCTATCGAGCATATTGATCAGAAAATGACCTTACATATTCCTGAATGGACTGAAGAATAAAAGAGAAACGTAAGATTCGAGAGATTTGTTCTGCCTTGGCTAAAGGCATATATGTTATAAAAAAAAGAGGGGGCGGGGGTGGGGCGGGTAGGATAAAGATAGAACGAGATATTGAGAAAGCAAAGAAGAGAGAGAGAGAGAGAGAGAGAGAGAGAGAGAGAGAGAGAGTGGGGGAGGAGGTTACGAACGGATAGATGACATACAGGCAGAGAGGGAAAGTGACAACACAAAGTGGAATGAAACCGCAAAGAATATATAGAGCAAATTTCTTAACAAACATTTTTGTTTTTCAAGAGAAAATGAACGTGATTATTGTTTACCATCTTCAGTGACAACGAACTGGACTTTCTGCCTTTCCGCTGCTGGATTGGAATATGGACCACCGCCATCCTCCTCGTCATCGTGGCCTTTGACCTGTCGGCGCTCGTGCGTTATATCACGCGCTTCACCGAGGAGTCCTTCGCCTCGCTCATCGCTTTTATCTTCATCGCCGAGGCTTTCAAGAAACTCTTCGGCATCCTGGAACTGGCTCCCATCAACACTGACCCTGACGTGAGTGCTTGTATTGGCACGAAAGGGGTAGTAGGTTGTCCATCCCTTGCGCACCTTTCTCCGTGGAATCCTTCCCTTTCCCCTCCTGCCTATCCGGAGTACACTTCCATCAGAACCTTTTAGTTGTTCTAAACATCCCCCAAGTGACGCTTACAATGACGTTTCCAAGTGGGAACCAAATGAATTTGAGTTGCACAGATTTCTCTGTTAGAAATTTTGGCGGCATTTGTTTATTCCCAGTGAAGAATGCGTTGGCACAGTACGGCGCCACCCATCTATCCCTCTGTCTGTCTCTGTTTCTGTCTGTCTGTCTGTCTGTCTCTCTTTCTCTCTCTCTCTCTCTCTCTCTCTCTCTCTCTCTCTCTCTCTCTCTCTCTCTTTCAAACACACACACACACAAACACATCTCATTATACGGATCCTATTTTCCTTACCACTCTCGCTCCAACCCACCGCCACCCGTACTCCAACCCACCCTACCCCATCCCCCAAAATTAACGAAATGAAATTCTTCACTCCAAAGAAGAAGATGAAAAAAAAGACAGTAAACTCCCCCTTTTTACAGGCCCCGCTGGATTACAACTGCACGTGCCTCCCGCCAAACTCCTCTCTCACCACCAACGTCACGGCGCTCGACAGCTTGCTGGGGGACAACCTGACGTCGACGGTGACGACGACACTGATGATGATGACGACGACGACGCTGGCGCCCGCCTACAACGTCACAGGGAACGAAACTGTGATCGACTGGGCAGACCTGTCGAAGGAGATGTGCAAAGAGCTGAAAGGGGAGCTGTTCGGAAGCGGCTGTGACACGCCCGACTACAAGGCGGACGTCTTCTTCCTCTCCTTCATCCTCTTCTTCGTCACCTACATCGTGGCTACCACGCTGAGTCGTTTCAAGAACAGCTCGTTTTTCCCCTCTTTCGTAAGCAGTGAAGAAGACCTAAGAGGTCGAAACGCGTCGCGTTTTGTCTTGTGATTCGTTTGTCTATGTTTTTTTGTGGCGGTGCGCTATCACTAACATTTAGGATTTGTTCAGATTTCCGCCTGCAGTCGCCTCATTTTGCAACTAGTAGGGTTTTTTTTCTCTCTCTTTTTTTTCTTCTCCTTCGGTTGGTTGTGTTTTTCAGTTTGGGTCGGGATGGAAAAAAAGCAACAACAAAAAAGCGGGGGGGTTTCATGCAATGTTGTCCCTGGTTTAAGAGTGTAGCGTGCAAGCTTTTGTCTCTCGGTCTTTAAATGATTCACTGCCTCTGTCTTTTTGTCTGTGTCAGTCAGTCAGTCTGTCTGTCTTGTGTGTGTGTGTGTCTCCCTTTCTCTGTCTCTCCCCGCACCCTCCACAGCACTGATATGGCCTGTCGTGGATGGCAAGGGTATAAACGGCATAAAGTGTACTCTCTTTCTCTCTCTCTCTCTCTGTGTTCCATGTTTTCTCGCTTTCTCTGTCCATGAACTCTCTGTCTGTCTGTCTGTGTATTTGTGTGCGTGCGCGTGCGTGCGTGTGTGTGTGTGTGTGCGCCAGAATGATTCTCTGTTTATCCCCTTTCTCTCTCCTCTCTGTATGTGTATTTGAAGTTATGATCAGCCCTACTTCAGCTCTACAGATATCTAAGACTCGAAGGCATGCTACAAAATTGATGTTTGGCGATACGTTTTGTTACATTTGTAAACAGCGAAAACGTTGGTCAGTTCGTTGTAATGAGTTGAGGTGATGGTGATGTATGTTTCTCGTTGTGGCAATATGCATTGCTGACACTACATGACCGAATCAGCGTCTTTTAACGATTGCCTTTCTGATATTAATGGTCGTGGTAATGACGATGATGATGAAGACAATCAAGATGACATATATATATATATATATATATATTATATATATATAGAATGCTGAACAATTAAATAGTGGGGGAAAACAAGTGCAGGTTAACAATTCTTCAGTCGTTATAGTAATGACTTGGCAAAGATTTGAACTTTAAAAAAAAAAAAAAAAAAAAAAATTGAAGATGAAGAAAATGGGGGAATATATTATAACTATGAGAAGCCCTTCACTAGCTGCCTGAGGGAACCATCATAATCTCTCTTGAAGGCACATTTATTTGTATTGCCTGCTCCTAGGCCTTTCGTCCGCTGGATCGGACTCATCAGGGAGACACGGCTGATTGTGTCTGTGCTCTAGGTGTCAAATAGAGACACACCACAGTCCATAATTCTGTGGTGTTCTCACCGCCAAGGGTTCAAAAAAAGAATCCAACAGCACCCCCAAAGCAGCCAGCGAAGGGTAGTAAATGGAACAAAACGAAGGTGTGGAGAGGAAAAAAGTTGCTGAAAAACTAAAAGCATTATTCAAACAGTATAAAATGTAGGGGACAATCTTTGAGCCTATGCTTGAGGATCCAATCAAGGATGCAAGGGAGGTCAAAAGATATGGAACAGTCTGAGTGGTCAGCTCTGCTGTTCAATAACCCAAGCATTGTGAGTGGCTAAGAATTGTACAGAACAACCTTTACTTGGATCTCTTAAGAGATGCAATCTCCCACTGATTGACCAAACAATAGAATGCTGAACAATTAAATAGTGGGGGAAAACAAGTGCAGGTTAACAATTCTTCAGTCGTTATAGTAATGACTTGGCAAAGATTTGAACTTTAAAAAAAAAAAAAAAAAAAAAAAAAAAAAAAAAATTGAAGATGAAGAAAATGGGGGAATATATTATAAACTATGAGAAGCCCTTCACTAGCTGCCTGAGGGAACCATCATAATCTCTCTTGAAGGCACATTTATTTGTATTGCCTGCTCCTAGGCCTTTCGTCCGCTGGATCGGACTCATCAGGGAGACACGGCTGATTGTGTCTGTGCTCTAGGTGTCAAATAGAGACACACCACAGTCCATAATTCTGTGGTGTTCTCACCGCCAAGGGTTCAAAAAAAGAATCCAACAGCACCCCAAAGCAGCCAGCGAAGGGTAGTAAATGGAACAAAACGAAGGTGTGGAGAGGAAAAAAGTTGCTGAAAAACTAAAAGCATTATTCAAACAGTATAATATATATATATATATGCGGTGGATACAGGATGTTGATGTTGATGATGGCGGTGACAGTAACTGTGTATGCGGTTGTGGATGCAGGTCCGGCAGACGTTCAGTGACTTCGCTGTGCTGATCGCCATTCTCATCGCCGTGGGGATTGATGTCGCCATCGGCATCCCAACGCCTAAGCTGGAGGTCCCTGTCGAGTTCAAGGTAAGACACCTGTCGTTATTGGGGTAGCCACCTTTCAAACAGAGGTGAGAGTGTTAAGAAGCGCAGGACACTGCGGACCCTCTGTGGTTCTTCAGTGCCGCACTCATTCTGTAGCTATCAGAACAAAGTCTGACCATTTAGACAGTGGGTCAAAACAGGACGTAGCAGACTCTCAACACACTAGCAGATTGAAAAAAATGGGAATGAAGACTTTAGGAATGAACCATCGCCTGGAAAATGAATACGATGCCCCTGCGCGTTTGATCCGTCACTGGAAATTACCGCCTCTATGTGACACCGTTTCTAATCGTTTGCGAATGTTTTTCACCAGGTATTTATCACAGACACAGGCATATGACTCGGAACAAATTCCGCTTGCCCTGCCTATCACGAGTGTTATTTGCTGTGCAGCCGACACGTGATGACCGTGGGTGGCTGGTGAACCCGTGGAGTGATCGCAACCCCTGGTGGCTGACCATCGCGGCCTGTGTGCCCGCCCTCCTGGCCGTCATCCTCATCTTCATGGACCAGCAGATCACTGCTGTCATCGTCAACCGCAAGGAGAACAAGCTGAAGGTGGGACCACGAGCCATGTTGAAGCGTCTGTCTGTCTGTCTGTCTGTCTGTGTCTGGTGGCGATTCTTTGCGCTGGAAAGGGTGGGGGGAGGGGAAGGGGAAAATCGTTTTAAAATATGGTGTCTGTTGATATGCTTAGGTTTGAGATGCTGGAGTGATAGTTCGATAACAGACAGAATCATGACAATTTAGATGAATTTGAAAAAAAAAGCAAAACAAAATAAAGCATCCATCGCCACCAACAATAAAGGAATGACAGAGTTTTCAGAGGAAAGGGAAATGTGCGCCGGTAATGTTTCAGCTCACGAGCAGTTCTTTAGGATGATCTTCAGTAAAGTATTCAGCTTGATCAAATCCCTGTTGGGATTGTTTCATCACCAGCTATTTTTTTTTCCCATTCTTAAGATTTAGATGGAGGCCCTGTTTACCTTTTCATTTAGCTTTTTTTCATAATTAGTAAATTTGGTGTGTGTGTGTGTGTGTGTGTGTGTGTGTGTGTGTGTGTGTGTGTGTGTGTGTTCGAGAGGGATTGAGACTTTTCAACCTGTATAAGAAAGATACTACTTAATCCTAAACGATACTGTGCAGCATTAAAATCAGTAGTCGATAATTTACACCTTATTCGGAACAGGTGCAAAGAGAAAATCATCATTTCTGTGTAGGATGAACTGAAACAATCGATCAAGAAGAAGACAAATAAATAGATTCACACACGCACGCACGCGCACGCGCACACGCACACACACACACACACACACGCGAACGAAAACGTAGACGTGTACACACAAGCACAAACAAAAAGCCTCTACACAGAAAACAGTTTTTGTAGGGTTTTTTTTCCTTGTGTTAATTTTTGGATAGAGAATTGATAGTGGTGTCTTCCTTCAGAAAGGGAACGGCTACCACCTGGACCTGTTCGTGCTGGCCATCACCATCCTCATCTGCTCGTTCCTGGGTCTGCCTTGGTATGTGGCCGCCACCGTGTCCGCCCTGGCCCACATCATGAGCCTGAAGAAAGAGTCCGAGTGCACTGCCCCTGGCGAGAGGCCCACTTTCCTCGGAGTCCGGTAGGTGAACAAACTGCCTTTTTTTCTTTCTGTCTTTCTTTCTTATTCTCTTTTTCTTTTTCTTCTTCATTTTGGGGGCTTAGTGGAGGGCAGGGCATTTTATGAATGATGTTGATGTCTTTGATGACAATGTGTGGAGGTGGAGGCGGTGTTGGCAGTGGTGGTGGTGGTAGTGGTAGTGGTGCGTGCGTGTGTGTGTGTGTGTGTGTGTGGCGGAGATGGGGACGGAGATGTGTGTAGGCATTAGTCGTAGTTATATATGAGCACGCGCACATGTATGTGTGTGTGTGTGTGTGTGTGTGTGTGTGTGTGTGTGTATGTATGCGCGCGCGC
>CM031596.1:49502322-49504822 GCA_018398815.1 Conus ventricosus
CCTTAGTTTTGAGTGTGTGTGTGTGTGCGCGCGCGCGCGCGCGTGTGTGTGTGTGTGGAGAGAGAGAGAGAGAGAGTGTGTGTGTGTGTGTGTGGAGTGATTGAGGGAGAAACACTTGTGAGCGAAGCTTTATTTCTTATCTCTTACAAAAAGCCATAGATAAACCACAAAGACTGTAAGCATGCTTGGAATTGTCTTGGTGTGAAAACAAGAATAGTCTGATACGTGTACATAGCAAAGTGTCCATCAGTGCCTTTCTATTTCAGACGCAAGTGTTCCCGTTTGCTCTGAAACATCCTTTTTATTTAAACCGTCATCAAATTTGTGCTGTTTTGAACGTATCTCTTTTAAGTCGAAGGAATCTTGAACTACTTATTCATTTTGTCCATTCCTTTTTACCTTGTTAAAGTAAAAAAAGAAAAGAAAAAAGGAAGCGATGAGTGTCAAAGTTAACCGATTTTATTATTGTAACGGTGGTTATTTATTAATATGATTACTCATACGAGATAGATGCGTATGACTGCGTGTGGATAACGTGTGTGGATAGTTTTTATGTCGAACTCATTTACACAAGACTGGTGACTATATTGTTTTAATTCTGTTGTGCCTGTTTTAACCTCTGGGTTCTATCAATCAAATACCTTTTTTCGTGATCGATGTATAATTGTGATGGTCTTTATCACGCTTGTTTTAGCCACGTATTCGAATCTCTGCCCGTTTGTTGCGGTAGAGCCTTGTAGTGGAAATAGAAGTTCTGTTGCAATAGTTATACCGTGAGTAATGCATGGGCAGAAGATTATAATTCATCGGACAGTCTTGAAACAGGACGGAAACGATGAGTACAGTGAAGAAACAACGGTTTATTATGGTCAGTTCACTTGCATTGCATTTCTTTTCATAGGTGGAAAATATTAGCAATGCATTTAAGCTTGAAAAAAAAGATTGAAAATGAGAATTGCTCAGGTGATACGGATAGATGTTTTTTACACATCAGTTAATATTGTCACAATGTTGCATTGTTATGTGATAAGAGAAGTGTTAAAGTGTTTTACTACTATTTCTTTTGCTAAACTGTATGTGGTCTGAGCAAAATAGCTTTCATCTGATGAAAAAATTTGAAATTTTGTTATTTATTGTTTTTATGTATCCATGTCATAATAAAAAATAAACATTTCATTATTCTGTAAATGTCAAATTCTAGTCATAATCATCACCACTATCATACTGTCTGCTCCTTTTATTTTATTCGTTTTATCATTAAATCTCAAGATTTTTTGGCAATGATTTTTATCGGTTTGTATCTTTTTCACTAAACCAGAGTTTTAAATTGAAAAATTCACCTCCCACCACCTTAATGTTGTTTGTAAATATGACAGGCATTTACACCGGTAAAAACATGGTTTAATGTCAATATTGATCTGAATGAAAAAGGAAGATCGTACATTGTGTGATATGGGAATGTCGACTTAAAAGACTGGGCAATCTTTTGATGCAAAGCATCTGTTTGTTCATTGATTTATCGAGTTGTTTGTTTATTTATTGAGTTGTTTTATTAGTTTACATATACTTATCAGAAATTTGGATATGAACCCACAGTCGGCTGCCTGCAGGTAAAGCCCACTGCTGTAAGAAATATGGATATGAGCTGTCTTCCGGGCCATGTTGGGATGCCGGTGGCTCTTTCAGTATGAATAGCTCCCTCGCCTCATGGAATTTCAGTGCTAGTAACTGCCCCTTCTCTGTGACTGTCTTTGACTCTGCCTTAAAAAAAAAAATTCTTTCTTTACCGTTCTTGTGTTGTTTTTTTCCACCCTACCTTTTCTTGACCGTTCTCTGGTCTTTTTTCTGGAAATTCTTTTACACTTGTTTTTACTGGTCACAATTTATGACAGGCCTTTTTTGTTTAATCGTCGTAATTTGGCGACAGGGAGGTGAAAATTGTACACACTGTACAGAGCGGATACCAGCAGTCCATTTTGTGATGGTTTGTTGTCCTTGTGGCCGGGTTTTTTGTTTGTTTATTTCGTTTTTGAGGTGGGTGGGGGTTAACATTGAAAACGTTTTTTAAAAAGTTTTGGACTGAAAAGGTAAGCGGAATGACTGGCGCGTCAGCGCAGCCTAGTCTTGTCCACCTTAGGATGCCAATAGCTCAGCTGTCTTTGTCATCAATAGTTTTCAGAGTTTGTAGCCGTTTCCGAATGTGACCTTTTATAATGGCTTGTAAGCCTTGTGGCCTTTGTTATGTTTGCTTTTTGTTTGGGGGGAGGGGGAGGGGGGGGGGGGGGTGGAGGAAGGAGTAACATTTAAAACGTTGGTACAGTGGAGGTAAGTGGAATGGCCAGCACGTCAGCGCAGCCTAGTCTTATCCGCCACAGGATACCAATAGTTCAGCTACCTTGTCATTAACAATGTTTTGTTGTTTGTTGCTGTTTCCGAACGTGACCTTGTTCCCAGTATGAGTTTGACAGCCCTGGCAGGCCCTGTGCAGCCTGGTGGGCTA
>CM031596.1:49509822-49517322 GCA_018398815.1 Conus ventricosus
TCAAAAACGTTGGACACAACACACCAGTCAAGATTGTAAGGAACTATCCACCTGTCGAAGACGCGAGGCACTACACCCCGCCATGCGACGTGAAGTGCTACCCCGCCTATCAAGGATGTGAAGTAGTATCTACTTTTCATGGACGAGAGGTACTATCCATCTGTCGAAGACGTGAGGCACTATTCCCCCCCCCCCCCCCCCCCCCCCCCCCCCCCCCCCCCCCGTCATGGACGTGAAGTGCTACCCCGCCTATCAAGGATGTGAGGTAGTACCCACTTGTCATGGACGAAAGGTACCATCCACCTGTCGAAGACGTGAGGCACTACCCCCCCCCCCCCCCCCCCCCCCCCCGGTCAAGGGTATGATGCGCTATACATTTGTCAATGACGTGTGGCACCACACACCTGCCAAAGAGGTAAGGCACGACACATCTATCAAATACATGCAACACCGCCCACTTGTCGAAGATGTAAGGCATAATCCATTTATGAAAGAGATGAGTCACTACCCATCGGTAAAAGACGAGAGGTGTCAAAGACGTGAGGAACAACCCCCATAAGGAAGATGTCAAGAACTAACCGCCTGTCAAAGACGTCATGCACCACCCACATGTCAACCACGTTTGACGCTACCCACCAGTGAAAGGCGTCAGACAATTACCCACCTGTCAAAGGCATGGCTTTCTGAACGCCGTTGGACACCCCAGTCAGAGTTTTGCCGTCGTAAATAAACTGTACGTCATTCATTCCTTGTGTCTGGAAACAAACAGAAAAATGGAAGGAACTGATTCATTTCGTGTTGTGATATATAAAGGGAAAGATGGAACAAAGAGGATATTGCTTTTGAATTTGACCCCCCAAAAATGAATCCCATCTTTCTCGGTCGGAACGTGTGCGAACACGCGCATACACACACACGCACGCACACACACACACACACACACACACACACACACACACACTTACAATAGGTAAGATGAGGGTGGCACCACTCGTTCGACGCGTGGTCCTCAAAACGAACGCACGTGCTGTTCTGACGTGGAGAGTAAAAAGGAGGGAACCTGGGGGTGACCACAATTCCCAAACATGTCCTGGTACTGCTCGTTCGTCGCTCTTCGGCCTCTGGTCACAAAAGATACAGGCTGTTGACATGGCATTACAGCCTCTGGTTACAGAGGATACAGGCTATTGATCTGGAATCAGAACCTCTGATTACACCAGGTACAAGCTGTTGATATAGAATTGGAGCCTCTGGTTACACTAGACACAAGCTCTTGACATAGAATTATAACCTCTGGTCACACAAAATACAGGCTGTTGACATAGAATTAGATAGAGCCTCTGGTCACACAAAATACAGGCTGTTGACATGGAATCAGAGCCTCTGGTCACACAAAATACAGGCTGTTGACATAGAATTAGAGCCTCTGGTCACACAAAATACAGGCTGTTGACATAGAATTAGAACCTCTGGTCACACATGAGACAGACTGTTGACATGGAATTACAGCCTCTGGTCACACATGAGACAGACTGTTGACATGGAATTACAGCCTCTGGTCACACAAGATGCAGGCTTCTGAATTAGAGCCTCTGGTCACACACGATTCAGGCTGTTGACATAGAATTAGAGCCTCTGATCACACAAGATACAGGCTGTGGACATGGAATTCGAGGATCTGATTACACAAGATACAAGCTATTGGCATGGAAATAAAACGGTTAAAAGTTAAGGTTTCCCATAGCTTGATGGTCATAGGGGCAGTGACTATTTAGAGATTCACTGTGTCTGAGACACAGAAGATTGGAAGGCGGAGCCCTTCCATTCCCTTCCACTGCCTAAAGCCTTTCCTGAACTGAATTGGGTACCCATGTACTGATGGGTGACAGACTGGGTTTTCAAACTGAAAATGTCCGACCCCACAAGTGGTTCGAACTTACGACCGTCAGCTCTACAGACAAACGTTCTAACCACTCAGCCACGGACCCCTCTGGTAACAATGTATTCCCAGCGTCGTATCCTGAAATGGAATCGTTTCGGATTGTTTATAACTGTCTGGGATTGGTGAGATTCGATGTCATTCTGGTGGTGGTGTCAGTATAATTTTAGATAATACCCTATCCCCCCCCCCCCCCACACACACACACACACTGCATTCCCTCGCCTTTACTAGAATGGTTATTCCCATCTGTCAAAATACCAGAGATGGATATGGTGTTAAACATGAATTAGCTTCAGCTGGGATTCCAGAATGAAACAGGATAAGACCCGACCAGAGCTCTGGATCCATGGCCGGTTCATACTTCCAGTGAGATCTTAGTCCGTAAGACTTGTTCCCAAACCTGTTCCTGCATGTCTGTTTACATATCAGTTCATCAAGCTGTACCACCACTGTGGTCTGATGGCAGTTGGATGTGATGTAGTCCGCACGTAGTGATGTTTCCGTAATGAAACTGAAACAGGAGTAGATAATATGCGCGACATGCCAGTCATTATGTAGTGAACTGTCACATTTATTATCGCGGAATAACGGCAGATCTCACCCGCTGTGCAACAATAAGCAATCTGGCAATGACATAATCATAACAATAACAAAACGTTAAATTTCAACGGTATTGCTGTTCGTTTTCACACACATTTGAAATCTTTCTCGATAACATTTCCCCACTAAGACAAATTACAGATTTGCACATAAGTACACATGCGCGCGGTCAGCACTTTTTTTCCCTTTTCAGTCAGCTGTCTTACTGTGTAGTTGTTATCACATAAACATGCTACAGGTTTCACGAAGAAGTCTTACTCTGCATATCGCGTGGTATTTTCATCTGTTACTGTTTTCTTGTGTTTCTTTTATTGTTTGACATTAATTACTTTCAAAGTGGGGTGACTGCAGGCGAAAATTGAAACGTTCACCTAAGACCAAATTTTGCGTCCAGGTCGAAGAGATAAGTGACTGTCTGTTCGGCCTTCATGTTCATTGTCTTGAATGTTATTTCTCTTGCCTGAAGAAGACTCAACAGGTCGAAATGGATTGCGTTTGTTTTCTAATTTGTTCCTTCCTTCGTTTGACGGCGCAGTAATTCTGTTCTTGCTCCTGTGACATAATTACGAAAGCAAAAGGAAAAGCAACCTGGACAAAGCAGGGCCGGATGTCTGCAGAAGCGAGGCCAGGTCTGCAGGAGGAGTGCCCACTCCGGACCTCGTGCTTCCGTCCGGCAGGGTGACGGTCCACTTCTTCTGCGTCCTGACTCCACCCGACATCCTCTGCGCCTTCAGCAGCGCCTCAAGATGAGCCGGCATGTCGCCCGTGCCGGAAGTGACGGTGCCGTTGGGTAAGGTGACGGACCACTGCCGCTGAATCCGACGTCCTCGGCCCCCAAAGGATCCCCCCGAAGACCGCCGCGCCTGAGCGTCCAGGAGGGCCTGGAGGTCGGCTGGGATGGCCCCGGTGCCGGATCGGGTGGACCCGTCGGGCATCGTCACGGTCCATCGGCGGGTGGTGGTGGTCTTCACGCCGGTACCCGGACCCCCACCCAGCAGAGCCTGGATCTCCGCGGGGATCTCCCCGACGCCGGATCGCCGAGATCCGTCCGGTAAGGTGACGGTCCAGCGGCGGTGGTCTTCACGCCCTTCCTGTTCAGCATGGCCCGGAGATCGGCCGGCACGTCGCCGACCCCGGTCCTCTGCGACCCGTCAGGCAGGGTGATGGCCCATCGACGAACCTGTGCACCCCCTGTTCCCTTGGAGCCAGCACCGCCACCCTGAGAAGTCTTGTCTGCTCGGACCTGTGCACCTCCTGTTGCCCTGGAGCCGGCACCGCCACCCTGAGAAGTCTTGTCTGCTCGGACCTGTGCACCTCCTGTTGCCCTGGAGCCGGCACCGCCACCCTGAGAAGTCTTGTCTGCTCGGACCTGTGCACCTCCTGTTCCCATGGAGCCGGCACCGCCACCCTGAGAAGTCTTGTCTGCTCGGTTTGTTTCGCCGCCGGTGGCGTCGCGGTGACGGGGTACGTTAGCTCCGGAAAGGATGGTCGTTTGGGGGTTCTTTGCGATCTGCCACAGATGTTGTCAACATGACCGAACGGTCAATGATGAAAAACAAACGAAACGGTGGCAACAGTCACAATGTCAATGACAACAAAACACAAAACAAAACAAGAAACAAACAACAGAAAAAGTAAAGCAAACACCATCAGCAGCAGCAACATAAAAGCCAAGCCACGCATTTTTGAATTTCAACATCGTTTTGAAGAATAACTTAGAAGAGCGTGTGTATCCTTGTATGTGCGTGTATGTATCAGCAAGCATGTGTGCATGCTAACTCGCGCGCGCGCGCGTCTGCATGCGTGTGTGTGTGTGACTGAGTGTGTGCATGCGTGTGTGTGTTTGACTGCATGCATGTGTGTGCGACACGGGCGCGCGTGCGTGCGTGCTGCGTGCGTGTGTGTGTGTGTGTGTGTGTGTGTGTGTGTGTGTGTGTGTGTGTGTGTGTGCGTGCGCGCGATTTGCGCCATGTGCGACCAATCTGTAAGTCTGAAATCAAGTTGTACGTGTCTGATGAAGTATCAGAGGTCCCCTCAAAGCACAGCAATGTCGTCACCTTAAACACGTCAGTCGGGGGCTGTCCTTCCCCTTTGGCCACCACAGTGCCGGTAGGACTGCGCAGTTCCCAGCGGGTCAGCTTCGACCCTGGGACTCCTGACTGCTGCACCACCCGAACGTCCGTTCGGCCCCGTTGACGCCGCACACTACTCGGCGGCACCTGACCATAGCCCGACCCCAGGATGGTGCCTTGACCGTCCACCATGTACCATCTGGAATCAGCTTAGCTCGTTAGACTTTCCTTTTCCTTTCTTTTCTTTTTCCCCCTTCTGTCTTCTTCCTCATCCCTATCCTTTATCCGTCCAGCCGTTTCACCTTTTTACTTATTTGATTTCTTTTCTTTTTTTTTTTTGCTTCTTTCTTTGTTTCCCCCCCCCCCCCCCCTTTCCCTTCTTTGGTTCTTGGTTGTTGTTTCTGTTTGTCCATTCTTCTTCTCGTTCTTTTTTTCCCGCTTGATCTCTTTTCTGCCCTGATTACTATTATCATTATGACCATTATCATTACCATTTTTTAAATTCATATTGCTGTTGTTGTTATTATTTATTGATATTATTATCATCATCATTATCATTATAGATATAATAGATATTTACATGCCTAACCAGTTGAATGTTTCAGACGTTTACACGAGAAAGTACACATTAAATCACAACAAAAATAAACACACGAAAAACTGGTGAAACATAAAATGCCGCAATCAAACGTTCATACCACATCCAGGCAGCCCTGTCACTCCCTCTCTCTTTCTCTACCCAACTTCCGCCTCACAAACAAAAACGATCAGGAACACATGACTCATCGCAGGCACCCAAGAACATGCAATGTACAGCGAGGAGTCCACGTTTTCACCTGGTCTTGGGAGTCTCATAACCACGAGACGCTTTGGTTTTCTCGAACAGCTCCCGGATGTGGTCCGGGATGGGGCCTCTGCCGGACAGGACGGTGCCATTGGGCAGCGTGACGGTCCAGGAAGACTCCTCCACCAGGGTGGGCAGCACCATGGAACCCTTCAGGAAGCCCTTCACTCCGGGAGGTAAGGTGCCAGACCCGGACAGCAGCGGCGTGCCGTCCGTACGCGTCAGCTGCCAGAGAGAACTGGTGTCCGTCAGCACCAGCCCCGACCTCAGCTCTGAGTACTGCAACAGGACAGTAAGTAGTACCGACGTGGGTGACGACAATCGTGACGTTGCTGGTGACGATGAAGGTGATGATTTGCACCCAGATCAAAAGAGAAGATTTACTGTTATTTTCATTGTTTTGAATGTTGTTTGTCCTGACTCAGGAAGACCCAGTAGGTCGAAACGCGTTGTGCTTGTGTTGTAATTTGTTTGTTCCTTCGTTTGGCAGCCATGTAATTCTGTTTCGCTCTTGCGTCACATTCCGTTCAGTGTTCCAGTTAAGCCATCTGAGCATCGTCACTCATGATATCAGACAAGTGACATCTACAGAATCATAATTATAATTTTCTGTCCACACGTGACGACATCCCTCATCCCCATCCCTTTTCTACACTCACACTAACTCACACATTCTGTCATACAAAACAAAAAGGCGAATATCGCCCTGTTCTTACTTATTTGATTAAGTCAGTCTGAGCATCAATACCTTTAATATCAATGATTGCATGGGTCCTAAAAATGAAATAAAACGATACCGATGACACCGACAACTATTAGCAGCGACTTGTTAGTGTCACGTTGGTGTTCGGACTGGGGATCAACAGGACCAGGCCCGATCCTGAACGTACAACAGACGATAATGATGTAGATGATCAGGATACTGTTATTTGTGAAAATGATGTTGGTGACGGTAAAGGATATCCCAACAGTTATCATGTTGTCAGAACTGCAGTGCGCCAGGACCAGGTCTGGACTCTTGCTTGTGTACTGCATCTGACCGGTTACAAAGTAGGTGCCGATGATGTTGATAGTAGTGACAGCAAGCAGGGCTTTGTTGTTATCGTGTCGTTAATTAGGCTACCACCATGTATTTCGGTAACCTGCGTCGTTTCAACGATAGGATTTTCCTTCATAAAAGCTCACCGATTAATTCGTAAAATAAAGTCTTGAGTCGAGGAATTCTGCAATGTGCCATGTTTGGCTCAGTGTAGTTTTGTTCCGATCCCTTCTTACCAGGTTAAGACCTTTACAGCACGTTGTTGTCAAGGGTCGTCTGCTGATACACCGGATTTCATTCGCACACAATGACATTGCACTGTTCTCTACGTTTACCCTAATATCGTTGGTGATGCATTTTGTTGAAGATGAGGAAAACGACGACCAGAATCACAAAACGTCAACAAAAGCACAGACAGCAATAACATGTAAATTAAGCAAGGTTCAAGCATGTCCTTAAGTGTGAAACGTTGATCACAATTAGTTTTGTTACACAGGTAATGGAGGACGAGGCATCAATGTCTCATGATAGGTTTGTATGTATGCATTAAATTTGTTATCCTTTGATATTTAAATAGTTCCTCCATAAACGATATAATAATGAGCTAGTTTCAAAGCGAGATGACTCAAAACAGGAAATTGAAGCAAATCTTAAAAAGAAAGGTAATTAGTTTCGCAAGGCAATCCACACAAACAGATTACAGGACAAAACACGATACATTTCGACCTCTTGGGTCTTCTTCAGGCAAAACAAACAACGTTTAGGACAATGAAAACGAAGAACGAGCAACCAAACGTTGTTTGTTTTGCTTGAAGAAGAGGTCAAAATGCATCGTTCTTTGTCCTGCTATCTGTTTGTCTGGATTGTCTTTGCGGAGCTAAAAACCTTTCTTTGTAAAATTTGGCATCATAGTGAATCACCCACTGTTTGATGTTTGAACAGTTCAACACACGGTATCATAGTGAATCACCCACTGTTTGATGTTTGAACAGTTCTACAGACG
>CM031596.1:49522322-49563927 GCA_018398815.1 Conus ventricosus
TTAGTATTTGCCACAAAGAATCAGAGAGAGTCTTAGACAGGGCTATCATTGCAAAAACGCATAAGACCTGCAATTAAACTTGTCACATAACGAAAGCTGTCCCGCGTAATTCATCATGTCTAAATCAAACATCGCGATTCGTGTGTCTGTGCCCCTACTGTCTTACCTGCAGTCCCCATTTATAATGGTCGTTCCACTGGATCTTCGGAGGATGCTCAGGCTGCACTCGGTAGCGGATCTTGAGCACGAAGCGGTCCTGGAACTCGTCACGTGGTACCGTATCAAGGCGCACGTGCCCCGTGCGGTTGAAGTAAGCCGTGCCCTGACGCGTCAGCAGCACGCGTTCTACGTGCGCCGCGTGTCTGTGCACCGAGTTGTCGTCGAACGTTCCGTCGAAAGTATAGTGGATGGAAGGAACACAACCTGCATATGAATAATCATGCATTTCTGAACGAATCGGTTGCGGTGGGTGGTAAAACTATGATATGATTAAAAGGTAGTAGGTGGTAGGGGTATCGTGTCTGATGGAAAATGAAGCCAGAAACGTCCACAGCCCTCTGTCGTTAATCATGTGCAACAGGGCAGAGCAAGCTTTCAATGATCCACCCATTCCTTCGCGTTGTTTTTAAATGTCATTATGAACACTCAGATAAAAAGAGTCACAAAGGGGAAAGTTAACATTGCAATAGGTAACCGATTTAACCTTTTGTTTAAAAAAAACACCCCACTATGTTACTGAATCTTGGTTATGGATATGTCACGGCCATGGAGAAAGGTGGACAGAACCTGGAGACTAGGTCTTTAGAGTGAACTTCTTGTTTGTCCAGGTCCCGCTAAGGTGGCTGAAGGCTGTTGATGCTTAATCCTTATTCTGCAGCAGAATTCCTAGTTCACCGTACTCTGAATGTGGATAGAATTTCTGTGGTATGTCAAATCTTTGAGGATGTGTTCTTTGTCCGGCCACCAATGTGTTTATTGCCCGGATCTTATGTTGTTTTTCCAGTAATGTTCATCATACCCTTGAGATTAAACATCAAACTTCACCTTCTTCAGGCTTTTTCGCTCCTTCTAAAACACAGCTTCTCCATTCTCCACTTCCCAGCAATTGGGGAATTCTAGAAGGCTGTCTCCGTGCTGTGTATTCTGCATAGTGTAAAGCCCAGAGAGCACCAATAACAACAAGTGGGCTATCCAAAAACAAAACAAAACAAAGAAAAGACGAACATCAAAGTTATAATAACCCTCGACAATAACGCTACGCCAACAAACATGTCAATGGCTTTGATACACCTATATTTGCCACCAGAGTGAAAGCTTTCTACAATCATCGCATGCCACTCTCATTCTGTTGTATCTGTGTTCTTCTTTCCTGTAATTTCTTCAAAATAACAATTTTACCCAGAGCCGATGTGTGGTGGACGCATGCGCACTGGCTGTGGATGTAGGCCGCCCCGGGGGTGCAGGGCTTGACCACGTGACCATGCCCCGGCTTGACCTGCAGGAAGCTGAAAGGGTCACCAGGGTTGGGGCGATTGGTACAGGACCCTGCACAGATTGTTTTAGGAAAGGTTACTGGTCAGGTGTAGATTGTTACGAGGAAAGGTTACTGGTCAGGTGTAGATTGTTACGAGGAAAGGTTACTGGTCAGGTGTAGATTCTTTGTAGGTTATGTCACCGGTCAGGTATGCTATTCGTGGTTTGTTTCTAGGAAAGGTTATTTATTGTTCAGGCCTGCTATTTGTGGACTGTTTCTCGAAAACTTTTCTAGTCAGCTGTACTATTCGAGGATTGTTTCTTGGAAAGACTGTTGGTAAAGTTGACCGTTTGTGGTTTGTTTCAATGATTAGTTGTTAGTCATGTATGTTACTTGTGGATTGTTTCCAGGAAAGATTGAGAGTCAGATATGCTGTTCATGGATTGTTTCCATCACAGGTATTGGTCAGGTACGGTCTTCGTGGCATGTTTCTATGACAGGTTGCATGCTGGTAATGTACGCTGTTTATGAATTGTTACCGGAAATATTGTCAATATGCTCTTCATGGACTGCTTCCAGACAAGACTGTTAATCGTGTATGCTGTGCAGGGATTGTTCCAGTGGATGTTTTTGGCAAGTACACTACTCATGGGTTGTTTGACAATATTTCTCGTCTGGTAAGCTGTTCATGCATTGTTTTTGGAACGACTTTTGGTGAGGCACGCTATTTGTGGAATGTTTCTTGGAATAATTTTTGGTAAGGTATGTTGCTCATTGATTGTTTCCAGGAATTAGTTTTGCTCAATTATGCTGTTCATGCATTGTTTCCAGGGATTGTTTTCAGTCAGGCATGCTGTTTAGACATGTTCTCTTGAAGAAATTACTCGTAAAGTGTCCTTTCAATGGATTGTTTTCAGGAAAGGTTGTTAATCAGGTGTGCTGTTCGTGGGTTAATATTAGTAAAGTTTGTTGGCCAGATACATTATTCGTGGATTGATATCAGTAAAAACATTGTTGGCCAGATACGTTATTCGTGGATTGTTATCAGTAAAGTTTGTTGGCCAGATATCTTATTCGTGGATTGTTATCAGTGAAGTTTGTTGGCCAGATATGTTATTCGTGGATTGATATCAGTAAAAACATTGTTGGCCAGATACGTTATTCGTGGATTGTTATCAGTAAAGTTTGTTGGCCAGATATGTTATTCGTGGATTGTTATCAGTAAAGTTTGTTGGCCAGATATGTTATTCGTGGATTGTTATCAGTAAAGTTTGTTGGCCAGATATGTTATTCGTGGATTGTTATCAGTAAAGTTTGTTGGCCAGATATCTTATTCGTGGATTGTTATCAGTAAAGTTTGTTGGCCAGATATCTTATTCGTGGATTATTTCCAGGAAAGTTTGCTGGTCAGAAGTCCTATGAGTGAATTGTTTCCAGGAAAGTTTGTTGAGCAGAAGTCCTATCAGTGGATTATTTCCAGGAAAGTTTGCTGGTCAGAAGTCCTATGAGTGAATTGTTTCCAGGAAAGTTTGTTGAGCAGAAGTCCTATCAGTGGATTATTTCCAGGAAAGTTTGCTGGTCAGAAGTCCTATCAGTGGATTGTTTCCAGGAAAGTTTGTTGGTCAGAAGTCCTATCAGTGAATTGTTTCCAGGAAAGTTTGTTGGTCAGAAGTCCTATCAGTGAATTGTTTCCAGGAAAGTTTGTTGAGCAGAAGTCCTATCAGTGGATTGTTTCCAGGAAAGTTTGTTGAGCAGAAGTCCTATCAGTGGATTGTTTCCAGGAAAGTTTGTTGAGCAGAAGTCCTGTCAGTGGATTGTTTCTAGGAAAGTTTGTTGAGCAGAAGTCCTGTCAGTGGATTGTTTCCAGGAAAGTTTGTTGAGCAGAAGTCCTATCAGTGGATTGTTTCTAGGAAAGTTTGTTGGTCAGGTTCGCTATTCGTGAACAATTTTATAAGAAAGTTTACTGTCAGGTGTGCTATTCAAGGAGTGTTGTTTAAAAGAGAGACTACTGGTAGCCTCTATTCGGAACTGTTTCAAGTAAAAGCCCATGATCAGCAGCGCTAACCTTCGATTCTTTCCAGAAAAGGTTGCTGCTAAGTGATTTTATCCGTGTATTATATCTAGGAAAGTGTGCTGGACCTTTACATCGTTAATGTATTCTGTCTATAAAAGTTTTAGTCAAGCATTACGTTGCAATGAATCACACTGCACTGCGAGGCGCAATAACATACTTCATTTTAATGCACTGCAGTAACTGTATTGAACTATGCGATACAACACTGGCCTGAATTGCATCATACCACAGTGATTAGCATTACATTGCAATGCATTATTACATCACACTGCAATGCTGCCGACCACACCGCATAGATATAAGCCCATTGATGCTTCTCGAGGGCCACACCGCACTGCATCAGATCATATTGGATTACATCACACTACACTGAACTGTTCCACACAGCAAATGCTTTGGACGAGGTTACACTGCTTCATATCAAACTGCGCTGTTTCACGTTGCAAAGCATTTCAGGCTTTACTTTATTATACTGTACTAGACTGTAACATTTGTAACAGACCACGCTGTATTGCACTAAACGACGCTGCCTTTTACCACACCACACTGTAAGCCACCAAATGGCATCGCGCCACCTGACGCCGCGTTGCACGTGCTGTGCCCCTGGTCTTACCACTGCCCTCCAAAGTCCACTGCAGCGTGCACTGGTCGCGGCATGAGGAGTCGGGGGCACAGCCGGTGCGGGAGAGTAGCGCTGACCCTGGGGGCAGCAGTGTGGGTGGGAGTGACCCCCGCCCCCGCACACCCAGTACTCCCCGCAGCCCCGGGTTTGCTGTGCGTGTTTCCAGCCGTCTGGGCGGCCTCGACACGGATCTGAAGAACAAACACTGGCTGGTGTTATAATAAACATTCCAAACAGTTACAACATCACAAAAACACTGGCTGATAAGAATAAATATCTATATCCAAACAGATACAACAACGCTACAAAAAACATCAAGGTCTGAACAGACAAAAAAATAAACAGATACAACATGACACAAAACATCCAGATTTTAACAGCACAAACTAGCGTTGTGTTTAAAGTATTTTGAATTGCGCGTGATTCAAAAAGGATCTAACTGTTTAATCAAGCGATGGACAGTTTCGAATAGTGTTTTAATCTCTTCGTGGTTGAGGACTACAAAGAAGATTTGCAACTTCGTGTAGACCGAGTGGAAGAGATTATCATTATCATTGTCATTTCAACAATTACTAGTTATTTCCCTCGCCCAAACCTTCTCTCAAAATTCAGTTTCACAGTTTTAGGAGACCCACAGACCACTTCTCACGGAAAAAATCTAAGTCATTGTTTATTTGTGTGTTTGTTTTACTCCTCTTTGTGCTGCCTGAAGAAGACCAGTAGATCACAACACGCCGTGTCTGTTTGTCACTTGATAGTGCCATTCGCGTGCAGGTCTAGCAGCTTTCTTTTTGCTCTTCGCTTCTACAATATACGCACCATCCCCATGCCCCTACGATTTACCCTTCTGTCCCGTTTCCAGTTCCTGCCTTTAGTGTATATGGGCAATAGAGTTACTTTCTAAACACAATCGTAACATGCAGCCATTTGTTTAATAGCGGTTAAAGGAACGGACAACACATGTACGCACACACACACACACACACACTCGCAGAGAGAGAGAGAGAGAGAGAGAGAGAGACAGAGACAGAGAGACAGAGAGAGAGAGACAGAGACATAGACAGAGAGAGAGAGAGAGAGAGAGAGAGAGAGAGAGAGGGGAAGGAGGCGTAGCAAATTCATTCCCTTATCAATGTTGTATTAGCAGAAAGAGATCCTTGGGGAAGTAGCGAGGGAGGGATCTAACGCCCCCACACCCCTTCTCCCCACCCCACAGTAAATCTAGAAACAGAATCATGAACCTGTCTTGAGTAGATGTCTTGTGTAGATGCATGTTCAGTGAAATAAGACAAGAGGATCACTTTCTCGGCTCTCCTTCTTTTTCAGCTTCCTTCCGTTTTCCATCTTCTTTTTTCCTTGTCTTAATCTTTGATGCAAAAAAAAATTCTCTTAAAGGTCAGACGTCTGCTAGCAATATACATTTTTTTCAGTTCGGCAAATACAAATTACCTGTCTCGGACTCGTAAAACATTCTGTGATTGGTAGACATTTTCCGTGCCACTTTCACTCTTTTTCCATTCATTGTAGCTGTCGTCCAGCCGACTGTAAGAATCAGCTCTGAATTAGACCGATTCTGATATCTTAAGTAACTAATCGAACATTACTCTTGTGCTTCGTAAATACTTGTTAACAACTCTCCTTCCCAGTCTTTCTTCACCATCCAACCAGGCGCAAGAGTAATCTCAACGTTGAACGATGTGTTACCAGATTCAACCTGGTCTAGCATTATCTTCAATGACTGAACACGGCGGTGCAGTTTGTGTAAAGTCACCTGTCTCAGTGTGTATGCGCACTCAATCTATCAAACAGGCTACCTCTCTGTTTAAAAAAAAAATTCATCTCCACCAGGAACTACTGCTCATATTATTTCAAGGTCGTTGCAGTGAGGATCTATTGTACTTCGGTTTCAGTTTCACCAAAGAGTTGCCACCGCGTGTGGAATAGTTCATAAACGCCACACCTTATCTCCTAAACCTTAAGGCCGAAAAGCGAAAGTGTTTCAGTGAAAGTAGTCAGTAGGTGAGAAAATAAAGAGTTGAGATGAGAGGCTTACAGATGAGACTTTCCCGACACCGGACCTACACAATAACTCGACTACTTGATCTCATGCTTATATTTACCCGTCTTATTTACTCGGCACCGAGAAAAAAGAAAAACACTTGCACATTACCTGTGTCATTTACCTGGCCCTGGGGAGCAGAACTATCTGTATATTACCTGTGTCATTGTATCATTTACCTGACCCTGAAGAAAACAGCCGCACCTGCACATTACCTGTATTATTGACCTGGTCCTGGGCAAAAAGCGCCTCACCTGCCGGCAGTCCACGAAGGCAGCGTCCATGCAGGCCACGGCCTCGGTGCTCCAGAAGAGGCCGAAAGGACAGTCCCTCATCTCCGCCTTGTACCCGCCCGCCATCTTCGGGAAGCAGACCACGTACTTGCTGCAGTCGGGAGGGTAGCTGTTGTACCCCACCCCGCCCTTCACCAGACACTCCTGGCACAAGTCTGGCAGAAACAAAGACAGATGGAGGTCAGGCTGAGGATGAAGGAGATTGCTGGATGGGAGAATCTGTGGAAGTCGTGTGTCGTTGCACCTTCTTTTTTTTTTACAGCGAGGTGAAAGGTCATGTAAAAATAGTCCAAGACATTCTTCTAATTATAATGATCAGAAACAGTTTCCTTTCCCTGGTTCCTACAGATACTTACAAACGTGTACGTTCACAGATGCGTGCATGTATTTGCCACGCGCGCATTTGCACCTCACACATGGACACATACGACCCGAAGGGAAAGGTATTGGAAATCAAACCTCGTCAGCTATTGTTTGTTCATGAACAGTAAGTACAAAAACGGTATCCTGCATGCTCCAAATACATCAAAACAAACTGTCAACAGAATGATCAGTTACGGCAAACCCACCAGGAATTGACGTTGTTGTTGGGGTGGTGGTTGTCGTCATGGATGTCGTCGACGTATCAGTGGCTGAAACAGAACTGACTAGCATAATTCGTGTTGATAAACGGCAAAATCCTGTCAAAATTTTAAACTGCTGGAAGAAATTCAAGTGGCGATCCTTGCTGGAAGAAATTCAAGTGGCGATCCTTTCTGAGGAACACAGAAATTGACACAAGTTGACTGGTGAAGGGAGGGTGTGTCAGGTTATTTGTGGGTTATCTCCAGAATCTAATGAATGCAAGTCGCTGTGCACCTCCCAGGCGGTATTCTGAATTTATGTGGAAAGATCAATACTTTGATTCGTCACACAGTTTATAATTGGTGACTTTTACAGATCAGATATGTCACATTTAAACCGTACACGTGGCATGTCTCAAGAGAAAACTCTGGGTGTTCATGAACCAGTACTCTATATAGGTTCTCATTCAGGTTCAACGTCCAGCCTCGCGAAGGTGAACTGGCACTCGGGTATAACCATCCAAGGGTAGTCAAAGGAGGGGGTCTATGTATCACTACACCACCTGAATGACGATGTTAAGGTGGGTAGTGACGATAAAGTTTTTCTGTGTGGTGCTAACAGGCTTTGAATTCGCAGCATTATGATAGCAAACTAAACAGGCTACCCACTGAGCCAAACAGGCGCCCTCTGGAACACAAGAATCTGTTCAACCTACAGACAGAGGTATTCAATTAAAAACATATAGATGATCAGACCTACATATACGGACGATTCAGCAAACATCTTACATATGCAGATGACCCAACAAGACTTACACATTCGGACGATCCATTAAACACTCACATAGTCAAACGATCCAACAAATACCTCCATATACAGATGATACAACAAACACCTACATTTATAGAGAATCCAACAAACGCGTATACTTCAATTCCAACAAATACTTGCATACACAGAGAATCCAACAAACACCTACATGTACAGAGGATCCCAACAAACGCCTACATATACAGAGGATCCCAACAAACATCTACGTATACAGAGATCCAACAAACATCTACACATACAGACAATCCAACAAACATCTACACATACAGACAATCGAACAAAGAGCTATATATATAGCTTATCCAAGAAGAATCTACACATAAAGACGATCCAACAAACACCTACATATACAGAGGATCCCAACAAACACCTATACATACAGACAATCCAACAAACACCCACATATGCAGATGATCTCGCGCAGCGCCCGGACGATGTCGAAGAGGGCGGAGAAATCGGTGACGTTGAAGAGGGTGTCGATGGAGGTAGCCATGGCTTCCAGCTCCGTGGCCAAGGTGTCCTCCCCTACTCCACCACCACTAGCACGATCCCCTCCGCTTTGGCCAGGGCAGACTCGTCCATAGTGTCCTGCACGTTGCTCGACTGACCGTCTGTGATCACCAGACCTGCCGCACACCAGTGGTCAACACTGAACCAGTGAAATCACCTTACTCGCAAAACATGGAATAGAGGACCGGAATAGCTCATTTAGTTGCAAAGTGAGGCGACTATAGGCAGAACTAACAAATCAACAGATTTAACGCCCATTTTGCGCCGAATTTGATGTGAAAAGTGAGTGCTCGTTCTTTAATTTCGTTGTCCTGGGTGTTGTTTATCTTGCCTGGACAAGACCTAAAAGCGTCCTGCGTTGTCTTGTGATTCGTCTGTTCATGTTTGGCGGATACAGTACTTCTTTTTTTTAACATTCTGAATAGCTCAGTTAGTAGAGAACCGTACGCGAAATCATGGTGGTCCTGGGGATGCAATTCCAAATCACCGCCGGGCCGTTTCGGTACTGGGGATTTTTCGCTGGGAGTTAATACTGGTTTTGACTCCATTTCCTGAGCTGTCCTTCGAATAAGACTATAAACCGAGGTTCCGTGAGTGAACGCACGCATAACATCTTGCACACACGTAAAATCCCATCACCAACTTTCGGAAGAGAAAGCCATTTTGGTCGTTGGTATGGATGACCATACCATAGCATACACGCTTCTTTAAAAAAATCGGACAAATGAAGACGGAAAACTGGCTGTCTAAAATTAACTGAATGACACGGGAAACTACTGAATGTAGCGCCAGCAGGCAGCTCTTCAGTCGGCTCTACCCGGGTAGGTAGCCTGCTTTGTACACGAGAACGTAGACTGTAAAGCGTTTGAAGCTTTGTCTGTAACCTAGGAACGTCATTATGCAACTACTCTTAGTCATAACAATAACGATGATAAGAATAAGACTATTACTACTACTCCTATTACTACCACCACCACTACAACTACTATTACTGCTACTGCTATTGCTACTGCATCCACCACACCTGCTACTACTACTACAACTGCTACTACTATTGGACTGAGCGTGGCTCGAGCAGCGGCAATATCCCACTGAGTTCTTTCTGCTCTGTGTCTTTTCAGAAGCTTTGGTGTCATCCCGTTCCTGCCGGCACCCCCATCTCCCACCTCCTACACACACACACACACACACACACACACACACACACACACACACACACACACACACGCACTCTCACCACACACACACACACACACACACACACACACACACACACACACACACACACACACTCTCTCTCTCTCTCTCTCACACACACACACACACTCCTCATACATAACACACTTTGCTCTTCTCGACACAAAATGGCGCCAACGCCAGTGGCCCTCAGTTAACTAATAATGATGGGCAAGCTAATACCACCCACCAAACAGACCGATTCTACTGTTAAAGGTACTCTTGTCAACATACATTTTCAAGCGCTCAAATTCATAGGCTTACCGCTTATACTGTTCTCTGAGATCACGATAGTGACAGTTTACATAACTATTGGACCTTACATAAATACTGTTTTTAGGTATGCTCCCGGCTAACTTCCGTCAAGGATAACACAACTGTCTGTCAACCTTACCCGAATTGTGAGTGCTGGAACTACAAAGAATTCGGAGAGGCTCTATGGTCCCCATAGTATCTTAACTTAAAGCGCACCTCCTGTTTGTCCGTCTCCCTTGACTGACGATTCTTTTCCTTTATTTGCCTGTCTGATCTCTCCCCCCACCCCCACCCCCACCCCCTTTGACCTTCGTCCTCTCTCTCTCGCTCTGTGTGAGTGTCTCTCCTTCTCTCTCTCTCTCTCTCTCCTCTCTCTCTTCCCTCACCTATATGCGGTATCCCTTCTCTCCCCTGCTCCCGGAACATGTCCCGAAGTCGCCTGAGGCCCAGAGAGGTGTTGGTACGGCCTAAGGGTGGCTGGTTGAGCGCAGAGGCTTTAGCCTTCAGAGAGGCTTTGTCCAGGAAAGGCTTCAGGGGCACGGTGTCCCCTATGTTGGAGCTGTAGACGATGATGCCCGCGTGGATGGCTTCCTGGTCTACCTGCAGGTAAACAGGATTCCATGCACACCCCTAAAAGTTCCCTGAAGATATGTTTAGCAGCTTCCTTAAAAGAAGTGGGAATATATTTGGATGGTATCAATCTGTTAAAAACACACAGAAGGGCTTTCGTGCACACTTTTGTCAAAGGACAGAACAGGTTTGACCTGTAACACGCTGTGGCAACATGTTTTGCCTGGTCGTACCCCCCCCCCCCCCCCTCTACCCTTTGTGAGACTTCCCGAGTTCATTGTTCGTTTGTTTTACTGTATTGTTATCAGACTTTCAGACGCTTAGGCGTTTTGTGTTAGCGTCTGCCTAACTGCCTACCAGTCCACTTCTCTCTCCTACTCTCACTAGAACCTCTATCTGCCTGTCTCTATGTTCGTCAGTCTGTCGTTTCGTCCATCCACCACCCGACACAGATCCACTTAGCCCTTCCACCCGCCGACCTATCTTCTTTCTGCCGTCTGTGCACTCTGTTCAACTGTTTTAACATTTTTGGCAGTTGAACGTGGGAAAGGTGAGGAGTAAAGTGGAAATGGGGACGAGAAGAGAGAGAGAGAGAGAGAGAGAGACGTTAGACATTATGATTTTTCTGAGCCGCCAGGGGGAACGTAGACAAAACATCGGCGAAGATCATTAATTCTATTATATACAAATGATAAAGAAGCGGGAAATGACAATCTATTGTTGTCTGCCATTTTGTCAGCAAGTGGACAAACCTAGAGAGCCTGTGTGCTCCATTCTGATTGGTGTATGCTTTCTGACACAGCCAACCACATAGGCCAATACAAAATGATGTCGATGTCCTTAACTCAAGAAGACAGTTTTGCTAAGCAAAATCTCCTTGCATCGAAAGATAAAAGTCTGACATCGGCAAACTAACAATAGACTTTTGTTTAGCCGCAGCAAATGTTTGAAAACTTTTGCTCTTGCCCGTTTACAGCATTCACCACATGCCCGACATAAGTGATCGCCTGCCCCGTACATCGGGCAGCCACTGCTGTCCTACAGTGGAATGAGAGAGAGAGAGAGAGAGAGAGAGTGAGATGAGAGAGAGAGAGAGAGAGAGACAGAGAGAGAGAGAGAGAGAGAGACAGAGAGAGAGACAGAGAGACAGAGACACACAACCACACAGAGACAGAGAGCTGTAGCTGCTGACCTCCCTTCACCTCTCACACTCTCCCCACATTGACATATTTGATCAAAACAAATTCTGGCGCCAACACACACACGCACACACACACACACACACACACACACACATGCACGCGCGCGCGCGCGCGCTCACTCACACACACACACACACACACACACACACACACACACACACACACACACACACACACCTCCAGACTGTTGATGAGAGTGGTGACGAACATACGGCCCAAGGCCCAGTCGTGGTCCGTGATGCTGTGGGACCCGTCCAGCAGAAACAGGACGTCAGCAGGCCGCGGACACGAGATGGCTGCACGACATCATCAGAAAGATCGTCGTCACCATCATCATCGTCACCATCATCGTCATCCTCATCCTCCACCTCGTCATCGCCGCAGTTATCGTCATTTGTTAACTTTTATAACACTACTATCACCACCTGAGAATATTTGACTCATGACTCGCCGCTGTCGTACACCGGCAATGACTAGTGGACGACGTACGCGCAGGATGGTGGGTGAAGTGCAGCACAGGACAGTGGGTGAATTGCTGCGCAGTATAGTACATGAAGTGCCGCGCAGGATAGTGGGTAGAGTGCTGTGCTATATGGTGGGTGAAGTGCTGTGCAGTATAGCAGGTGAAATGTCGCGCAGGATAGTGGATGAAGTGCAGTGCAGGACGGTTGGCAACATGCGGCGCTGGATAACGTGCTGCACAGGATAGTGGGTGAAATGCAGCGCAGGATATCGATAACGTGCTGCACAGGATAGTGGGTGAAATGCAGCGCAGGATCGTGGGTGGAGCCGTGCAGGATAGTGAGTGAAGTGCACCACAGGACAGTGGGTGAAATGCAGCGCAGGATAGTAGTTGAAGTGCAGCGCAGGATTTTCCCATCACTCAGGTCAACGTGTGAACAGACCCGGTAGTGGATGACATCCTTTTGTGTATGTGTACGCGGATGGCATAATATTCGTTAAAGTCCCTCCGATCCATATCAACGCTCGGTGGGGGTACAGAAACACACTCTTCCTCTGCATGCACAAGAGTATTTGGAGAGGAGATAGGCACCGCTATGCTTTCTCCGAAATGCCCACTGATGTGCCGTGATGAACTCTAAGCAGCAACGGCATCATTGTTCCCACGACTGTCGAGGCAACTTCTACGACTTGTGTGTCATGGGATGAAAGGAAACAAATATACCACCATCAGCACATTATATCTACATAGTATAATGCCAGCAATTCCTGTTTGCAGACCAGTCAACCACAAGGGGCATATTGGGGGCTGTCACGCCATAGGTATTAGTTTAATATAACAGCAAAGACAATGACTAACCGGTATATTTGGAACATACTCAAAACTCCGCAACTTTGGATAGATTTGCCGTAAAAGATATATGACATTTCTCTCTTTAAGAAACTCAGAAATCACACCTGCTGGAGCATCCCTAGATTAGGTCTTCATGGAGTCTGCTGTGAAGTTTTTAAGTCTACTGTCGAGTAAGTCCAAACACTGTGTGCACATGGTTCTCAGCGAGTGGCCGATCCCATGGAATACCCCAAAGAATGACTTGTCTGCAGCGCCAATGCAATTACTACGAGAGCCTACCACTATGAATGTTAGCTACAACTGCTGATGTGCTTACCCTGTGAGAGACTTGTGTTGGTGTGTTCGTGTGCCAATCAGGCTGGTCACGCGTTTCATGAACAACATGTGAGAGAGGGAGGGGGCGGGAGGGAGGGAGGGGGTGGAGAGAGAGGGGAGAGAGAGAGAGAGAGAGAGAGAGAGAGAGAGAGAGAGAGAGAGAGAGAGAGAGAGCATTACGTTCTAGATCAGGTGTAGTCATTTTCCGCGTTGTAGTGCTGGTGGTTGTGGTTGGACTGGTTACGGTTGTCGTCTCTGGAACAACTGCAAACAAAATGCAGAAAAAAAACCCTGCTGAGAGAGAGAGAGGAGAGAGAGAGAGAGAGAGAGAGAGAGAGAGAGAGAGAGAGAGAGAGGGGAGAGAGGGGAGACAGAGACAGAGCGAGACAGAGACAGAATGACAGAGAGAGACAGAGAGAAAGAGCGAGCGAGCGTGTGTGTGTGTGTGTGTGTATGTGTATGTGTGTGTGTGAGTGTGAGTGTGTGTGTGTGTGTGTGTGTGTGCGTGCGTGCGTGTGTGTGTGTGTGTGAGAGAGAGAGAGAGAAGAGAGAGAGAGAGAGAGAGAGAAGAGAGAGAGAGAGAGAGAGAGAGATGTTAAGTCCCCTACGTACCCACTAAGTAATATCCTGAAATCAGCCAGAGAATCCACTACAGTCCCACTACACAACGTCTTGAAGACTTTTTACATACACTACAGAACAGCCAGGAAACCTACTACGTAAAGTCTAGATGACACACTAAATAGCCTGTGAAGTCCCACTACACATGCACAACATCTGGAGTCGTCGGCTCATGAGACATCTTCTATGGAAGGAACGGCGGAAAGGGTGGAGACTCACTGGGTTCCTTAAGTAATAATAACAAAGTTTCTTAAAACATAAGTTCAAGTTTGTTAAGGAAACAAACAACAGACCAAATGCGCATGTCTTTGGGTGCATTTGTAGAACATTTCCTAACTCGGTCTACCCTGTATTGCAAAGATGTGATGCTGTTTGAAGACAAGTGGGAGCAGAAAGCACAGGAACCTTTCAACTCCAGGTCTGCCCCAACAGTTACCCACACGGAGCAGATGCCGTACAGGTAGCCAGTGAATTCCAGTTTACCCAGTGACCTATACAGGGCTAACTCTGCAGGAGGCAATCGTACGCTTCAAGGTCTGGCAAGACAGCTGCCCATTCAGCAGCAGGTGATGTACAGGTAGTCCATAAACTCCGTGTCTGCCCAGACAGTTGCACTGATAGAGAAGATTCTGCACGGGAGATCCCTGAACTAGGTTTGCCCGGATTATTACCTGTACAGAGTGGACTATACGGGGACCCCTAAACTCAGGGTCCGCCAAAACAGTTATTTATACGGTGCACATTGTATACAAGGATCCTAAACTCTATGTCCGCTAAGACAGTTACCTATACAGTGGACATTTTGTACAAAGATCCTAAACTCTCTGTCTGTCCCGATAGTTACCTCTACAGTGGACATTTTGCATAAGATCCTAAACTCTATGTCCGCCAAGACAATTACCTATACAATAGACATTTTCCATATAGATCCTAAACTCCATGTCTGTCCAATTAGTTACCTATACAGTTCACATTTTGTACATAGATCCTAAACTCTATGTCCGTCAAGATAGTTACCTATAAAGTGGACATTTTGCACAGAGATCGTTAACTCCATGTCTGACCAGATAGTTATCTATTCAGCGCACATTTCGCACAGAGAAAAGCTCCATGTCTGTCTGGACAGTTGCCTACACAGAGCAGATTATACACAGAGAACCTAACTCCATGTCTGTCTGGACAGTTGCCTACACAGAGCAGATTATACACAGAGAACCTAACTCCATGTCTGTCTGGACAGTTGCCT
Source organism: Conus ventricosus (assembly GCA_018398815.1). Taxonomy (NCBI): domain Eukaryota; kingdom Metazoa; phylum Mollusca; class Gastropoda; order Neogastropoda; family Conidae; genus Conus; species Conus ventricosus. The sequence continues at coordinate 49,537,510 of CM031596.1, forward strand.
ACACAGAGCAGATTATACACTGAGAACCTAAACTCCATGTCTGTCCAGTTACCTACACAGAGCAGATTCTGCACAGAGAACCTAAACTCCATGTCTGCCCAGACAGTTACCTACACAGTGCACATTCTGCACAGAGAACCTAAACTCCGTGTCTACCCAGACAGTTACCTACACAGTGCACATTCTGCACAGATAACCTGAACTCCATGTCTGCCCACACAGTTACCTACACAGTGCACATTATGCACAGAGAACCTAAACTCCGTGTCTGCCTAGACAGTGAGTTAGCTGTACATACCAGAATGTGCGCGATGAAGGCTTGAGACCCAAGGTCTGCCCAGACACTCACCTACACACAGGAGCTTCTGCAGCTCCTCTACAACGCCCTGCAGCTCGGACAGCTCGGAGAAGGAGGTGACGGTGAAGAGGCGCCCTCGTCCCGGGTAGTAGTCCGACTTGGCGATCTCCTCCAGCTCGTCCCGGAACGTCTCGTTACCGACTCCCAGGGCGATCATGGTGATGCCGTCCAGCTGTGAACGTCATCATCGTCATCAGTACCTTTTCCACCCCCCTTCACTGACATAAGTGACGCCATCGTCGTCATCACGACCTTTTCCACCCCCTTCACCGACATAAGTGACGTCATCGTCGTGATCATGACCTTTTCCATCCCCTTCACTGACATAAGCGAGTCATCATCGGCATTATAATCTTCAACACCACCACAACCATGATTATTGATATCATTATCGTTGTGATTTGTAATCATCATCCTCAAAATAACGATAATTGAAATCACTGGACATGGCTGAAGAAACCGTATTTGTCGAACATTCACCTGTCGGTTTCATAACGTGTATCAAATGAGCGTAACTTTGCTCATTATTTTGCCTGTTTATGTATATCTTGGTTCGTAGAGATTAAAAATTGGCCGTCTGTTTACCTCGGGTAAAGAGAGCTGGTGTTGGCACGCCGTCTGTTTACCTCGGGTAAAGAGAGCTGGTGTTGGCACGCCGTCTGTTTACCTCGGGTAAAGAGAGCTGGTGTTGGCACGCCGTCTGTTTACCTCGGGTAAAGAGAGCTGGTGTTGGCACGCCGTCTGTTTACCTCGGGTAAAGAGAGCTGGTGTTGGCACGCCGTCTGTTTACCTCGGGTAAAGAGAGCTGGTGTTGGCACGCCGTCTGTTTACCTCGGGTAAAGAGAGCTGGTGTTGGCATGCCGTCTGTTTACCTCGGGTAAAGAGAGCTGGTGTTGGCACGCCGTCTGTTTACCTCGGGTAAAGAGAGCTGGTGTTGGCACGCCGTCTGTTTACCTCGGGTAAAGAGAGCTGGTGTTGGCACGCCGTCTGTTTACCTCGGGTAAAGAGAGCTGGTGTTGGCACGCCGTCTGTTTACCTCGGGTAAAGAGAGCTGGTGTTGGCACGCCGTCTGTTTACCTCGGGTAAAGAGAGCTGGTGTTGGCATTGAATTCTTTGCTTGCTTGCTTCGTAACCTTACTTACTATTTTTTTTTGGCTGTTCTTTATCAGTTGATCCGATTCTTTATTGTTTGTTTGTTTGTTTTATATGTAGGGGACACGATGTTGAATATTACGGTACATGAATGAATAGGCTGGAAAGAAATGTCTTTTCATTTGTATGTACGGAACAGGATCGAAATAAAAAAACAACAACTAACAACTAGATTAATTATCTCAATCTCAATACCGTTGAGATGGAGCCAGTTAACTGAGATCCTATACCAGTTTCTATCCAGTGGCCTATCGAAAATAATCCTTCAGGGAACCATGGAGGGGAGCAGAAGGAGAGGCAGACAGAAGAGAAAATGGGCGGACAATATTGCAGAGTGGACAGGCAAACCTTTTGCTGAAACCCAGGCTCTCGCTCATGACCGGGACAGATGGAGGAAAGTGGTGTACAGCGCATCAAGGCGGCGCCCCTACGACTCCATAAGGAGTTAAGGGCGCAAGGCAAGGCAAGGCATACCAGTTTCTGTTGAATAATTCTCTCTCTCTCTCTCTCTCTCTCTCTCTCTCTCTCCTCTCTCTTTGTTTGTCAGCTTCTGTTGAAAATAGTCTGAACAGGAAACAGGCATAGCCATACACCTAGGCGGACGGAAAATAACCAGAAAACCGCAGGCAAAACAGAAAGCTAAAAAAAAAAAAAAAGAGAGAGAGAAGAAAACGAGCAAGTCCTGTCCGTTTCGAATTGAAGTCTCCACTCGTGTTCGTCTTCCAGTCTTCATTTAATGTGTATGCAGTTTTGTTTTAAACCTCAGTTTCAGCCAGCAGGTGATCTATGGTATCAGCATAAACTGACTGCAACCGAACAGCTCAGAGGAAAAGTAACAAGTTCGCAGCCGAAGCTGCGAATTCGATTCTTCGGGGGTTCATCGAGAAAACTGTTCTTTTCTGAACGTGCTGTTCTAGTAGAAAGTAGTATTAGACATGTCCTAAACCCCGCTTTCCTGGTGTGTCTTACAGTGACAGTGGGATTATCACGTGTACATGATCGAACACAGAATTCTAATACTTTTCGCCTGTCTGCCATGTCACCTTTGGTGGATATGGACTTTCAACCTGAATGCAGGTAACGGACTATCCAAATGAGGTGAAATGCAATACCTGTCTGGCATACACGGCCTCCTGGATCGTGGCCGTGGCGTTGTCCGATCTCCCGTCCGTGATCACCACAGCAATTTTCTTGGCGTTGTCTCGCGCCTGGTTTTGCATCATCTGACGCATGCGCGCGATGCCACGTGCAGTGTCTGTACCTGTAAGGGTCAGCTCAACAGGATAATGGATGAGATCACTGCCAGGTTTTTTTTTTCTCTTAATTTTCACCCCATAAAATATTTACTCCCAGCATAGTTTTACAAAAATATTCTAGGACATTTTAAACTTCCCAGCATCTCTTTTAGGCTGCCTAAGTATCTGTTCCCTGGCTTTGCTCTGTCACATCATCCGGCTCTCCTAAACAACCACATTCGTCTTTTCGATTTTATGCTGGTGAAGTTCCACCACTTTCAAGAAATTGTTATCCTACGTGGTGTACAATTATGCCTACTCTGGTTCACCACACTCACAGTACTAAAGATCTGACCTCAAGGTGACATCAATCGCGGAGTCATAGCAAGAGTTTATCCCTCCAGTGTAAAGGGGAGATATGACAACGCCGTTTCTTCTCCCTATTTAATGACAACTCTTGTTAATTAATGAACATAGAAGTAGTTAATCATAAACGATAAACTTAGCTTTTGCTGATATTGTTGAACCTTTAAGACATACCACCAGCACGGGAAAAAACGAAGCTGGTATTATCATGTAAACGGGACATGAAGGAATACACACAGACTTATACTTTTTGCTCCCACACTTTTCGTATTCATGTTGAATAGACATTGGACTGGGGACACGACGAGGATGCTGCCGTATACATTCTACAAGAAACAAATTGCAAGATTAGTTCCAAACGCTTTCTTCCGTTCTATGTGTTCTTAACAGGCTAAGATAATGACTAACATCTATGGTGTTCGTAAGTAAACAATGTCAGCAACGCATTCGTTAGTTGAACGCTATCAAACTAAAGACCTGCTGTCAAGCTTTCCCTAGACTTTCCTCCTGCTGAGTAATCCCAGACTATCGATTTGAACCCACAACTCCAGAGCTGATCAGGGCCGACAGTACAGAGACAGGACCCGAATGTACCAGCTGCCAGATTTGTGATGCTCCATGCTTTCAGACTAGTTGTTTTATCCGTGATGGCCGATGACACGAAGCTCAGCATGTTGGCATTATGGAGATCCGCCCGGATTCAAGATCACTAACAATGACAAAGCTTTAAATAAAAAACGCAACCATTTAAATTATAAACAGTTGAGAGTGAGTGATGCTGATATATGTGTATGGAGAGAGAGAGAGAGAGAGAGAGAGAGAGAGAGAGAGACAGAGACAGAGAGAGAGAGAGAGAGAGGGGGGAGGGGGGTCACACACCCGCGTCTGTCAAAGTTGAGAGGAATACGACACTCCGGATTTTTCCTACGAGTTAAGGGTGTCTTCAAATTGTACATCGTTGATGACTTCCACCTTGAATTCAATTGCAGTGTTAAAATTAATCGAACAAAGCGATATTGGCGTCGGTTTGATGAAAGATACGAGTAAAACAGTACCGAGGATCCTACATCACGTGTAACTATTCATGGGTTTGTATAAGGAAACGGGAATAAAGACGGACAGAAGTAAAGAAGGAAAATTTAAAGAAAAAGTACGACTTCACGTGACTTTACATAAATCCAAGCAAAGTGAATGTAGAAAGACAACAGTTCGATCGTTTATAATTTTACCAAATAAAGAAAAGAATGCAGGAAAGGAAGCAAAGTAATACTCAACAAAACAAAGATTAGGCAGCCAAACAACCAGCATCAGTTCATCAACAACTGAACGTCACCCACGAAGTAGAGCGATGATCATGCACATGCATAATGTGTACACTGGACACAGGAAAGGGAAATAATCTGAGATCCACGATGTTCTCCTTAAGAGCCTTGGACAACCAGGACGTCAATTTCACCATCCATCGGATCTATAGTTTCGATCTCACGCGGCTTGAACTAGGCCGTGGGGTAGTGATCCGAGTGCAAGTCTTTCGGAGGTGATGAAAAACTAAATTTTCCGTGTGCAGCATCCACGGCACCAAGCGTTTGCCCTCTGCCAAAAATTCCTCTGACAAATTCAGCCAGCGAGATAAACAAGCACTTTACCACATTTTAAAATGGATGGTGCAATGCTCACTGGAATATCAGTCTTTTTTTTTTTTTACTCCGAGACCTGTTGGGACGATAAAATTTTACAATACAATACAGTACAGTACAATACAATACAATACAATAAGATCTGATATAACGCAATGCAGATCAAAGCAGTACACTACTAATCAAACAAAATGCAGTGTCATACAGGTGAAATTATAACACTAAGAAAGCAAAATCATTCCGAGTAAAGTCCGTTCTACACGTCAAGAATCGCATTGGTTCAGCGCGGTTTTTCACCCCCGCTTAAAATAAGCATCAGTCATGTCCAACAGTGAAGTACAGGCTTTGAGGGCAATGTCTAGGAAGACCAACCTGTTCAGTTATTAGGTATCTCCGCTAGGGAGGTTATATTTCTGCGTTTGTTGCATTGCTCGTGCATGTAGCTGTCTGTCAGCAACGGAAAAACAAACAAACAAACAAAAACGAAGATCAAATCTTATGGAACAGATTTTAACAAGTGCTGGAGAGATGGAAAGCGACCCAAGGATGAATCCATTAGAGCTTGGTACCGATTCAGGTGAAAGAGCGAACAAAAATCTTTTGTTCCTTATTTTCTTTAACACTGCGAGATATGGCTTCCCCCCCCCCCCCCCCCCCTACCCGCCACATTTTCGTACTTGAATCTCAACTTTAAAAATGGACTTATTAAATGTACCAGTTTTTATGAAGTTGTAAGATTTCTGTGGAAAGGGAGTGAAGTTGGGAGGGGGGGGGGGGAAGCACTCGAGGGTTGTTTCTTCTGTCACTGCACAGTAACAGACCGAGATCGAAACCTTCGATTACCACCAAAGGCGCGACTATGTGAACTGTGTCAGGTTAAACAGTTTTCATGCACGTGTGATAGTTTAAGTCTGTTTTAGAGATGTGATCAACACATGATACTTTTGGCTGTGGTTCAATGTACGACGGGAGACATAATAATACCGGACGACACGGACTGTACGACCATGGTGGAGGTCTGTGGACTCCCCGGTGCCCTTTTAGCTGCCATTGCATTGTTCTTTTCTAGCTCTACTGAGAAAAGGCTTGCAGCTCATGACAGACTTGACTGTTTGTTTGTTTGTTTGTGGTAAAGCCTATTCTACGCTGTTATTTGGAGTCATCTCAATACCAGAATCTTATATAAACTTTTTCTGTGACGCATTCACCAAATCCTATCCTCACTTCAGCTGGCTGCATGAGGTTCCTCTCACATCTGAGAAACTGGAAACAATACAAAAACATAACTATAGCTAAAACAGTTACGTCAGCGGAACGTTATTTCGACTGAAGATCAGCTCACAAAAACACACCGTTTAGAGATTTGCCACAAAGGCGGTAAGCAAAACATGTCACAGCAATATTACCAACACTAAATAAATACACATCCAGAATAACAGCTGCGACCAAAAAGCGTTTGTTGCTATAAGGATCCTGAAAAGTGTTTGCTGCTTTAAGGATCGCGGTGATACCTTGGGTTATGTTTTATCTGAAGTTCACCCCTGCGCGCTTTTTCCAACAACAAAACATACAACTGGAAAGAAATAATCATTAGCAACAGTGCGAACCATAAGGAATTATTTCCCCATCAGGACTGTCGATTCAGGATATTATATCATTGATTAAACAGCTGAAGAATACCGGAACACAATGTAAGCAGTGTTCTGTTCAGAAGTTTGTAGGTTTATACTGTATCTGCATAGCCCTATTATTCTTCAAACATAACATTTTCAATAAACGCGTGAGTAAAAATTGAGACGTCATGCTAAAATGCAAACGTACACACGCATGCACCCAAATATTGCCGACTGACTGAAATCAGATTATTGAACAATTAAGTAGTGGGGGAAAACAAGTGCAGGTTAACAATTCTTCAGTCATTATAGTAATGACTTCGCAAAGATTTGAACTTTAAAAAAATTATTTAAAAAAATATATATATATAAAAAAAAATTGAAGATGAAGAAATTGGGAGAATATATTATAACTATGAGAAGCCCTTCACTACCTGCCTGAGGGAACCATCATAATCTCTCTTGAAGGCACATTTATTTGTATTGCCTGCTCCTAGGCCTTTCGTCCGCTGGATCGGACTCATCAGGGAGACACGGCTGATTGTGTCTGTGCTCTTGGTGTCAAATAGAGACACACCACAGTCCATAATTCTGTGGTGTTCTCACCGCCAAGGGTTGAAAAAAAGAATCCAACAGCACCCCCAAAGCAGCCAGCGAAGGGTAGTAAAATGGAACAAAACAAAGGTGTGGAGATGAAAAAAGTTGCGGAAAAACTAAAAGCATTATTCAAACAGTATAAAATGTAGGGGACAATCTTTGAGCCTATGCTTGAGGATCCAATCAAGGATGCAAGGGAGGTCAAAAGATATGGAACAGTCCGAGTGGTCAGCTCTGCTGTTCAATAACCCAAGCATTGTGAGTGGCTAAGAATTGTACAGAACAACCTTTACTTGGATCTCTTAAGAGATGCAATCTCCCACTGATTGACCAAACAATAGAATGCTGAACAATTAAGTAGTGGGGGAAAACAAGTGCAGGTTAACAATTCTTCAGTCGTTATAGTAATGACTTCGCAAAGATTTGAACTTTAAAAAAATTATAAAAAAAGAAATCAGATTATTGTCACATAAACCTTGACAACACACAAAAACGCGCGCACGCATATACACATACACAGGCGCACACACTCTCTGCCTCCCCCTGGCCCTCAAACACACACACACACACACACACACACACACACACACACACACACACACGCACGCGCGCACACACACACGCGCGCGCGCGCGCGCGCATACATGCAAAACCCAAGAAACAGGAGAAAAGTCAACAATGGCATAATAAACAGCAATGTTATCTGCAGCATTTATGGAACACAAAAACCATCCTCAAAATAACCACCACGACTTCCGTCATTGTGCCCCCGTCCCATTGTGTCCCCGTCCCATTGTGCCCCCGTCCCATTGTGCCCCCGTCCCATTGTGTCCCCGTCCCATTGTGTCCCTGGACTGTTCAAAACGTCTACGATTTAGAGCAAAAGTGTCAGATGTCGGCATTTTTGGAAGTATTTTCAAAACGGCTGCCAACAACAACAACAACAAAGAAACAACAACAACAACAACAAAGAAACAACAACAACAACAAAGAAACAACAACAACAACAACAAAGAAACAACAACAACAACAACAAAGAAACAACAACAACAACAAAGAAACAACAACAACAAAGAAACAACAACAACAAAGAAACAACAAAGAAACAATAACAACAACAACAAAGCAACAAAGAAACAACAACAACAACAAAGAAACAACAACAAAAACAAAGAAACAACAACAACAACGAGGAAACAAAGAAACAACAACAACGAAACAAAGAAACAACAACAACAAAGAAACAACAACAACAAAGAAACAACAACAACAACGAAGAAACAAAGAAACAACAACAACGAAGAAACAAAGAAACAACAACAACAAAGAAACAACAACAACAAGGAAACAACAACAACAAGGAAACAAAGAAACAACCAACAACAAGAAACAACAACAAGGAAACAAAGAAACAACAACAACAACGAAACAAAGAAACAACAACAAAGAAACAACAACAACAACAACAACGAAAAAACAAAGAAACAACAACAAAGAAACAACAACAACAACAACAAAGAAACAACAACAACAACAACAAAGAAACAACAACAACAACAAAGAAACAACAACGACAACAAAGAAACAACGACGAAACAAAGAAACAACAACAACGAAACAAAGAAACAACAAGAACAACAACAACAACGAAACAAAGAAACAACAACAACAACGAAACAACAACAACAACGAAACAAAAACAACAACAAAGAAACAACAACAACAACAACAACAACGAAGAAACAAAGAAACAACAACAACAACAACAACAACGAAACACCAACAAAGAAACAACAACAAAGAAACAACAACAAGAAACAACAACAACAAACAAAACAAAGAAACAACAACAACGAAACAAAGAAACAGCAACAAAAACAACGAAACAAAGAAACAACAACAACAACAACGAAACAAAGAAACAACAACAACAAAGAAACAACAACAACGACGAAGAAACAACAACAACAACGAAACAACAACAACAACAAGAAACAACAACAACAACAAAGAAACAACAACAACAATGAGACGGGGACACAATGGGACGGGGCACAATGGGACGGGACACAATGGGACGGGGGCACAACGAGGACCGCCCGTCTATATACACTTTATGCATTATCAGTACATCAGTAAGCAGATACAGACTTACAGGCTGTACGGGTCTATATACACTTTATGCATTATCAGTACATCAGGAAGCAGATACAGACTCACAGGTTGCATAAATTACATTCAATGGGTCGTAAAAACAACCGATGATTATGTTTTAACCATTTGAACCTATCAACGAAAGCAATTCTGATGAAATTCCGACACAAAAACACGAGACCAAAACACTGATGTCACCAAACAGAAAACACCATTTAATTAACAAACACTGATGTCACCAAACAGAAAACACCATTTAATTAACAGAGTATTCCTGCTGCAACAAACGATGACAGGAACTGTTCATCAGCGCCATGACACATCTCATTCATATTTTAGATACACTCTGCGAATGAATTTCTGTTCATCTCACTCACTGGCTTATTTTCTTTTCAACCCCTACAAACGAAAAGGTTCATGTTCTTAAATGAAAAACAGCTCTTTAATTTTCTTTAAAGTGATCAGCATGTATTTATAAATGGAAACAATTTCACAAAATACCAAGATCTGACCTGCAACAACCCAATGCTTGTGGTGTGTTCAAAAAGATTGAAGTATGTGACAAAGGCAATGACAGGAGACTTTAAAGTTACAAATACAGAATAAAACAAAACAGATTATATGTGAAGGAAAAAATGCCAAGAAAAAACCATCGAACACTGAAAAGATTAAAGGTATAACAAATTTGCCAACATACTACTCACAGTATCAACCTTATTTTACACACACACACACACACACACACACACACACACATCTGATTTAGAAACAGCTGAAGACAATATGCCGTGAAGCATTCACCTTTCAGGAACAAAGAAGTGTGACAGAACAAGGACGCAAGCTTGCATGCAGTTAACAGCAGAATGCCCATAACACTTGCCAGTTAGTCAAAGCTGCGGACATTAAAGGCAATTGCACACGTTGAATCACCCATGCAGGTAAAGATATCGGTTTAACTTTCATGCGATGGTGTCACTCATTCCATGAGGCTGTACGATGCAGTGAAAACAGATGACCTGTTAATAGACTAGAAATGATGTTTGGACTTTTACAACAAATTAGAATTATGCAAATGTCGTCGTAAAAGTGTAGAAAACGTGTATCTGGTATTACAAAAAAGGAGCCGACTTGCTTTTCGAGCATGTTCTACACATCACAAGACAATATGGCCATAAGAAAGTTCAGTTTGTTCTCGCTTCAGTGCTCGCATTACTTCCTCACGTTGCTTCCCTCATGCGCCGGCTTCCACAACCAAGCTCATTCTGCCTGAAGCCCAGAGCCAACAGTGCACAGGAAGTAAGCAACGCCAGGTCACTGTGCGGCCACCCACTGGAAGATACCCTGCGCCGCTGTGTTGGGTCACTTTGGTGGTGTTCAGAACTGGGAGACTGCATTGGTAAACACACCCAACTCCTTCCTCATCTAGGACCAACCTTCGGACTGACCTGTCCTGGGGAACACATTGCGACAACATCTGTGCCAAAGCTGACAGAACCCTCGGCTTCTGAGAAGAAATGATATGTAGGCGTGTTCCAACAAGACTAACGGAATGATATACATGGCATTGGACAGTCACAGTGCTGACTATGTCAGGGCTGTTTGGGGTCCCCGCTCCGAAAGACTCACTTGTAACATCGACAAGATCCAACGAAGAGCAGCCAAGCGTGTCCTGAATGTGTTGTGTTGTGTTGGCAATGCAGTCCCGGAGGACAATGCTTGATGCGCCAAATGAGGTTTCTTCTAGGGTTGTGAACAGCGCCTGTTGTGGATGGTGAATAGACACAGGATGGTGAATAGACACAGGAACACTCAGCATGCTTCATGAAATCCGTCCCGGACTGGCATATGTGAGGTGCGTCGACTTAAATCCCCAGCCCTGCTGTAGCAGAAGAAAGCACCACAGCCAGCACTAGCAACGGACTCTCTGCCGTACCGACTACAGTGAGAACTTCTTTCCCAGAACTATCTGAGACTGGAATGCTCTGCCTTCAGATAACGTTCTGTCTACCTCTCTTTGCACTTTCAGACCGACAATGCTTAGTGAAACCTAATATCACCACCCGCCTTACTGTTCACAGTATCATCTGATGATGCGTTTTGTATGATGATTTTTCACCCCGGAATGGGCTTCTAAGGTGCTTTTTTCCGACTTTTTTTTTCGAATTGGACAAAAGCTGGAATATGTTCAAGACCTCTGGATATCCCCTTCCTCAAGCGCACGCACAGACACACACAGGCACTCACACACACAGACAAACAACACACACACACACACACACACACACACACACACGCACACACACACACACGTTTTCCTTTTCGATCCACGTCTGATGCGCTTGAGCTTTCGTTCCTTAGGTCCTTTGTTGTTGTTGGCTTTTTTTTTTTTTAGTTTTTTGTTTCCGACACTCACAGTGTTCTCAGGCTGTTTGTAGTGGGCGTTGACGCTTAAAACGGACGCTCATTGGTCGGACGATGCAGCTGAGTTCGTCTCGCTGTAAACAAGCTTGGAAATGGACAGGGTGGAACTCACGCTCCCAGGCTCCGAGACATGTGGCCATGGTGACGTGTGATCTGTTAAGAGATCAGGTTCGGGCGGTTCGACTTGACTGAACACACAGACTGTTTGGGATGCTGGCGCCTTGGAACAAAACGTTGGTGCAGACGAGTACAAGGCAGAAGAGGGATTGTTACAACAACAAAAAGTGGATAGTAATGGAAAAGAGAGTGAGACCTCAAGAGTCATTGAAAGGGTCAACAGGTTAACCGTTTGTTATACGTGCATGCATGCATGCACACACATGCACACGCACACACACACACCTTGTCCCAATATACAACACACGGCAAGATCAAAGATACAACAAAGACAGAGTGTGTGTGTGTGTGTGTGAGAGAGAGAGAGAGAGAGAGAGAGAGAGAGATGGCTGGAAGAAGAGATGGGAGAAACATTCAAGACCCATGTTTCATCGGAAGCGGGAGACCTGTTCCTCCAGTAAACGACCTGTCTCTCTCATTCCATCGCTTCGCTCCGTATGACACGCACTTTGTCATGTCACTTCAAACAACGCAGCTAGCAGAGAAAGGCATGTTCAGTTACAAGTACTTTTCACTACATGTGTTATTCGGTCCAGTGGGAAAGGGGGGGGGGGGGGGGGGGGAGTGAGAGTAGCAGTGGGTGAAGGGGGCACTGATTTTTATTTATGTGTTCATTCATTTTACTTAGTAGTAAAATAATATATAAATCATTTAGTGGAAGGCCTACTTCTTTCAGAGTGTGTAGTTCAGTTAGCACTATCTTTTACTGCATGTGTCATCCACGTAGTACTACTTTTTACTACATGTGTCATTCAGATCGCAGTACATTTTACTACATGTGTCAATACAGCTAGTAATACTTTTACACGTGTCATTCAGCTGGCAATACATTTCATTACATGTGTCATTCAGTTATAACTACTTTTTACTACACGAGTCCTCCAGCCAACGTTACTTACTTTCTACTGTGTGTATCGTTCAGACGGCACTACTTTTAACTACAGGTATCGTTCAGACAGCACTACTTTTAACTAAAGGTATCGTTCAGACGGCACTACTTTTAACTACAGATATCGTTCAGACAGCACTACTCTTTTTACAACAGGTACTGTTCAGACAGCACTACTCTTTTTACAACAGGTACTGTTCAGACAGCACTACTTCCTACTACAGGTACTGTTCATACAGCACTACATTTTAGCATGTGTATTGTTCAGACAGCATTTAAAAAAAGACTACGTGCATTGTTCAGACAGCACTACTTTTTACTACGTGTATTGTTCAGACAGCACTACTTTTTACTACATGTGTCGTTCAGACAGCACTACCTTTTACTACGTGTGTCGTTCAGACAGCACTACTTTTTACTACGTGTATTATTCAGACAGCACTACTTTATACTACGTGCATTATTCAGACAGCACTACTTTATACTACGTGCATTATTCAGATAGCACTACTTTATACTACGTGCATTATTCAGACAGCATACTTGTTTTTGTTTTGTTTTGTTTTTTACTACATGTATGCTTCCAACACCACTACTTTTTACCACGTGTATAATTCAGACAGCACTGTACCTTACTAATGTGTTGTTCAAAAAGCATTACTTTTTACTACATGTGTCTTTCAAACATCACTACTTTTAACCACGCGTTGCTCAGACAGCACTACTTTTTACTACATGTGTCGTTCAGACAGCACTACTTTTTAACTACACGTGTTGTTCAGACAGCACTACTTTTTACTACATGTGTTGTTCAGACAGCACTACTTTTTACTATATGTGCCGTTCAGACAGCACTACTTTTTACTACATGTGCCGTTCAGACAGTACTACTTTTTACTACATGTGTCGTTCAGACAGCACTACTTTTTACTACATGTGTTGTTCAGACAGCACTACTTTTTTACTACATGCGTCGTTCAGACAGCGCTACTTTTTACTACATATGTCGTTCAGACAGCACTACTAGTTTATTGCATGTGCCGTTCAGACAGCACTACCTTTTACTGCATGTGTCTTTCAGACAGCACTACCTTTTACTATTTGAGTCGTTCAGACAGCACCACTTCTTACCACGTGTGTCATTCAGACAGCACTTTGTTCTTACGACACGTATCGTTCAGACACCATTAGTTTTTACTACATGTGTGGTTCAGACAGCACTACTTTTACTACATGTGCCGTTCAGTCAGCACTACTTTTTAACTTCGTGTGTCGTTCAGACAGCACTACGTTTTAACTTCGTGTGTCGTTCAGACAGCACTACATTTTACTACATATGTCGTTCAGACAGCACTACATTTTACTACATATGTCGTTCAGACAGCACTACTTTATAATTTCGTGTGTCGCACAGACAGCACTACGTTTTACTATGCGTGTTGTCCAGACAGCACTATTTTTTTTACGACACGTATCGTTCAGACAGCATTAGGTTTTACTACATGTGTGGTTCAGACAGCTCTGCTTCTTACTGTATATGTCGTTCAGACAGTACCACTTTTACTACATGTACTGTTCAGACAGCACTATTTTTTTTATAGACAGCACTAACTTTTGCTATATGTGTCGCTCTGCCAGCGCTATTTCTTACTACACATATCGTCCAACCAAGAATACTTTTGACTACATGTGATGTCAAACAAAAACAAAGACAACTTTCGGGTAGGATTAAGAACACCAGCCTGTTTTTACGCCTTTTGACGCTGTATAGTATACAGGACACTACTCTACGCAAATGTTCGACAGTACAAACTAGATGTACAGCAGTGGTATACTGTCTTTGGGAATGTGGGTTTTTTTTCTCGTTAAACCCTTACGTGTGGAGATAGGACGGTGGAGAATGGAGGGTTGGACATCAGTCGTCAGTATATGTAGTTAGTGACTTGAATTTGAAGTAGCATTTAATATTGTGATAAAGTCCACTGGCGGTCGAAAATATTTACGCGTCGCATATGGCAGCGTGTCGATGTGCATCACAGAACTGCTACGTTTAAGAAGACGAGTTTTACACTGATAAGGAAGGAAAAGGGCAGGACTGGGCTGTGCCCATTGAACACAGGTATACAAACATGTTAACTTTTAAAGAGAGAGAGAGAGAGAGAGAGAGAGAGAGAGAGAGAGAGAGAGAGAGAGAGAGAGAGAGCGAGACAGACAGACAGACAGACAGAGAAACCGACGGCTCTCAAGGCCAGGCACGAGATTGAAAATAAAAGCCAGGCTGTAACAAAGGTCTGTATTAAAGGGACAACAAATCTATCTAAAAGCTGCACAGAAGAATTTTTTTTAATAAAACGCCTCTCTATAACATTCATGTAGGTACACACCGCGATGATGGGGGTGGAAAACAGCACCAACAACACACATCACACATGAAGGTGACATACAATTGCACAAAACACGGGGAAGTAACGGGCACTGTAACGTACATGGAAAGGACCCTTCAGACCATCGGCAGTCCCCAGTATTCACACGGCAGGTACACACCTCGAGTCCGTCCGCTCCGACTGCCAGCAAACATCAAGGCTTCAGCACACTCTGCATAGCTCCACCAGCCTTTCTTCTTCTTTTTTTTTCCTTTCTCTTTTTTCCACCCTCTCCCTTAAACAAGCGCGAAAGCCCAGCAAACAACATGCAGTGCATGCAAAGAGAGCAAAACCTCCTGATGACGATCCTGGTTATGAAGACTCCCTCTCTGGAACGAATTTGTTGCCGAACTGGGTGTACATGTAAGGACTAGAATGAGAGAAATAAGAAATGTATGCTGTCTAGTGTGAAACAGGACGGACAGTGGTACTAGTTCACCTGATCTGTCGCATCCCATTACAAGGATGCTACACTCTCTGAATGAAGAACATAACTTGTCAATAGTCTAGCAGTCAAAGGTTTAAAGAGATGTTTTCTCCCAGAACCGTTGTCCTCCCTTTGTCTACGTAGGATTAATCTCCCGATAATGATTCCCTCCCATTTGAGACCAAGACTAGGATTTATACTGAACTAACAGCGGACACAGAGCGTTCTTAGTAGTAGACAGCGAATACACACTTATTATCATATCTGCCCATCATGAACTTGTCTGGTTCTATGTTCGCTATCGGGTCAAAAATCAGTTCCCGGTCCTGATTTTGAACACACACACCACACGCACGCGCGCGCGCGCCCACCCACCCACCCACACCCACACACACAACAAAAACCTTGACGTCATTTTTGGAGGTTCAGCTACATCTTCAAGCAGTGCTTTCCATGCTGCACAAATCCGCCATGCAAGTTCTGCAGAAAGCAGAATACAGTAGGAAAAAGAAAGCAGCTCGCCAGAAGCTGAAGGCACAGCCAGTAAAAGCAATGAGGAAATAGACGTCTGGTCCACACAAAATAGCAGACACATGCAGAGCAGGCTGAAAGATGGTAGGTGTATAATCTTGTGAGGTTAAATGATGGGCCCAAAGCATTACTGAAAAAGCATTGGTTATATTTGTATCTGTGTGTAAATGAGATGTGTGTGTGTGTGTGTGTGTGCGTGCGTGTGTGTGTGTGTGTGTGTGTGTGTGTGTGTGTGTGTGTGTGTGTGTGTGTGTGTGTGTGTGTGTGTGTGTGCGTGCGTGCGTGTGTGCGCGAGCGCGTGTGTGTGTGAAGTGGTTCTGCAATATTAAGCACAAAATCCAATGATAAAAACACATTCTTAAGGAGGGCTTGTTCACACACACACACACACGCACACACACACACACACACATACACACACACACGTCCCCCCACTACAAACACACTCACACTCAGCGTGCGGGTGCGCCTTTGCAAGCGCGCACTCACGGTCTGTCTCAATGGTGGATCTGTCTATACTTCCACACGACAGAATACATTTCTTAATGCGGCTACTCTCGTCCACATCCGCAAACTTTGGAATGCGGTGTTACCAAGGCGGCAGATTTATGAGTTCCCCGCGTGCACTCCACCTCGTATGGAACAGCAATGTCTTATGTCTCTTGCCGAAGGCAATACACAATCCATTTTCCAGATTGCGCATGTCCACCCAAGAGTACCAATTTGCCAGCAACTTCAGTACGAAAATTTCGACTCATGTGATATGTTATCTCCCTTGACAGGGAAAGTTACATAAGGGGCTAGATCCTTCTCGGTGACCAGACTTGGTCTGTACTAACACGGGTTTGGTGAGTAACGGTCAGTAGTTGTGCTGCTGGTGGGTGGGGGGGGGGGGGGTGGGGGGCTGGGGGGGGGGGGGGGGGGGGGGGGGGTCAGTGAATACGCGGTCACTTTGATTCGTGAATTTGAAGACCAAGTTCGGTTAAATTAAGCACAGAGACATGACCTGAAGGGCGTGATCACAAATAGCTGTGTGTGTTACAATTACGCCTGAGCAAACTTTACCTTCATTCCCTCCTGTGGTCACTAAAATGATGCATTCTGAACTTGATTTTCTTTACTTTTCTCAAAAGTTGACTATGATTCGAAATGTTTCGCGTGACAATAGCAAGTCTTTTTTTTAGCAAATGCTGTTCACTGTACTATATTGTTAACTTCTTCCTCAGGAGGAAAATCTAAATCCAAGGCAGAGAAAGCTAGAAAAAAAGAACTTGAAACAGAGGTGGTGCCAAATTGAACACATTAAAAATAAAAAGCGTGCAGTTATTTAGTGGTTGTAGTCCACATACCAACTGAGTAATGTCTTGCAAACCGTGTAATCTCAGCGGTGGTCTAACTGACGAGTCCAATCAAGGGAGCGAATCAGCGGGCGAAAAGGCCTCTGCGCAGGCGACATGAATGGTTCTGTTTTCAAGATGGACTATGGTAGTTCCCATAAGCTGACAGTAGAGGAATTTCCTATGAATAATCTAACCCCCAAATTTTTCATTTCCGTTTTGTTACCCCCCCCCCCCCCCTCTTTTTTTTTAATGAAATCTTTGCCAAGTCATTGTTGTAATGACGAGGAATTGTCAGCCTGCACTTGTTTTCCTTCACTACTAATTTGTTCAACAGGTCATGCAACCTCTCCACTAAAGCTTTCTGTAGCATCCTGATACCATGTTTACCAAACATACACGGGTAATTCGGTCACAAACCTTTAGGGTGTGTGAAAGCGGGAATAACTGTTGTCGGAAACTCTCACCTTTGTTCTCATCACCCCCATCTCCCTTCTCTGCCGCTTCTATTCATGACCGTTTATTGCCTTTATCGTTTTTTTCTGTTACGGTTCTGTTAAGCTTGTAAGAAAAATTATAAAATCATTTACCATTTCACCAAAATTTCTGACTGTGCTCATTAAGTCCAACGATCGTGTGTTCGGAAGAACGTGACACTTTGTACCTTATTGGGGGGCGGGGGGGGGGGGGGGAGTATAATGCACAATATTAACCGTCATATAACCCCCACAGAAGGCCTGACTGTAAGCATGAACTGAACATAAAAATCCCAGTGTCACGTACTGTAAATGACTAACAAACAAACAACAACAAAAAAAGAAGGAAAAAAAAGATACGACAAACAGACGCGGACTCCATATACAAGCCGACGAGCCATCACCTCCGCCACCACCTGGACCCCCCCCCCCCCCCCCCTCTCTACATACCCTCCCTGGTCTGCACCAGCTTGGGGAGCTCGGTCTTCAGCTTGGCCCGGGACTTGAAGGGCTGGAGGTGCACCACCTGGCCGATGTACGTACTGTACACCACCACTCCCACGTTCACCGCGTACTCCTCCACGGCCATGGAGTCGATCAGGATGCCCACGAAGTCCTTTTCCTGTTCCCACTCCGAGGGCCTGATGGACTTGGAGGCGTCCAGAACGAAGACCACCTCCGCTGCTGTGTCGCAGCGAACCCCTGCATCAAACGGAATGACACAGGTTCAGGTTGACGTTCACGCCCGGCAAAGATGACATGGACCGTTCAAGCAGAGCACAGATCTGAAAATCTGGTCCCTCAGCATGCTAACTTAGACAGAAAGACAATACGCTGATGCAGAAAAATAACACAGTTGTAATTCGTCAGGATGGAATCCCTGGTGAACATATCAATCGGAATCCCTGGTGAACATATCAATCGAACCGAACGAAATGAAACTGTTGGGCACGGGCGTTATTCGCCTCTATTGCAGCTGGACCATAAAATCCATAACGAACCACATATTGAACTTAACCAAGTTCTTTTGAATATACGACATTTTTGTTCTTAATCCCTTCCTTCTGACTCTAGCTTTGGTTGCTGTTTTCATAACTGCCTTAAAAACTCACCACGAGTGGACTATTAGCCTATGATCACCTTCCTCCCAATGACTGTGAAACAAGAACACCTGGAAAGTATTTGCGAGTACCGGAGGTTCCACGACCAGCAACTGCACGAATGACAACAGTTTTAGGTGTTTGTGAACAGATCTGAACCTCGCAGCATCATTTTATTCCTTGTCGACAGATTAGCTGTGGTAGGCCTAATCAGACATGTAAATCGAAATCTGCGACTGTGCGTGTCCATTGGTTGTGTCTTTTTTTCATATTACAGAATTATCTGTTTTGAGTTTATTTGACTACCCGTTTGTTTTAGTGCTTATCTGTTCATTTCTTTATTTGATTGACTATTTATGTGTTATTAGTAATCCATATTTAACTGCTATTGTAAATATTGGACGGGTGAAGTTTAAAACGTGCAACCAGACCAACAACCTTCGGATCATGAGGGAAGTGCGTCACTTTAAAAGTAAGTGCTTGGCTGAGAAGTATCAATAAAACTAACTCAAACTGATACAGAGAATGACACCGTCCCCTACACACACACACACACACACACACACACACACACACACCACTTTTCAATATTTCCACTACCACTAAAATTTATAGTCATAACATGTATTTCACACTCCATACATGAACTTCTTTTTTCTTTTTTAGACTCTATCATCAGAAACAGAATATGCATAACAACACCACATATGAACTTCTTTTTTGTTTTTTTAATTTGGTAAATATTAAATCGGACTTTAAATTTATCCGTGGCACACGCAAGGAAGTGGAGAACATGTGTGTGTGTGTGTGTGTGTGTGTGTGTGTGTGTGTGTGTGTGTGTGTGTGTGTGTGTGTGAGTGAGTGAGTGAGTGAGTGAGTGAGTGTGTGAGTGTGTGTGTGTGTGTGTGTGCGCGCGCGCGCGCGCGCGTGTATGTGTGTGTGTGTGTGCGTGTGCGTGTGCGTGTGCGTGTGTGTGTGTGTGTGTGTGTGTGTGTGTGAGAGACCAACTGCGCAGTCTTACTTTGCCCGTCACTGCCATGAAGGAGAGCCAGTGTCCACACAAGAGTAAACCACAGTGGTTGGGGTCCCATCTCCACGCTCAGGTTTGACTGCAGAGAACAGCACTTAAACGTATCGGTTATGACGAGGCAACTGCACCAGCTGAATTATACAACCAGAAAAAAAAGACAAAAAAGAACACAACAAAAAATCGGACACAGCGCCATAATCACATATACCATAGCGCACACAACAAACTACTTCATTACAACGAAATAACTGCACCAGAATTTGTACTGAAGCATTTGACCACACCTGAATTCTTCATATCTCTAGCGACAACGGCTTTATTATTAAACAATGTATATGTTTCAAATATGATTTTTATCACAGTTATCGATCACACCAGGCCATGTCAAGGTTGGAACCACTCGAAGTAGCCAGAAAGAAAACAGAAAAAAGAGAACAAACAGAAAAAAGGTGGACTCTTCCTAGAACCGTGTAACAACTATTTACAACACACAATATTCCAGACCAATACCTAAACTTCAAAACAAGAGTGTACATATCAAGCCCCATGAAAAACAAGAAATGCAAGAACTGTTTACAACATGTAATTTTTTTTATACTGTTTTCTTGAATTCCAAAACAAGAGTCAACATGTCAAACCCTAGGGAAAAAACCGTAACAACTATTTACAATGGGTGGGAATGGCAAAAACAAAGAAAACGACAGACAGACAAGAGAAAAGCAGAAAGACTGCGAGTGACGGAGCAAGAGACATGTCTACGAAGAATTCGCAAGTGGAGATACTGTTTACAACCGAAAAGACACCCTGCTCCAGTCCCCATCTCCCCGCCATTGCACTGGGAAACCTGGTGGTTGTTTATGTTAAATGCTCGCAAAAAAACCGGAATGATTCCATTCGGCACTAAACGGTTGAAGACTGGTTCTCAAGCTCTCGTCTAAAACAGAGCTCCCCAGCGGGCAGCAATTTCGTCTGGCTATAAAACTCACGAAGAGCCTCTATGAGTAGGCAATATTTTAGTCTAATTACGCATACAATTGTAAACCTATATATGTATTGAGAGTCTATATCCAAACTGAGAATTACTGAAAAGAGAGAGAGAGAGAGAGAGAGAGAGAGAGAGAGAGAGAGAGAGAGAGAGAGAATTTGCTTCTTCCACTCATTCAAATCCTGGTTAAGCAAAAGCGATTCTTTGATTTTAAAACAAAAACAGGCTATTGTTTCCAATGATATTTTGAAAAAAAAACCCTTTCATTAAAGAAAAAATACATTACGCACAGTGACCTACCTGAATCTATTTGTGTGTAAAAAATTATCATGGGAGCTAACATTAGACGATCACATCATCAACAAACTTGGTAGTCTGCAATTTGTCTTTCCATCTTTCTACTTCTTTCGACACAGTGAAATAAAGAATGTCCTGCAAGTAAAGTTAGTCTTTTCAAAGTAGCCACACGGACAGTTCACAACAGAAAAACGGCATAAACAGGTGCATGAAGCGTACCTCTTCAGAGTCAGAGACGAAAAACTTTGTTTTCGAGGCAGACGACTCCTTTTGACTGCGAGAGGGAGATCACGAGAAATCTCGTGTTGGTGGAAAAACAGTTTAAGAAACCAGTTCGCCGTTGTAATCAATCGACTGTGGAAAGTCGGGAAAAAATTTGGGATTCCCTTTTTCCCAGGGGAATGGAGTTCGGAGGTCACCGATTGGTAAATATGTTGTCATGCGTTTGAAATTTTTGACGCCAGCCAAAACTGACTTATTATTCATGCGCGGGGCAAAAGATCCTGGGTTTAAAGCATTCTTTTCACCGAGCTACGAATGAAAAAAACAAAACAAGCATTAAAAAGATCATTTAAAGCACACATAACTCGCGCAACGCGGATGCCTACCATTCTGAAAAAAAGACGAGCCCTTGAAGAAGTCGGTACTAAATTTAACAAAAAGCAGAAAAATTTTCACACACACACAGAAAGAAAGAAAAACCAACGCCCCCATCGTTGCAACAGACAGTTAAGGTAATAAAAGGTAATGTTGCTTATACCCCAGCCGACCGAAAGGGGGCCAAATATCAGGGCTGTCACCGCTTTTGAAGCAACAGTTTTTTTTTTTTAATGTTTGGAAAGTAAAAATTCATCAAAAACGGACGGACATTCTGCGAGCGCAGGCCGCACGACGGTCGAACGACAAGTCAGTCAGTCAGTCGGTTGATATTCAGCGTCGTTAAGTCAGTCAGGTCAGTGTGTCGGTCGGTCGGTAAGTCAGTCAGTCAGTAATTTCACTTCAATGCAATTAACCGAAGTGACTATTTTCTGATACATATCCTGAATAACACAGACTGGCAGTTTGTTTCTAGCGGTCTGTACTAAGGAAAGCATCGCTGTATTAGTACTTCAATGCTCTTACTGCGGCTAACTGTGACTGCTACTGTAACTATAGCTGCTACTATGATCTTTGGGCCGCTCCTGCTACTGCTTTACTGCTACTACTTCAATACTGCTACTGTTGCTACTTCTACGGTTGTTGCTGCTTTTAAACTGTTTATTGCTACCACTTCTGACGCTGGCCCCTACTCATTTGCACCGCTGCAGCAACTACGTTACTACAGTAGCTATATCGTACTTTTGCTGATATCACGACTGCTAAACATGGGCCTACTACTACAAAGCGGCTACTAACTGCTATTCCTGGCGCTGGTGCCATTACTAATTGCTGGCGCTTGTGTTGTTGCTGCTGTTGTGAAAAAAAAATTACAGCGATAAATTTCTTTATGGCTGCTACAGTTACAATTCTCCTATTACTGCAGCAGCTACTGCGCTAATACCAAAGGCAATTGCTGCAACCTGCTATACAACTAGTCCAATTGCTGCTATTACTAATACGACTGCGGCTACTAGTCCCAGTTACTACTCCTGCGGGACCTCCCTTAGAAACAGAAGAAAAGAAATCAAATAAAACAACCGACCTACACAGCTCAGTAAATTGATAAGGAACTGAAACAGCAACAAACAAAACAATGAGTCACTTAAAACAGCAGGCAAAGAGTGTTTTGCGAATGATTTGTTTTTTCTTTTAAACACACATTAAAACATTCGCCACACACACACCACACACACACCACACATTTTATATATATATATATTTCAGCCGCAGCGGGGACAGGGTGGGAGTAGGGATGGGGCGGGGGGCGGGGGAAAAGGAAGGGGAGGAGAGGAAAGCGGATACCGGGAACAGTGAGGGGAAAAACCCACCCTTCAAACGGCAGATGAAGAGTGCAGACGACAAGCAAGTTCGGGTTATTTCGGGCCACGCTTCGTGACGCCCCGGTGTCGTCCGCTAGGCTGTTATCTGTCATGCTCAAAGAGGTCGAAGAAAGATGAGACGATGTGACGTGCCCCCCGTATGGGGGACCTGAACATCTGGTTCCGCTCGTTTTACCTCGCACGTAGAACCTTGTTCTGGCTTGTTCTAGTCACGCCTTGGTATGGGGCCCTGGTTGGCTCACGGTGTCACCAGTGGGGTGTGTGGTGTGTGTGTGTGTATGTGTGTGTGTTTTGTGTGTGGTGTGTGTGTGGGTGTGTGTGGTATACGTGCGTGGCGTGTGTGTGTGTGTGTGGGGCGCGCGCGCGGTGTTAACATGTAAAAAGTTCGCTCACGACAATTGCAGCCTTTGTGCAGAAGACTATGGTACTCTTTGATTTTTTTTTGTCATTCCTATTAAATTAGTTCATTGAGCCACATAAAAAAAAATTGGAAAGATGGGGAAGATTTAAATGGACATTTTCGATTTCGGAAAGAAGTAACTGACGATGCGCGACAACTGACTAGGGATGCGTGATGTGAACCGAGAAACATTTTCAATAATGTTGTGTACGTTTAGTCGGACGATTGCGGTTTTCTGCGATTTCGTGTGTGGAATTTGTTGGAAACAAAAATGAATCGGGACTGCAGGGAAAAGAAATAATTGATATAGCAGGACTGATTGTCACCGGATAGTTGAAGGGGGGTTGTCAGGTGCTATTTTTTGTGTGTGGCGGTATCCCATTCTGAACCCGAGTGAGAATCAACTGTGGGAGTTGTGTGAGATAGTCCTCGTCCGGCCCATGTCTTCAGGCTAACTGGCAAGTCCCCTCTCCCAATTCGCCTAAACCCCCGTCACGCCCTTCATCCGCGCACCTCTGTCCCAATACACCCACCACGTCAACCTCATCCACCGCCCCCCTGCTCTAATACACCCACCACGTCACCCCCCTTCATCCACGCCCCCTCTGCTCTAATACACCCACCCCGTCACGCCCTTCATCCCCCCCCTCTCTGACCTAATACACCCACCCCCGTCACGCCCTTCATCCACGCCCCTCTGCCCCCCCCCCCCCCCCCCAAAACACCCACCACGTCACGCCCTTTAAACCACACCCCCCCTGACCTAATACACCCACCACGTCCGCCCTCCATCCACATCCCCTCTGCTCTAATACACCCCCCACGTCACCCCCCTTCATCCACACCCCCCCTGACCTAATACACCCACCACGTCACGCCCTTCATCCACACCCCCTCTGACCCAATACACCACCACGTCAGCCCTTCATCCACACCCCCTCTGACCCAATACACCCACCACGTCACGCCCTTTATCCCACCCCCTCTGACCTAATACACCCACCACGTCACGCCCTTCATCCACACCCCCTCTGACCTAAAACACCCACCACGTCACGCCCCTTCTCCACACCCCCTCTGACCTAATACACCCACCACGTCACGCCCTTCATCCACGCCCCCTCTGACCTAATACACCCCCACGTCACGCCCTCCATCCACATCCCCTGCCCTAATAACACCCACCCTGTCACGCCATTCATCCACGCCCCTCTGCCCTAAGACACCCCCCACGTCGGCCCCTTTTATTTCCCCGCCCCCTCTGCCCTAAACACCCACCACGTCACGCCCTTCATCCACGCCCCTCTGACCTAATACACCCCCACGTCACGCCATTTCACCGCCCCCTCTGACCTAATACACCCACCACGTCACGCCCTTCATCCACCGCCCCCTGTCAAGGGCGTGAAACCTCTCACAAAAGGCATTAAACGCTTAGAGGGAAAGGGACGTTGTACACAAATAGGTAATAGACCCATTTTAAACCCGGGTATCTTACCACGCACACGGCCGAACTGTGTCAAGGAGGAGAAGTGGTCAGGGACAGATGGGACCTAAGGTAGTAGAGAGTTCGGACCTGCCCGATGGCGAAAGGGGGAAGGGATGTAACCACTACGACCTCGGTGCTCCGAGTGAGCGCTAGACACTTAGTCAGCTGAGGTTCTTTTGTAAACAGTCAGTGAAGAGCAGGAGTCTTGGACTCGTTCGGAGGGTATTGCCGTGGGTCACTGTGTTGGTTCTATTGTCAGGCTGGTTGAATGCGCGTGGATGTTGTCGTAGCCCTCCTTAAGATAATTACTGTGTTAAGTGACCCCCGAAGTCGGCGGGAAATTTCGATGTCCATCTGGTGCTAAGTAGTTGTTTGCTAATCAATTAGGTAGGGATGTGTGTAAATGCTGATGTGTGGGAGAATGTAGCGAATGGAGAATTCAGGGTTACTTGTGAACTTGGGGTTGAGAACAGCATGGACAAGGCATGGCC
The DNA here is from genome assembly GCA_018398815.1 of Conus ventricosus. Taxonomy (NCBI): domain Eukaryota; kingdom Metazoa; phylum Mollusca; class Gastropoda; order Neogastropoda; family Conidae; genus Conus; species Conus ventricosus. The sequence goes on from CM031596.1 coordinate 49,563,074, forward strand.
CGAAGGGGAATCCTTTGTGTCCATCCCCATATAAACTGAGGAAGAACAACGTGCAGGGAGAAGAACACCACGAGAGGGAGAGAGAAGGCAGAGGAGAGAGAGAGGAGAGGAGTGAGCAGGACAGAGAAAGGGTCGAGAGAAACGTGGTCTGGGACATAGGAGAGACAGCAAAGTCTTAGAGTTAAAGACAAGCTGGAAGAGAAGGAAACTAAGTTTGAAGCCCAGAGGTGGGTGAAGATAGACAAACTGAATTTGAACCCAGAGGTGGGTGAAGGAGACGAAGAAGAAAGGTTCTACGTCGAGATCCTAGAGACGACCACGAAGACCCAGTTCTGAAGCCTGGAGCCAGTCAACCAAGGGCATCACCATCAAGCAGTGCTGAAGAAGACGTGAAGAGACGTTTTTCAAGAACTGTGGGGTGGTGTGAATGCGTGGTTGTGTGTGTGAAACCTGGCCAGGTAAGAAGTCATTTTTATTATAACCCGGGATTAGGAAGTATTGATTCTAATGTTTTGATATTTCATTGTGTGCGATTGATTGTTCATGATTAATTATAAGTAGCATAGAAATTGTATTTCTTGTTCTCAGTCGTGTTAGGAAAGAAACGAATGCGTGACATCCCATTCCCAGAGAGAGGTGAATGTTTGGTGCGCGCATGAGTGTGCGTAAAGCGTGTATGAGTGCAGAGATAACCTTGGTGTGTTAAGCCTGACTAATAATACATCAACTTAGTGCACTTAAGCAATACCATCACGATTTCCCCCGTCCTGGACAAAGTGGCGAGCCTGCCAGGATTGCATGGCCCAAATTAGTCTCGGGAGGGAAACAAGTGGACAGAGTAGACTGGGGGAAAC
>CM031596.1:49573179-49595679 GCA_018398815.1 Conus ventricosus
ATTCCGGTACCATAAGATAAAAAAGACGGACGCATTTAAGCTGACGTCTGAAACCTAATTAATACCAGAATTCAATGCTTCAGAAAAAGATTTTCAGCTGATGAAAACATTGTTCGGAAAGATGAGAATCGACAAACTAAGGTCAGATTGGCACGAGAAACAAGCAGTAAGCGACTTCTAAACCTAATTATCAGGACTTCAGAAGATTCATGATCAGCTTTTTGGTATAATGATGAAAAAAAAAAGCAAATTGATAAGCCCGTTTTTATTGGGTTTACTGTTTTAGAATTATCAAAGCTTTGATGTTAGAATTTCTTTACGACTACCTTAAGCCCTCGTATCCTGAGTCCAGAGTGCTTTACACAGATACAGATAGTTTTGTTATAGATATCCCTACTGAAGACATCTATAAAGACATGGAATTAGAAGTAGCTAAAGGGCATGCAGGATGGTACGACACATCCGATTACCCTAAAGATTCGCCTTTGCATTCAATTACTAATAAGAAGGTTTTAGGAAAGATGAAAGATGAATTATCTGGAAAGGTGATTAAGGAGTTTATTGGTTTAAGGTCGAAAATGTACAGTATTTCGAGCCAGGAGAAAACCATTAAGAAAGCAAAAGGAATATCACGCAGTGTTGTGCAGTCAAACATATCGCATGACAACTACAAAGAAGCATTGTTTGATAATAAGACTTTTCATCATGACAACGTAAAACTGCGATCTAATCTACATGAGGTCAACACAACAGTTGTAACAAAGAAGTCATTAGATAGAACAAACACAAAACGTGTGTTTGTTAATCCAGAGTTTTCATATGCAATCGGACATTGGAGAACGGTATAAATTATATATCTTCTTCGGATATATATTTTTCCTTAACTTTATCTATAAGATCAATCATATCTATCCTCCAATTCAGACAAATTTTTTCTCACATTTGCTTGATGTGCCCGAACTTTTTTTATTATTTCAAGATATTCTTTCCCCCATGTTTGATAATCAAAATTTGGGATTTTGGGTTGTAGGTGATCTTGATGCATTGCCATGTGCTGATGAATCCTCGCAAATGTTGCACTAATAGCAGAACTCAAATCAAATAATTCCCGTACCAATTCGAAGGTCTTTTCATTTATCATTCTTGTATCATTCTGCGCTTCCTTCTGAGCTTCCATTTTTAACTCAAATATATTTACGTAAATTAATTAAAGGGAACTGTGTCTGGTGGAATTATCTGCAGTTCTTCCTTTACAAAAGATCTTTGAGGACTGGTTGTTTTGTTGTGTCAGTTTCTCGTAAATAATACACGGGCGGATTCATTTTTACAATTCTTTTTATTTCATATGGATCAACACTCCAAACTGGATCGGTTGCCCTGATGCGAGTGTCCCCTTCTGCTTCCCCCGGTAAATAAAGGTACCTTACTTTGAAACCAAACGGTAATAGTTTGCTAGTTGTACTGGAGTCTTCAGCAACATTTATTGTCTGTTTTTTGATTGCTTGTGCTGGTTTTAGCCCCGTTAATTTAAATTCTTCATTATTCATTGCGCGCAAAACTGAGGGCAGTCTTCTAACCCATTCTGTGTTGCGAGAATTGTCAATAAGCTCTCTGTGATACTGGTAGGAGAAAAGTCTTTCAGATAACTGTTTGTTAAAGTTTTCAACCAAAGCCTGTGATCTGTGAACTCCTGGAATGCCTCTTTTAATGGTAACTCTATGTTTTAACAATAATTGATTCACTCGACCTTTAAATTCTTTTCCATCATCGACTTGAATCATGCGAGGATAAGTTAACGGGCCTCGTTGGTATATCAGTTGTATAGCGACAACAACAGCAGAAGCACTCTTTTGTGTTAATGGCTCCGCATCTTTGTATCTTGAAGCTATGTCAATGACTGTAAGTGCGTACTTAAATCTTTTTCGTCTAATCGTATCATAGGCAGACCTGTTTACCCTTACGATTTTTTCGTAATTATCACGAAAAAAAATTCAAAAATTACGAAAATTACGGAAACGGGAAAAAAATTACGAAAAATAATAAATCAAACAACAGCAAAATTGTACAAGTGTTTGCGCTGGTTTTGAAATTTGGATTGTAGTAACTCTGGATCCGGGTTCCCAGAATGCAACGCGTAAACATTTGCAGTACGTTCAAGATGGCGGCGTTGTCGAAGCGAGCTCATACTAAAAGCGCGCCTGATCACAAAGAAAAAAAAGCAAGAGTGTTGCAGAAGTTCAAAGACAGTTACACGAAATCGCCTGGAATACAGCGTTCGACGTTGGGCGATAATTACGCATTCTGTGTGTACTGCCTGACTGACATTAACATCAGTCACTCAGGTCAGTTATTATTTTATTGCTATGAACAAACAAAAAAATCGGCTGTGCGCTGGATTACAGATTTTTTTTTCAAAATTACTAATTTTGAAATCAGAAATACTAATTGGCAAAACAGGGGTAAACAGGTCTGCATAGGGTAAATATAGAAGATCCATTTGATGGGTGTCGTTCGGCATTGTGTTGACAAAGTGTGGTCTCTGTATTCGTCTAGGTGCAGGTAAATAAATTTGCCAAATCGCTTGTTTAGATAACCATTCCTTCGCTGTTTGTTCACTGACTCCAGCTGCTTGGCTTAGCTTTTTAATTGCCGTAATTCCCTTCCAATATCCTTTTGGCGAATAATAGATTTTGTTCATTTTTTATTCAACCAATATTATGCGCAACAAAATACACAACAGTCATACCAAAGACGATAAACACGATTTCTTGCATCTTTTGTTTTTCTGATGGATGATAAAAGTCGCTAAATTTTGGTGGGGGCAATGTCTCGATTGGCTTGCCTGTTACAAGGTAATATTCTTTTATCGCTTGATCAACATCTTTAAACGTGTAAGCTGCATGCCCTGTTTTTTCAGTGTGTCGTTAATAAAATCTAACTGCTCAATTCTCTGCTTTTCATAGTGATCTTGTGCTGCGGCTAGTTGCTCCATAGCTTTGTTATGTCTTTTTCTCTCGCCGTCATCCCGCAGTTTACTAAACGCGTAATTACTTCCGCTAAAAGCAAGCGCATTCACTACTGCGCCGCCTATCATCATTACGAGTGAAGCCATTTTTTATAAATGTATTTTTTTTAATTTTACATATTGATACTGTCAGGAATTATTCCTTGCTTAACTAGAAAATCTTTCGTAGCGAACGAAGCTGCAATAATAGCAATCAGCTTTGCCGAATCCTCAAAGTCTAGCTTGCCAAGATCTGCCGGTTTAATTTTTAACAGGCTTTTACCAAACATCGTGTATCCTACACTTAGACCTCCAATAACAGCAGAATGGTATACAAGGTTGGCGGCAGTTTTTTCGGTGCTCATTTTTAAAAAATAAAATAATTATAATTAATAAAAAACATGAACACCGATGATCTGCTAGAGCTACAGAGCAGCCTAAACCGTCTTGGACTTACAAATGAAGAAGTTGATGACCAAGCTATTATGCCCAAAAAGGAGAGGCTGTATTCTTTGGCAGCATGTGGAAAAACAAAACAGTTCCTCGGAACTGAATTCAGCATAGAACAAATTCAACAAATGTCGCCACAAGACATTGTAAAGTATCATAACAGGTATGAAGCGCAACTAGGATCAAGAATGGTAAAAAGTGTTGGGCAAACGGTTCTTAGTTTGTACACTAAACTAGTCAGTAGATTTGCTCCCATTGATTCTGAACAAGATTTTATGTATGATTTAACGCAGGATCCAGTTTTAACAAAATCATTAGAGTCTCTAAGCTGTGATCTATATTACAGATTTGGAACATTGTTATCGCCATTAATCATGGGATTAATTACTTTTAATCATATAGATTTTATTTCCCTTCAAAATGACCGAGCCAGAAAATCAGCAGAATCAGAAAACATTGAATCCAGTGAAGAAAGTGACCAGCGAGAAGCATCCTCATCCTGGGCGTGTTGAAGCAGGAAAAAAATTAGCGGAGTGGAACAGACAAAGAAAATTAATGTTACAATCACAGAATATAACTCATCATGAAAACATAACACCGCCAACGCCAGAACAAGTTAATTCAATGCCAGCTATAAAAACTCCATGTGATTCAAGGCCTACAGCACCAAAGTCTTCATGGAATATTGAACTTAAAACTGTTGTCATTTTTGGCGCCCTTGCTGCTGCTGGGGGCGGTTATTACGGTTATAAAATATATAAACAATGGCAACAAAAACAAAAGCAGTCAAAACAACCTGAACCACTAAATACAGAAGACAAAAGCATGCCAGAACCGCCAACAACAAAAGATCATTTTGATCCATTTAAGATGGAATAATATTTTAAGAACTTAAATTTAAATTTTTTGATAAAAATAGATCATGACATATTATTATTTGTTTAAAATGGAGTCAATAAATAAAGACATGGAGTCTATAAAAGACATTTCCATAGACCAGAATTGTAATCAATGCGGTTGCTTAGGATGTAAGAACTTCATTAAGATCTATGCCAACCAATCTCGCGCAGAGAACACCGAGCAAGACATCCTCAACAATGACGCGTTTTTTGAGGCGTGTGTGTACTATATTAGACATCTACTATTTAAGATAAAAACATAGATTGTATTGTTTTTTTCTGATAATTATAAGATAACTTGAATAAGAACTTGGTTGTACTTAGAGGATGACTTAATTACAATCTTGAGGCAACTTGAGTTAAGAACTTGAGGTGACTTAATCAAGAACTTATTAAGAACTTGAGGTGACTTGAGTAAGAACTTGATTAAGAACTTGGGGTGACTTGATTAAGAACTTAGAGGTTACTTGATTAAGAACTTAGAACGACTTGATAGCGACTTGAATAAGAACCTATGGCGACTTGATGAAACGTAAAATAAAAACACAATCCATTGTTACATTCTTTTTCCTTACATGCTTTCCTTTGTGTGAACCCTTCATTATCAGCTTATCACAAAATTGCAGAGCTGGGGCGCCGCATTTGTCACTTTACTAGTAGGCGCCCAGCCAACGCAAATCAGCCCGCGTCAAATTACACAAAATTGCATAGCCGGGCGGCTCCGCGTGCCAGTGAATATATATTCTCTAAAGTCTTAAAACTGAGTTATATTTCTGACATAAAATCCACACACTTATTCCAGCATGTCTTCCGCTGAAGGCTAGTTTTGCCAAAGTGTTTCTTTTTTTACTATGTCTCTTTCTGCCGAACAGTCATCTATAATAAATAGTGTCTGCGTTCCCTCAAACATTCTATAAGCAGTCTAACCATAAATTAACAAAACACGCGGCAATGTCGGACAGGTAAGGCAATCCCCAGAGCGGCAATTAGTGGCTTTGCTGGCACACAACGGCTGTTAATGCTCTCAGCGGGCCCGTAATTGTCTCCCTTTAATAGTTTTTTATTCGTAGTTCTCTGAGAGAGATTGTTAAAATCTATATTTTTATATTTAATATGCTAAAGTATTTAATATAAATATTGAACAAACTAGTGACTAAAGAGTAATGTAAGATACAGTTGTTGTTTGGTCTTTAAAAATATTCTACTTAAATAAAAAACAACTTTATCAACATTTACACTGGTCACCATAGAATTGTGAAAGCTTTCAATGTGTTGGGTTTATATATACTGTTGCTATAACTGATAATGTGAATGAGTCGTGTACTTTTTAGCAGCAAGAGGGCTGGAGGATGTAGTGGCCCATGTAACTATGTCAAACGGGTTGGCATGCACGATTGACATAATTTGCAAGCTCTCTAACTATGTCAAACGTGCATGCCAACGTTTGACATAGATTTGCAAGCCCCAGCTAAATTTAGTTTAGTTTACTCCTGCGGGAGTTTCCAAAAATCTAAATTTAGCCCTCTAAGAATACGCCTAAATTTAGATTTTTGGAAAACTCCCGTGAGAATATCAAGAAAAACACAGGATTAAGCAAAAACTAAAATCTGAAAAGTTTAGTAAATTAGTATTGAAAACGGATAACCCTACACAGTATGTTTGTTTGTAGAAAATCGTTATTTTTTTGGTTATTGAAGTCTTACTTGTCAGAGAACTAATAAATGCCGCTTCTAGGTCACTTTCGCCCGAAAACTGGTTGAGGGCGAAAGTGAGTTAGAAGCGGCATTTATTAGTTCTCTTAGATTGTCCTGCCACCAGGAATTGAAATTGGAATTCATGCCAGATGTCCCACTAATGAAGCCCTGGAGATGTTTTGTGGAAGCATCAATACACACACAAGAGATTACATCAGTCAGTGGGTGACATCAGAATACCTGTCTATGTGCAACAATGGCTCTGAAAAACTGGCTTTGTGGATAGTATACTCTGTGAAGCGAGAGAATCTAGAACCTGTGGATTGAATCTTCCACAGGGAAAGGATTTATTTCTCCCCATTCTACTAGACCTATGTTGTGTTCTAATATTTTGGGCAACACACACACACACACACACACACACACACACACACACACACATATGACTAATAAACTATAGTTGCATGTGCACTTCATTCTTACCACACTTAAGAGGAAGGAAAAATAAAACGAAAAAAAAAGGGACAGTATGGTTGGTGCCAAACCATTGCAACACTCTCTCCCCCCGATTTCATGCATAGAAATCTGTTGTGACTGAAGTGACACTGAACAGAATGGTACAGTGCAGTGAAGATTTCAGAAACAGATTCCATTTGGAATAATTTGACGGTTTTGCAGAAGAATCTGGTGGTCGGGATGAGCCTGATGCTGCCTCTCATGGATCTGAGATTTCTCCACATGTCCGACACCTGCTGGTATCTCTCAAGAAGGATGTGTCACGCATTATCACTTTCTCCGATGATGATTTGCAGGTACAGTTCTTTCTCAGATTTTTTTTTTTTCACACATTGTACACACAGGTATGCACGTGTGTGATCTGTTATGAAGTCTGGGATGGTGACACTAGAATCATAGTGTTTGACAAGTGCAGTTTTACAGTGGTAGCTGCATTCTCAATATATTGAGCTTTCCTCATGTGCATGAACAGGCAATGAAAGCGATTTTTTTTTGGTTTTTGTTTCCAAATTGTCCAGTTTTCCTCCAGCCTACATTTTGTAATAAAGTTTACATTCAAAATCAGCCACCGTGGTGAAATGGTTAGCGTTACAGACTCCGGGCTGGGAGGTCGTGGGTTTGATTCCTATCAGAGTCATGTGGGATTTTTCTTCCCCGACTGGCTCCTACACAAAGTTGAGTTTGCTACGGGCTCAATTGGGAAGACTGGGACCACACAGCATAAAAAAGTCTCAAATTCTGTGATCCTTCATGTCCTGCTGTCATGGTGCCTCAGTTTGGATGTGCTCTCCATGTCTGTGGCCTTGGTTTGATTCCGTCGGGGCCACCGTTATCGAGTCCATGGGAGCTGTCGTTGGACAGACGTGGCAACCTCCAGAGGGAGAGCTCACTCACACCGGCTCCTCGACCAAGCAATATTTGTCATCAGCAGGGAGCTTAGTAGGTGGTGTCCTGCATATGTTGGATCAGAACAGGCGCCACTGAATACCACCGAAGTGACTTGGCAACAGTGCAGTGTCGCCTCCGATGGGTAGCCTCTTGACGACCTGACATTGACTGCTCCCTGTGGATTACTGGTGCCGGAGCTGTGGTGGGCAGGGCCAGGCTGTGGCTGTGGACAGGGTGTTGGAATATGTGGCGTGGATGCACTGCCACAGAGATAGCACAAAAGTTGGGACAGAGCAACAACAGCAACAAAAGTTTATATTTAATGATATATTTTACATAACTTTTTAGGATTAAAAAAATTACATTGTTTTCTTACTCTGCTTATGTTGTAAATATAACATGTTAATTGTGGTGTGTTTTCCTTGCAGAGCTTGGTGAACCTTGGGGAAGAGCGGATGGCACATGAGCTGGGGGAGTCAGATAGATATGCACATGCCATACAGGATGCATGTCAGCGCCATCTGGATGAACGGCAGCAGACTAAAGAAGCCGTCGACCTTCTTCGCCTGTATCATGAAGCAAGGCAAATCAGTCCCTACGTCGACTCAGGGGATGGACCGTCAAGCAGGAAACGACCTCACAACCCCAAGCCTGGACACTCGTCATAGTGTTAGGACGATGTGCTTGTGTTTGTGAAGAAATGTGGTGATGATGAAGGCAGCATGAACAATTGATCTTTTTAAGCCAAACTCCCCAGCCACACCTTGTCCCCTCCCAATCTTTTTGAGTCATTTTTATACATCTTTGAATCTGCGCAACAGTTTAGTACATGGATTAGGCTGTTTTGTGGTATGTAGGACTCGGTATGCGGCTGTTTTTAGTTTTTATAGCTGTGTATTTACATAAATTTTAGTCTTTGTAGTGGCCAAAAAAAAGTTGCTTTGGTTGTTACTCTGTGCTTGCGATTTGTGTATTGTTCACTTGATATTTTGTTATTGGGAATATATCTGCAGAGCAATATTTTGAACACATGTCCTTAATGAAATTCAGTGATATTCCAAGTGAAATGATATAGATTGTAATTAGCTTTTTCTTTGGGTACGTCCAAAAAAAGTTGTTCTTCAGGTAATATGTTCAGAAAGAGAATTTAGGTAGATAACCTCAAATTTCCTTCTTTTTTTTTAACCACCTTTCATGATGACTGACACTCATGATTACTGACACTCCATAATGCACAGCGTTCACTATTATGCCTGGACCATCACCCATAGTAAAAAATGTCCAGTGTATATGTACACATTTCCCCTTGCAAGAGCTAATCAATTTTGTAGGCTGCAAATTGTGCATGAATCTGTCTAATCTTGCTGCAAAAGACACCATTTTTATCCAGTGAAAGGAGGATACTGGAGACTGCATGAAAATTACTCCCCTCTCGAGCTTTGGTGGCATATATGGAAGATTGGAAAGCTAGCAGTTTTTCTTTATTCCTTCATTTTTTGTGTATATATGTGTGGGATTTGGCCTTTGACAAAAACAAAAGTGAAGGTTTGCATGTAATCAGGGAAAATGCTGTTATTTCAATAATAGTTTTGCAGTGTATTTTATCTTCTGACAGCGTAAGTCCCTTGAGTTGCATCAATATGTCAATTGTGCACTGATGCATTATGGCTATATTAGCTTGAGAAGCTTAAATTGTGGGAGAGGGAAAGGAAATAACTGAATAAGGGAGAGAAAAAGGTGGTGTGCACAAGGTTGTTTCATGTACATACTGTTAGCTCATCTTCCTTGGCCAGTCCAACTGGCTCATCAGATGAGCAATCAATTTGAGTGCCATTTTGTATCTTCGGTCTTTTTTTTTCATTTTTCTTTCCAGCAGATCTATCTCTTTTTTTCTTTTCTGCGAGTGTATGTGTTGAAAGAGCGTAGAAAGATTTGTGTCCTGGCATTTCTTGTCTGCTTGTATTTTATACATTCACTGGTACATTTTGATGATTTTTACTACCAGTACTATTAAAGATATGTGCATAATTATACCCAAATCTGTGTTACATGTAGTGCTATAGAATAGTGTTTTCATCCGCAACTAGAGCTCATTCTAAAACAAAAGGAAGGAGCTGCTGGTTTTGAGAATGAGGAGCAAGTTGTTGTTGTGTACTTTAAACATGCTGTTAAAATCAGTGGTTATCAGGGAAATGAGAGGTTGGCAATGAGATTAGAAGTTATTGTAAGATTATAACCAAAAAACGGGGGCCGGAATAGCTCAGTTGGTAGAGCGCCGGACTCGTGATCCTGGGGTTGCGGGTTCGAATTTCGGTATAGGGGGATTTTTTCCCTCGGAGTTAACATTGGTTCTGACTCCATTCCCCATATAGTCCTTCGAATGAGACTATAAACCGAGGTTCCGTGTGTGAACGCACGCATAACATATTGCACACACGTAAAATCCCATCACCAACTTTCGGAAGAGAAGGCCAGTTTGGCCGTTGGTATGGATGACATGTGACACATAGCATGCACCTTCCCCGAAGATGGAGTATGGCTGCCTTAATGGCGGGATAAAAAAGGGTCATACACACAAAACTCCACTGCCTGGCTATACAGGGAGTGTCCGCAGGAGTATCAGCCTGCGTACGCAGAAAGAAAGAAAAGAAAAAGATAACCAAAAAACTTTGATGGCCACTTAGAATGGGTTCTTATGTAGGTTTATTTTCATTTCTCTTTATTATTTTATTCAGACAATTTTCTGTTTGTTTTCTAAATTTTTTTCTTTTTTAGATATTCCATATAGGTATCATTTAGATATCTAAAACACCGCATTGATATCATCTGGATACTCTTAAGATATCTTGAATTGTTTAGATATATGAACTTTGAATGCAGGCTATTTCACTTTCAGCTGTTCAGCAGGTACTGGGGAACATTAAAGGTTTAATGTTGGAGTGAAGGCAGGTAGATCAGTCATAGAATAGGAGAATACTATTGAATGTTGCTTTCAACAGTGACATGAACATGATGAGAAAGTGTGGAGATTTGTCTGTGTTGGGTCTCTAAGGATATTTAGGTGAAAAAAGGGAGAAGATGGATTTTGCATGGAGGTGTCTGACTGTCACACTGTACAACACAAAAGTATAGTTCATATGATCGGCTGGCAAGACATGAGAGGCAGCGAGCATTTAGTACAGAAAGTTACCTGTCGCTAATTACCTGATGACATGAAATTGAATGGAGGAAGTCTTAGCTCTATAGTTTTTGTTTGAAGTTCAATTTTATTTTCACTTATTTGACATCCGTATTTCTGTCTGTTTGAATGTTTTCCCATGTGTAATGTGTTTCCATCCCCTTAAGTTTTCATAAATGAGAAATTTCCAGCATTACAGATCAAAGTAGCTCAGGAATATAATTCAAGTTTAAAGAAGTGCAGTTAATACCAACTTCAAAACCAGATCCATATGATTTCCAGTGTGTGAGTATACTATGATGGGTTTTTTAAAAAATTTTCTTGCATTTTATTTATGTTCCTTGTAAATAAAATGGTGAAATTGCATGATTGATCTGGGATATATAAATCTTAAATAAATGTTGGCGAACCGCCCAGAAAACGTGGACAAACGAGTCACAAGACAAAACACAACGCGTTTTGACCTCTTAGGTCTTCTTCAGGTGAGACATAAACGAATAAAACAACGAAAATTCACTTAGCTTTGATCGCTTCAGATCGCTTCAGAGTTCAGCGCAAGGAAGAAGGCGTTGAATCAGTCATAGAATAGGAGAATTCAACACCTTCTTCCTTGCGCTGAACTCTGAAGCGATCAAAGCTAAGTGAATTTTCGTTGTTTTATTCGTTTATGTCTCACCTGAAGAAGACCTAAGAGGTCGAAACGCGTTGTGTTTTGTCTTGTGACTCGTTTGTCCATGTTCTCTGGGCGGTTCGCCAACATTTATTTAAGATTTGTTTAGATTTCCGCCTGCAGTCGTCTCACTTTGCAACTGGGATATATAGTTTAGAAGCATGGTTATAATGAATGCCCTGGTCGATCAGGTGGACTATAACTGAAAAGTTTCCCCAGGGGTGTTTTTGTGTATGTGTGCAAGAGAGAAAGATTAAGTGTGAATTTCTAGATTTTTCATGCAATTACGATGTGTGCAAGTGAAGGAACTCAGCCTGCCTTCCTCTTTTGGTTGTCACAGACAGCCATTATGAAAATTACTCTTAATTGCACAAGCAAGCCATTGAATTCTTCCTATGAACACTGCTATCGCAGCGATGTATGTTATGTAGAGCAAACTGTCATGGGAGTAAACAAAATATACTTATTGACAGCCTCATGTATGCACTGAATAGATGTTTGTCCCGTTTGAAATAACACTCATGCAGTCTATCACTGCCCATGGTGTTTATGTGAAGTTTAGACCCAACTCTTGATTGAAACCCCTACTCAACAGCCGTCATCATAAAATCCACCATGTGAAACAAAAACAAAACGAAACCCCCATGCCAGAATTAGTCCTCAATTAGACACAGACAGGCATGAAATTCCTCTGCCTTCAGAATCTGCTAATTGTTTTGTGTGTAATCCTCTGGGAATGAAAATATTCTGCTGGAAAAAAAGGTCCATAAAGCGAAAAACAAAAACAAGAAAAGAAAAAAGAAAGAAAGAAAAAAATGTGATAAGTTGTCCATCAAAAGTCTTGTAAGAGTGTTCAGAACAAGCGATAGGACAAAATCTTGGAGGACAATCCTGCCACGCCCCTCCCTTCCATCCAAGAAAAATTAGATGTTATGAAACGAGATACTGTGCACAAATATGTTTCATACTGAACAAGACACTTTTCTCGGTCATGTCTTTAATTTTGCCTGTGACATAATTTAACAACATACGATTACACACAGCCATTCATATCACCACCAGTTATAGACAAAACTTGGAACACAATTGTTTACACTCCCAGAACCCTGTATTCACAATCATGATTTTTTTTTTCTCTTTTTTTTGGTCCATGCGTAGTCAGTAACAGTAAAACCAAGGGAGTTAACTTCGGCTGTATTTGCCCCAGATGTGCAGCATGAAAACAGAAGCGATGAAGAGCAGACTCATCACCAACACGGGTACTGGACCTCTGAAACATCCCATACTTCAGAATGTTATGAATATTCAAAACATTGCAACAACTTACCATAACTGAGCTATATTTCCTGCTGCTGGTAAACAGCAGAGTAGAGTAATCACAACAGAAGAAGCAATTCTCTTTCATATTGTTTGATTCTGCTTCATTACTCACAAAATTCAACAATCTTCATCCTCCTGCACAAAGTCCCCTCTACCCATAAACTCCTCTTTCTTTCCTCTCCATCACCAATATCCCACTTTGTACTTGTATAAAGTCACAAACTTATCAACCTCAAACTTGCATTTCAAATGCCATCAATAACAAACAAGTTGATTACAAACTTGCATTTCAAAAAGCAATCAATCACAAACTAAATGATCTTGAACTTGCATTTCAAATGCTATCAATCACAAACTGATCACTTTCAAACTTGCATTTCACATGCCATCAGTCTCCTGTTTTTCACTCTGAGCGATCTCGACCCCAAAGGGCTATCCCAAAAAACAGTGAATTTCAAGACACCTTTTTTTCTCCGAGTTTAGAAATGTATCCAGATTTTGGCAAATTTATGTAGATCCTCCTTTGCGCACTCAGTCAAATGATTACTTTGACCCCAACTCTCCTATATGCCACCATTTTTTATAACCTCCACCACACCCTCTAAACATAACTTTACAAAACACTAAATGAAAAGTTCTAAAACCTTATGTGAAAAGATATAATTTGTAAATAATGTCGCCAGTGTGTATAAGTCCACTCCATCTAGCACACCTTCCACTCGGAAGTCAACAAAACAGCGGAGTTCAACTTGAACTTGGACGACCCAATTAAATTGAATTTACAACCCTAACCCACAGATATGCACAACAGATATCTATAATGCAGGTTCAAAACCTCAATAGTCACTGGTCATACAGATGCGCTGTCAACACAACCAAGTGGCCACAACAGAGGACAGTTAGTTCAGTTCCATCGCAGTCCTGAAGGACAGTTGTGAAAAGTGCATATCTCTACAAAGATTGAATAGGTCTTGCATCCTTTCTTTGAGTCAATTCCTGACTAGAATTTTTTCAGGACTAGGGGAAGTAATAGTATAGACTGAAAGAGTTACTTCCCATGTATGGTGTGTTTTTTTTGTGAGTGGAGGCAGAAAAAAAAAAGTTTATATAACTAGTCAGTGATACTACTTCAAGGAAATATATTACTTTATAGGTAATTATCAATTCATAAACAGCAACCTCACATGTGTTCATGTTCATGAAAAAACTGTAAAATAATCTCAAATGGTAGACCCTGGCCCTGCCTCTCAATCCCGACATGGATCCACTCTCAAATTCACCGGGTTTGTCCTTAAGCCACATGCCATCCTTCCACCCTTTCTGGTAAAAACTGGTTGGTAGTCTTTGTGTAATCTTGCCGACAGACAAACAAACCAATGGAAGTGGATGAAACATAACAGACTTGGCAAAAATAATCATCCATTTAACAGTTTCAGAGGAAAGACAAACTGTTCATGTCTGCTGTGCACCTACAGTCACATCTGAAAACTACAGTGACAGAATACTTACACTTTGATGCCAGGGGAGTCTTCTGTGTAAAATCGCCACATGCCAGCACTGCTGCCTGCTGCCTTGCGTGGAGCTGCAGTGGTGGTTTTCCTTCAGATTCATTGAAAAAATAATTAAAATTGATAACAACAAAACAAACAGAACAGCACCTCCCCCCCCCCCCCCCCCCCCTCCCCAAAAAAAAAAAAAAGAAAGAAAAAAGGAAATTAGTCACAGCTTTGTTCTATTCACAGTCATAGAACACCAGTCATAAAACACCAAAGAAAACGTTAATTCTGATAAAAAGGTGAGAGAAAGAAGAAATGTTCCAGCAAACTCGGTAGAATCAGCGGTCCTGACAAGTGAAGTTTCACCCCAAATATCAAAACCATCCCTGGCTGCTTTTAACTACTGATTCTAGCTTGCTTAAGTCACGGAATAAAAGTGAAAAACTAAAACTGACACATAAAAATGTTTCTGGTTGCTCAATTTTCTTTTAAATGCCAGTATAACAAATGTTTTCCCCACCCCATTTCCCCCTTTTTAGTTGTAAGTACCAGCGTTCCACATCCTAAGCACAAAATGTAAACTCCCACATCAATCACTGCATGGACAAGGTATGAGACTTTCACCCTTTAAAATGTCCAAATGGTTTGTAAAATCTGGAAAATCGAGAAAAATTTGGGAGCATTCGTAACTATGCAACATGCCACTGATAAATGGCCACTAAACCCCAGTACTGGGGCTAACCTTTGTCTGGGAGTGGTGCCTCCACCAGCACGAGGCGTTACGGACTTGGATGGTCCCCGGCTTCCTCCTCCCACAGATGTTGAGCTGGCTGATGGCTGAAATGGAAAAGGAAATAAGTAATCCATCAGCAGAAAAAAAGGGGTAAAACAGAGTAATATACGAGTATCTACGGCAAGTCACATATCTGCTGTAGAAACGCAATTCCTTTTTGTGATTACAGTGTTTATGAATGAATTCTATCTCTTTAACGGTTTATGAATGAATAAACTCTTGTTGCACCTGGGTCAGTTTCACTGCAAGCAATAGCTAATATCAAGGGATGCCCTGAAAAGTCATGACAGTCAATGTGAATGTCACATTGACTTTGTAAAATCTCTACACTGATGATAATTCAACTTTCAAGGAAACCAAAGGATTATACTGGTACTGTTACTAATCTAGTTGACGATAATTCAACTTGCAGCGAAACCAAATGATTACATTGCTACTGTTAGTGTTACTAATCTAGTTATATATCTGAATACTTCACTCTTTTATTGAGTTTGGCTTGTATGCTAATTCAGTATAGATGCTTTATCATAGAAAAAACAAACAAACATGTCATTGACAATCTCTGCATTGATGATCCTATTCATGCTATGGAAGTAAAAATAAGCAAATACTTATAGAGAGAAATGAACAGTGGCTTTAACCAGTAGCTTGGGTACCCATCTAGCAGACCTTGGTACCAACCTAATACTGCACCACTCTTATCATTGTATGTGTGTTTGCATATGCGTGCGTGTGTGCGTGTGTTCCGGAGTGTGTGGGTATGGGCCCCAATGTGTGTGCCAGTGTATGTTGTGTAAGCATGTTTGAGAGTGTGTGCCCGCGCATGGGTGTGTGCTCTCACGCGTATGTACATGTATGTAATCCGTGGGCTTATGTGAGCATGCTCCTGCATGCATGCATGTGCGCATACATACATGTTTGTATACATATGTACATATGCCTATGTATATGGGCGAGCTGGGTGCTTCCATCTGGCCAGGTCTGTAGCTTTTCACTCAGTCACTGTGCTGATAGACCAAAATTACTGACCTTTTAATCCCCCTGACACCCTGGTCATTTACTGAACAGACCTCCAAAAAGCAGCTGAATCGTCAACTCACTGACAGCGGCTGCTTTGGAAGAAGATCGTTTGAACTGTAGGTTAGGTAGCATGTTATTTGGTGGAGTGGCCAACCGTATGGCATACGGTATTCGACATTCTTGTTATCTGAAGATTTTGTCCATTTGATTTTTACATAAAACATACTTAAACGGAAGAAAACCAAAGTCCATGTAATATACTGTACATGTTTTCCATAGATGTTTTACACATGAAACCTAAGGACCTACCAATGCCATGGTCGAAGTTGTGTCGTCGGCTATCGGTGGCGTGCTTTACGTCAAAGAGGAAGTGACGTTTCCGTCCCCATTGAAATCTTCGAAGGACTGCCTATGCACGCAACAGCTGTGTCACTGCTCTTTCATCGCAGAAACCATACAAACAGAAAGTTGGAAAAGCATGCTGCCCATGCTTAAGATCTCGGTAGACAATGCTATGAGGTCTATTCAGCCAAAGCGGTAGACAATGGAAAGTTCAGAGGGCGATGGACGTGGGAAAGGAAAGTACCAAGACCAAGGAAATAACAGGACACACACAGAAGCATCAACAGGTACCCGGAATGAAAGAATGGTTAAAGGTAAATGGGAAAGCAGAAAGACATGATATAAGAGGAGATTAAGAAGCAGGAGGATGCCGAATTAACCAGAAAGCAGTCGAGCAAGGCCAGTAGGGACAACGGACAACTCTGGAAGGAGCGCTCCAAAGAAGTTTCAGTGGAAATATGGTATGTGGCCTCTCTTGAGATCATCATCTTCACGTCTTTAAGTGAACTTCTGTCCCTGAATGCAAACCTGGTGAAATGGGGGAAAATCAGATGAACCCATGTGTCCATTCTGTCGGAGCAAACACGGAGACGCAACCAAGGGATTAAGGAGATCACACACGCATTTAGAATTACAGAGGAAACACTACACTACCAAACATTACACTACCACAAGCTTTAGTCATCTATACGGCAGTGGGGAGGGGTAAGGTAAGGTAAGGTAATGTTGCGTATAGCCCAGCCGACCACAGAGGGCCATATCAGGGCTGCCACCACGTTATGTAAGTCGGCTCACAAGTCACCAAAAAAAAACCCACCAACCTTTTACACATCTCTTTAAAATACACCTTCTAAAAACGTACCACAAACTTTGTCAAATATCTTTCTTCCATAAAATCTTAGATCAGATGAAAAATGTTAATCTCTTTCAGAAATTCAAAGATCACGTCACGTGGGACATCTCTGAACAGGCTTTTCATGGGGTCTGAGAGGGCGGCATAAATCATGGTCTAGAAGAGCTGCGTATCAGTCAGAACAACACGAGACCGAATATTAAAAGCTTACTCCACTCAAGTTCCACAAAACAAACGATTCTGACTGGTTTCACCATGTCAGTATGGAAGTAGACTGGAGGAAGCTCACATCTGTAAGACTGAGAACTATTTCAGTCTAGCCAGTTATTGAGGGATTCTAGCTTCTAAACCAATGTCCTCGCCATACAGGTTGAACCAATGGACTTAGTAGGCTCATCAGTCTGTGATCGCATGAAATAGCTCGCAATTTGTGGCAGGAAGAGGACAGGAACCCTATATGCAATGGCACAGGCATCTGAGAAGACCTTTTGCTGGATCTGGTCGAAGACGATCAAAAGCGAAAATAGTAAGGCTTAAATCTCCTGTCTTTGAACAGTGGCTGATAGCTACGTGGGTAAGACATCAGTCTCAAGGCAAGTTTGCCATGAGTCGTCACACTATCCTGGAGGTGCGGGTTTGAGTCACGGCAGCGGGGGAAAAAAAAAACACCCTCTGACAGCAGAACGGCACTCAAAAGTCTTGACCTTTAGCGTGTAAGGAGTTCAGGGCCACAACACTGCTACAGTTTCTTCCTGCTTCGTAGATAATCATCCATTTGCCAGGGTTTAATTCATCGTCTTCATTTTGAGTGGAACGTCTGTAATAATCTTTCCATTTGTGGAAACAGACCCTAAATCTGCCCTTTGATCCGGCTCGGTACCAACATTTAATGGGGTCGTCCGTGAACCACATTCCATCTGGTTTACACCAAATTTCCTTTCATTCAAACCGCCAGCAGCCATGGCTTAATGGTTAGTGTCGCATATTTCTGGCTAGGAGATCGTGGAGTCGATTACCATCAGAGCCATTTCTTTGTGGAATTTTTTTTCTGCCCCGACCGGTTCCTGCCCTTAGTTGAGCTTGCTGTGGGATCAGAAGGGAAGACTGGGACCACATAGTTGAGTTGTATCCACTTAATGGATGCGTCTTTGACAGTGTTGTTCAAATTTCCTGACCAACACTACTTACTTACTTACTTAATCCTCTTCGCTCCATCGGGAGCATAGGGCCTTCACTGCAGATTTCCAGCGTGTGCGGTCTTGGGCTGCCCGCTTTGCCTCACCCCAGGACAGCTTGATGGAACTCAGCTCGCTGTTCAGCGTCCTACGCCAAGTTGTCACTGGGCGGCCTCGCTTTCTCTTTCCTTGAGGGTTCCAACACTACACGTATATGCAATTCTCGAGGCTGGTTGACGCTGGGATATATCACGAAAGCAAGCGCAGAATGGAGCCCTGTTGTCTTTGAAAGTTTTTCTCACATTTCCTGACTAACACTGCAGGTGTCTCTATCTCTCGGACCTGGCTGATGTTCGCGTATATAAAACACCTGAACCTTTTTCTTTCCTTTTATCGTCATCAACACATGTAGCAATCATTCAGTGAGAAAGCAGTGTTACATATGAAGTAGCGCGCGCGCGCGCGTGTGTGTTGGGTGTGTGTGTGTGTGTGTGTGTGTGTGTGTGTGTAAAAACAAATTCATCACAACGTAGCATTTTGAATGTTCCATGGTTGTGCAAATTGAATGAGTTTGGAAAGTGGTTTGAAGTAGGTCTTGAGTTGTATGTGCACTTTTTATTATTATTATTATTATTATTATTATTATTATTATTATTATTATTATTATTATTGTTGTTATCATCATTATCATTATTACTATTTTTATCATTATCATCATAGTCATCATCATCATTATTATTATCATTGTTATTACTATTATTATTATTACGACTATTATTATTATTATTATTATATCTCTTAACTCGACAGTTAAGTGTAGTAAGGGACAGAATAGAGAAGTGCATGGAAAAAACAACAGCAACAACAACAGCAACAACAACAACAAGAACAACGACAGCGAAAGAATTATACATCGAAGAGATCTAACGCTACATGAGGTTACAAATGTAGCCAGAGTAGAAGAAATGTCAGCAGACCTGGTGAAAGAAATTAATTTAATTTGTCATCTGATACAGTGGTACACGCAGCATATCACACACACACACACACACACACACACACACACACACACACACACACACACACACACACACACACACACACACACACACACACACACCGGGAATTCCCACTAAAGAACAGACGTCAGAGAGGCCACAGGTCTACAGTAGTCCTCGAGAAATGTATTTAGGCCAGAATCACACAATGCTGCAAAATATGCTGCAGTGGGGGAAAATGTGAAGAAATGCAACAGGAAGAATCATTTTGCAGGCATGTGTAGAACTACACCACAGCTAACAGAGAAGTTGCATGCAGTGGATGATAGGCACATAGACAGATCGTAAGCAAGGGAGATAACAAATCGAGAACATCGGTATTATAACTTGACCGGGTTATAGTTTATCTCCCTTGCATCGTCCTGCTATGCACCAGTCTCTGCCCAGCGTGAACTGAACACAGAATGTGGTGGAAGTAGTAGCAGCAGTAATAGCAGCAGCAGCAGCAGCAGTAGTAGTAGTAGGTCTGTTGTGGAAGTGATCCATGTTTTGAGCCTGTTAAAAACTGTAGGGTATTCTGTTTCAGCAATGAACAGTTTGATTACTCAACACGTGTTGAGAATGTTGAAAAGTTTTCCTCTGAGAATTGGTTACCATAGTCTTCATCGTTCACTCACACAGGAACCCCAGAGGCGTTGACGAAGGCTGCTGTACAGCGGAGGGTCTCCAGAGATCCATAGAGCTTCTCCCTCATCGATGAGTCTGCTGGCCAGGCCTCTGCTCGGAGGTTTTGGTGTGTGGAACAGTCCTGCAGGAAGTTCTCTACCGTCATTGGAGCTGTACCACAGGGTCACCCTGCAGACTCATCAATGTGGAATGTTGTGAAGACGTGGCATTTGAGTCTGGAGCGCTCTGTCCCAGTCTCACGATGACTATCTGTACCACAATATGAAATGGATTTGTTTTTCAGTTGACAGCTCTGAACTCTTGCACACATGCTTGCGAGAACATTTCTTTTTTTTTTTTATGTTCGATAAAGTCAGAATAATGAAAACATATCTATCGATCCTTCAATTGCCTTTGATATTATAGATCTGAATGATTATCTCTGCTAGAAAGGTTTTGTTTTCACCTGTATCTCTCTGTTGTTTAGTTGATTGCTTGTTTGCCGTCACCAAAATTACGCAGGAAATGCTGAACTGACGTACACAGACCTTGGCAGGGGGGGGGATGCGCCGTGTCTTGGAGACCAATCTGTTTAAATTTTGGAAGGATCCGTAATGCGATTCCAGATCAGTAAATGACCGTAGGATCCGTTAAGCCACATTATTTGAAACTTTCATGAACGTGAACAATTTGAAACTATTGTTTATGAGGTGATATCTGTACATAAAGCAGTATATTTTTTATCGAATATCAACATTTTTGGTCATACAAAATGTTGACATGTTGCATTTTACACATCCCGAAATAAAAAAAAAGTACATGGGAAATAGCTGTTTTAAACCCGTGCCTACAATGACCACTGATGAAAATAAACAAGATTCAAAGCATATAAATTTACTCCCAATTTATCTTGAATACGCGTGAGATATTCCATAAACAGGAAAAACCGTTTTGGGCCGTTATAGCCGTTAGTAACGGCTATAACGGTAAACATTGGCCATCACCTGTTTTTCCATTATGAACATACCTGCAAATTTTCAGAAAGATCGGCCAAGTACTTTCTGAGATGTTCCATAAAGAAGAAAACCGTTAAGGGCCGTTATAGCCGTTAGTAACGGCTATAAGGGTAAATAAAAACATCGACCATCATCCGTGACCCATCATGAACATACCTACAAATTTTCAGAAAGATCGGCCAAGTACTTTCTGAGATATTCCATAAAGAAGAAAAACCGTTATGGGCTGTTATAGCCGTTAGTAACGGCTATAACGGTAAAACAAAACATCAGGCATCATCCGTGGCCCACATAACTACAAATTTTCAGAAAGATCAGCCCAGTAGTTTTGTCTGGAGCGAGTGGAACACATTTTGACCACACACACACACACACACACACACACACACACACACACACACACACACACACGCACACACACACACACAAAGCATTTCTTCGATCCCATTCTAAAGTGCACCCTGTTCTATAAGAACTGGGAGTACAAAAATGTGTTGTGATCTACTCACCCTATAGCGTGGTTCTAATTTCCTGCATGCGCTTATGCTTATAATATGCGTTTGTAAAAACATCATAATTATCTATATTTCTTATAAATGTACTACATCACTGCGATTGTTGTGTATGTTTATGTCTTCAATATCACAGATGGATTTCTCTGCATATAAGAAAACAAAGGTCTTTTGCATTTTGTTGTGCAAACGCACTAAACGCACTGTTGCCATTCAATTCCAGAACTGTATGCGATACTATGCTTGCCTATGCCAGAATTGACATTCCTCTGTGTGTGTGTGTGTGTGTGTGTGTGTGTGTGTGTGTGTGTGTGTGTGTGTGTGTGTGTGTGTGTGCGTGCGTGCGTGCATGTGTGTGGTGTGTGTGTGTGTGTGTGTGTGTGTGGTGTGTGTGTGTGTGTGTGTGTGTGTGTAGGCCTACACACGCATATTTGAATGTGGGTGTGTGTGTGCATGCGAGCGCGCGCACGCCTGTGTGCCCATGCGTGTATGTGCGTGTGTGCATGTGTGCACGTGCCTGTGTATGTGTAAATATATGTATGCATGTGTATGCGCGCGAACGTTTTGTCTCTCTCTCTCTCTCTCTCTCTCTCTCTCTCTCTCTCTCTCTCTCTCTCTCTCTCTCTCTCTCTCTCTGTGTACGTTTTCGTGTGTGTGTGTGTGTGTGTGTGTGTGTGTGTGTGTGTGTGTGTGTGTGCGTGCGTGCGTGTGTGTGTGTGTGTGTGTGTGTGTGTGTGTGTGTGTGTGTGTGTGTGTGTGTGCGCGCGCGCGTTCGTTCGTCTATCCACCTAACAGTGTGTGTGTGCGTGCGTGCGCGCGAGTGTGTGAATCAAACCGGCAATGGGTGACAGAGGGAATTCCTGGCGATTGGCTGGCAACGCGCGCGGTTTTGGAGCGCCAGCTGTGTTGCCATGAGGTCGGGGTTAAATATAGCGCCCAGCGCGCGGTCCACATGGCCGCGAAATGTTTGGAGTTGGGGAAAGCGCCCATCTCTTGCGGGCCGGTGGGTT
>CM031596.1:49600679-49605679 GCA_018398815.1 Conus ventricosus
ACATGCATACATACGCCTGTCTGTCTGTCTGTCTATCTATTTATCTATCCATCCATCCATCTGCATCCATCCATCCATCCATCTGCATCCATCCATCCATCCATCCATCCATCCATCTCTATCCATCTCTCTGTCTCTCTCTCTCTCTCTCTCTACCTACCTATCTATCTATCTGTCTGTTTGGCCTGCATATTGTTTCATTAGAATAGCGATAAAAGAAAATGACGATTTCCTAATTTTGACCTTTGAATGCACCAAAGTCCGAGCGGAGCTAACTTGAAAAAACAAAATCTTAATACAGTTAGACAATTCATACAACTGGTCCGAGTTTTTTAGACAATTAATACAGTTGGTCCGAATTTTCAGACAATTATTACAGTTGGCCCAAAATACAATTAATACAACTGGTCAAAAATGTTAGACAACTAATAAGCTTACAGTTGGTACGAATTGTTAGACAATTAATGATACTGGTCCGAATGTTAGACAATTAATGATATTGGTCCGAAATGTGAGACAATTAATTAATACAATTGGTCCGAAATTGTCAAGAAACTACTACTTTGGAAGAATTCATGCACTATCTTCGCTATAACCCTGAACTGAACCAATGGAAGGATTCATGCACAATCTTCGCTATAACCCTGAACTGAGGCAATGGAAGGATTCATGCACTATCTTCGCTATAACCCTGAACTGAGCCAATGGAAGGATTCATGCACTATCTTCGCTATAAACCTGAACTGAGCCAATGGAAGGATTCATGCACTATCTTCGCTATAACCCTGAACTGAGGCAATGGAAGGATTCATGCACTATCTTCGCTATAACCCTGAACTGAGGCAATGGAAGGATTCATGCACTATCTTCGCTATAACCCTGAACTGAGGCAATGGAAGGATTCATGCACTATCTTCGCTATAACCCTGAACTGAACCAATGGAAGGATTCATGCACTATCTTCACTATAACCCTGAACTGAGGCAATGGAAGGATTCATGCACTATCTTCGGTATAACCCTGAACTGAGGCAATGGAAGGATTCATGCAATATCTTCGCTATAAACCTGAACAGAGCCAATGGAAGGATTCATGCACTATCTTCGCTATAACCCTGAACAGAACCAATGGAAGGATTCATGTACTATATTCGCTATTAACCTGAACAGAGCCAATGGAAGGATTCATGCACTATCTTCGCTATAACCCTGAACTGAGCCAATGGAAGGATTCATGCACTATCTTCGCTATAACCCTGAACAGAGCCAATGGAAGGATTCATGCACTATCTTCGCTATAACCCTGAACTGAGGCAATGGAAGGATTCATGCACTATCTTCGCTATAAACCTGAACTGAGCCAATGGAAGGATTCATGCACTATCTTCGCTATAAACCTGAACTGAGCTAATGGAAGGATTCATGCACTATCTTCGCTATAACCCTGAACTGAGGCAATGGAAGGATTCATGCACTATCTTCGCTATAACCCTGAACTGAGACAAGGAAACAGCGGATCCAGAAATTGAGGTGTTGACAGGAATATTGTGGCTTTTTGCATCCACGTGTGAAGAATTTTCTTGTTCAGGGCGATGAAACTGTTTCAAAGAACCAGTGTGTGTGTGTGTGTGTGTGTGTGTGTGTGTGTGTGTGTGTGTGTGTTTCTTCGCACTCAGCCCCGGGACTTTTTTTTCGGAAGAGATGAGGAACTCGTTAGAGATCTATTGCCTGTTCCACTGCAGAGCTTTGTTATGGGTTGATACCCGCATGAACACAGGCTCTCGGATTATCCCCCATCCGTGACTATGTCGTCTGTGAGTTTCAGTTTCAGTTTGATCAAGGAGGCGTCACTGCGTGCTGGACTAGTCTATGTACGCTACTCCACATCCGCTAAATTTCGAGATCACACTGCGTGTAAACAATGACAAAACCCTAATGAATCTATTCATTGTTGTTTACTAAAAGAAGGAAAGAAAGAAAGAGAGTGAGAAAGAAAGAAAGAAAGAAAGAAGAAAAAAGAAAGATTTTGATGTCTACAGTTCTATCAAAGCCGTCATTAGAAATTGATGGTCTACGAGACTCCTCCTCCTCCTCCTCCTACTACTACTTCTGATAATAAGAATAATGATAATAGTAACAATGATAATGACAACAGAGTGAATTTGACCATAGGATTACACAATGGAAAAAAAACCCACAAAAAGATAATCCTAGGAATAGAGTGGCCAAACGTTTCGGGCCTTAAACTAATAAACTTACAATAATAATGATGATGATCATGATCTTGATGATAATAATGGTGATGATAATGATTATGAGGATGATGATAGTGATGATAATAGTGATGATAATAGTGATGATAATAATAATGATGATAATAATATAATAATAATGATGATGATAATAACAACAACAACAGCAACAACACCCGATGATGATGATAATAACAACAACAATAATAATAACAACAATAATAGTGATAATAATTATAATGACAATAATAATAATAAGACGAAGAATGATAATGATGATAATAGATGACGATGTTGATGATAATAGTGATAATGATAACAGCAAAAGGAATAACAATAATAATATCGACGATGATGACGACGACGACGACGACGACGACGACGACGATGATGATGATAACACCGACATTAATTATGATAATAACAACGCAACAAGAACGGCAATAGTAATAACACTAACGCTACATTGTTGATGATAACGATAATGGTAACAACAACCACTACCGCAACAATAATATTGATGATGATGATAATAACAACAACAAGAGTAACAATGATAATAATAATAGTAATGATAATGATAATAATAACAATAATGATAATAATAATAATAATGAGAGTAAAAAATCTGGGCACCCGGGAGAGCAAATAATGGATCCACACAATGGATCGACACAACGGATCCATACGACGGATCCGCACCAACTTTTCGTTAACTCGTCCTTGGTCCGCACTCTACATGCCCCCCCCCCCACCCCCCGGCCCCCCTCCCACCCACCCCCAAGTCTGTTTCCTGTGGGCCTTACAGTCATCCAGCTGAACGGATTTGGCATCTACCCTGTGAACCGGCATCGCTCCTATGGCTCCGTTTACATGCGGTCAGCGTTTTTTTTGTTTGTTTGTTTGTTGTTGTTGTTTTTTTGGCGTCATTTTGCAAACAGATTGACGAAGAAACAAAACGACAGGGACAGGTTAAAACAAACCCCCCTCTTCAGGGGAGGTAATCATGAAGATTTATAAATGCGCGTCCCCGCCTCTGCTGAGCTCAGGGGGACTTAACAAGGACAAACTAGCAAACGCTCAAGCACATGTCTACTGTCGTTTCCTTCGCGCATAAATGCACATTCCAGCGCATCAAAAACATACCCCTTTTCCTACTCCACGCCCACACACCATCCCTCCCCTCCCCATCCATTCAACCCCCTCCACCCACCCACCCCCTTTCTTCTCTCCCCTACGCTTTCTTCCACACACACTCACACACGACACTGCAAAAATGCGATTGCAAACAGGACAAGGCGTCTCTGTCCGTCTGTCATTCTGTCATTCTGTCTGTCTGTCTGTCTGTCTGTCTGTCTCTCTCTCTCTCTCTCTCTCTCTCTCTCTCTCTCTCTCTCTCTCTCTCTTGTTCAGGGGAAAACTCCACAACAGTACCTGCCGGACACCACACACCCACGCCCCCGCCCCACCTCTCCCCTCCCCTCCCTCTCCCGCCGGTTGCACGACGGCGGTAAAAAAAAAAAACCCTCAAAAAAACAACAGTTGCACAATAAAACCAGCACGATGCTTCGCTTCATGGCTCCGTTTCAATCATCACAAATGTTGGCTTCACGACAGGAAGCTTCTTCAAGCTGGCACCTTTATTATTATAGACCAGTAGATCCCGGATTGGAGGGCAGAAAGTGATGGAGCATAGCGAACAGACCCCCCCCCCCCCCCCCCAAAAGAAAATGGAAGCTCACTCCACAAAGCAAGGGCCAAGATAAGAGACGGCACCACGTAAAACGAGAGAATCTTTCTTTTTTTAAGATGCTGTGCATTAGTGTGGTTTGTGAAAGGCTGCGCGTTATCAGCAGCAGAAGGACGGAGACAACGTGAAGGTATATATATATATAATAATATATATATATATATATATATATATATATATCGTTCAGACAACTATGGTGCTGCTGTCCCTCCCATTCATGAGGTTGCAGCCAAGTGTGCAGATCTTGGAGACGACGATTCCATAGAAACAAGAAGCCAATGCGCTTCGGAAAGCACGGGAGAAAAATGTTCTCTATTCACCTCCGCATTTGAGTGAGTGAGATAAATGTGTATGAGCACACGCGCGCAAAGAGAGAGAGAGAGAGAGAGAGAGAGAGAGAGAGAGGATGGTGATGACGATGATAATGATGATCTATTTCTAAGGGTAACAGATTAGTGCAAGCTTCTGGTTTTTGTACTCCCAGTTCTTATAGAACAGGGAGTACTTTAGAATGGGAACGAAGAAATACTATGTGTGTGTGTGTGTGTGTGTGTGTGTGTGTGTGTGTGTGTGTGTGTGTGTGTGTGTGTCCGTCCGTCCGTGGTCAAAATGTGTTCCACTCGCTTCAGACAAAACTACTGGGCCGATCTTTCTGAAAATTTGTAGTTCTGTTCATTGTGGGTCACGGATGATGCTCGATGTTTTTGTTTACCGTTATAGCCGTTACTAACGGCTGTAACGGCCTGTAACGGTTTTCCTTCTTTATGGAATATCTCAGAAAGTACTTGGCCGATCTTTGTGAAAATTAGTAGGTATGTTCATTATGAGTCACAGATGATGCCCAATGTTTAGTTTACCCCCTTATAGCAGTTACTAACGGCTGTAACGGTCTGTAACGGTTTGTCATCTTGATGGAATATCTCAGAAAGTACTTGGCCAATCTTTCTGAAAATTTGTAGGTATGTTCATTATAAGTCACGAATAATGCCCGATGTTTTA
>CM031596.1:49610679-49613179 GCA_018398815.1 Conus ventricosus
ACTTTTTAAAATTGTGCTTGATGCTCACCAGTGATATTATTGTGCTTCACCCGCTCCTGTAGTCTGCAGTTACTCATTAAACTATACATGTTTCGATTGATATTACACAGCGACATACTTCTGTATCACCTAGGTCATTTTTGACTAATGGCACGGTTATTAACTCTGTCCATTTTTGTGGAACTATCCTTTTTCAAAGAGTGTATGAGAGAACTTTACAAGAAAGTCAACTGCCATGTCACCGCCGTATTTCAGTAATTCTCCAATAGTTCCATCTTGCTCTGCAGACTTTATGTGTTTCAAGCCTTTTTCTGGCCATAAAAAACTTCCTGTCTTGAGACTGAACGATCAAAGTATGGAACCACAGTGTAATTTTATGGAATACTTACTTCATTAGCTTCGTCAATATTATTTTCGCCTGGGTTATCCTTTTCAAGAAGTATATGGAAATGAAAATGCTGGTTATCAATAGATTTACCATTGGATGTGTTAGAAGTTTTCAGAGACATATTTAACGCAATGGCTTCCAAAATTCTTGCAGGTCGTTTACTGAGTTAGACAGCTAATACAGTACTTTTTAAAATCTTTTTTGTGTTCTCTTGGAGCAAGACAGTACTTTTTACTATCTTCTTTATCTAACGTTCTTTGATATATTCTATAAAAATTCCTTTGCCTTTAACTTAGCTCCTGTGCATTCTTGATCAAACCAGTCATTGCCTTATTCTTTCTATCTGCTCTAACGTGTCTGTTCATGCATTTAACTTGTTTTATGATACATGCACAGAGGCGTTCATAGCTTTGTCAGTAAGAGCAATAGCTCTTCCAAAGATTGACAGTGTATCCATACAATTCATTTCCTCGTAAAACAAATCTTTACCTTGCCACTGGAAATGTTCAAAAACTCTGTTTTTCTATGTTTACATATTCTGTGCTTTTTATTGTTTTGAAAAGAACTAATACTAAACGCCAAACGCAAATGATCGGTGTCCATTCTTTCTGTCACATAAAAGGTACAGAACAGATGGATAGCAGCAAACAAATCACCGAGTGCTACCAAATAGTCCTTCACACTGCTCCCATTTTCTGAAATGTGTGTGAAATGACGTTTGACAGTCAACATTGCATTCGCAGTTTAAGGTGCATAGACCAATGAAATATACACGTTTAACAACAAATTACCATATCTTTTTAATTAAACACTTATTTTCAGTGTGTCTATTACATATCTTTGACGTGAGGAATATATGAAAACTATAAACAATTTCAAGTGCGTTCAAATCTTCTGAAATAACAGATGTTCTGCTGTTTTGATCCGTAGGTAAAAGCAAAGAGAGCTCAGAAAATAGATATTAAAACTCGAGCAATAGAACTTCTAGTCTGTAAATACCATTATCAACATCAAAGACAGAACAACAAGGTGAATTTTCCGTGGTATTCAATCAGAAACGTACAGAAACATCTTTTCACCACTCCAAAGACTTGTACAAATCAGAAAAAAACACTTTGCGTTTTTGTTATCAGTGTTTACTTCTGAAATGTATTGTGAAACGTTCTTTTGAAATTTAGGTACGCGTGAGTGCCTTCCTTGTTTTGTAAGATGAATTGCAGGTTTACAGAACCCATTGTCATTTCCAGACAGTTCGTTGAAATCTCGTCACCAATGTTTCAACAAAGTATTTAGAATCGAAAGAAATGAGAGAGGGTACAAAATCTTCACCAATAATCTTCGCAAGCAGACCACTGACGTTCAATGATAGACGCCTTCCATTCATTTCTGGACTGTTTACATTACATTTACTTCCGGTCACACGATGTGAACATTCTCACTTAACATCCTTATCAGAAAAATAGATCCATTTTGCCCCGGAGATCTCTGAACAATTTGTTAGGTAGGCGAAGAGCTGTTGTTCATTAGAATTGTCAGACAATTCGTTAGACAAAGTCAGAGACCTCGGAGGAAACTGTTAGAATGGACTTTCGTTACCAGTATTACAGGTGTCAAATTCATCGAAAGAGCGAATTTCATCTCTCTGTGTTCCATTCACACGTTTGTGGACATTAGCATTGCACACGTGAACACTGCTGCAAGAGCGTGCTACCGACACAGCTGTCACTAACCCAAGCCTGCACGTGAGCTGTTATGAAAGGAGTCAGAGGGCACTGGTGTTAAATTTGATTGTACCCCTTTCCCACGTTTGCGTCTCTACGAACTTTTACTTTCGATATTTTCATTGGAGCCGCATTTTCGTGATTAGGCCACGTATTTTCCATATATAAATGACCTGTTTAAGATTGTCTCCCTTGTCTAAATACCATTGCTCCCCATCACTTTGTTTCAAAGTGAGGTGATTGCAGACAGACATTGAAACACACTTTAAAGAAGATTTACTGCACCGCAGAATGAAAGAGACAAACTGCACAACAAAACACGACGCGTTTCGACCTCTTTGGTCTTCTTCAGGCAAGACAAACAACATTCAAGACAATGAAATCGGAGAAC
>CM031596.1:49618179-49620679 GCA_018398815.1 Conus ventricosus
TGTTTGATTATATTTCGCAACTTGATAGATCAGAGGTACAGTACACTAACAGAGGTTTGTGCAGCAAGCATAAACGTGTTCACGAAGTCATTTCACTACATCATAGGTCAGAAGTACGACAAATTCCCAAGGTTTGTTCTTCTTCCTCGTTCGCTCCCCATTAGATGAGCACCAGGTGTCTCGATGAAGGCTGCCGTCCACCGCAGCTCCTCCAGGGTGCCGTATAACTTGGCTTCCACTGCTGCCGGTGTTGGCCAGTACTTCCTTGCTGCAATGCGTCATACAGTCTTGAAGGATGTGGTCGGTTGAGAGGTTTGTTGAGCAACCATTGTGTGTTGACAACTGTTGACTACACTTCACTTCTTGATAGATCAGAGGTACTGTATATTCCCAGAGGTTTTGTTGGGCAAGCATTTTGTATTCACAACTCCTTACTATTTTTCACTAATGATTAAGTCGGTGGTAGCCAACTAATATTCCCTGAGGTTTGTTCAGCAAGCGTGACAGTATCAGCATCTCTTCTTACTTCTTGATTGATGGGTTTGAGGTACGATACATTTACAGAGTTTGTTTAGCAAGCACACTGCGCGTAGCACAGGTGTGTGTGTGTGTGTGTGTGTGTGTGTGTGTGTGTGTGTGTGGTGTGTGTGTGTGTGTGTGTGTGTGTGTGTGGTTGTGTGTGTGTGTGTGTGTGTGATGTGTGTGGTGTGTGTGTTGTGTGTGTGTGTGTGTGGTGTGTGTGTGTGTGTGTACGTGCGTGCTGCGCGCGCGAGCGTGTAGGTCTTGATTACATTTCACTCATTGTATAGGATAGGCGTTGTGAGGATGTGTGTGTGTGTGTGTGTGTGTGTGTGTGTGTGTGTGTGTGTGTGTGTGTGTGTGTGTGTGTGAGAGAGAGAGAGAGAGAGAGAGAGAGAGAGAGAGAGAGAGAGAGAGAGTGTGTGTGTGTGTGTGTGTGTGTGTGTGTGTGTGTGTGTTGGCGTGTGCGTGTATGTGCGTGTGCGTGTGCACGACAGTGTGTGTGTGTGTGTGTGTGTGTGTGTGTGTGTGTGTGTGTGTGTGTGTCGTGTGTGCGTGCGTGCGTGCGTGCGTGCGTGCGTGCGTGCGTGCGTGCGTGCGTGTGTGTGTGTGTGTGTGTGTGTGTGTGTGTGTGTGTGTGTGTGTGTGTGTGTGTGTGTGTGTGTGCGTGCGTGCGAGCAAGCCATATGTGTGTGTTGTGTGTGTGGTGTGTGTGTGTGTGTGTGGTGTGTGTGTGTGTGGTGTGTGTTCGTGTCCGAGCGACGGGCAAGGCCAGATGAGAGGTTGTTATTGTGAGAGCAGCACAATGAAGCAGCGAGGTGCGGTACTGTGCGGACCGCTGACAGAGCCAACTCGCACTTGTACGGAAAGTGGCCTACCACAACTACAGCACTGAGGGGTCAGGGCCATGGAGCCCCTAGGGGTGAAGGTGGGGGCGGCTGGGAGAAGGTGAGGAGGGTGGGGTGGGGTGAAGAAGGAGAGAGGTGGCGGTGGTGGCGATGGAGGGGCGGGGGGTGGGGTGGGGTGGGGTGGGTGGGGATGGGTGGGTGGTGGGGGTGGTGGTGGGTGGGCTGGGTGTGGGTGGGTCCGATACGTTTTTGGCCAGTGAAACCAGAGCATACTACATGCTCTGGTGAAACCCGGCTCTACTGTGTGTCGCTCTCTCTTCCTTCAACCCTCCTTCCTTTCCCTCCCCACTCTTCTCATTTCTATCCCCCCTCCCCCCCCCCCCCCCCCCCCCCCCCCCCCCCCCCGACCACTAACTAGTTCATTTCTTTTTCACCATCTCCGTTCTCTGTTCCTCCCTCCACTGTCCATTCGTCTCCTTCCTTCCCCCTCACCCCCCCCCCCTTTGTTTTTCCTCGACACCCCATCCACAAACCCACAACCATCACCGCCCCTCTCCACGTCCAGATTCTGTGTCAGTACGGCTTACGCTCTTTTCTCTGTCAGTCTGTCCGTCTCTCTCTTCCTCTCTTTCACACAGACGACAGACACACACACACACACTACACACACACACACACACAACACAACACACCACACCACACACAGAGTCTCTCTTTTCTCGCACACACAACACACACACACACAGACCACACACACACACACACCACAACACACACACACACCACACACACACACACACACACACACACACCACACACACACGCACATCTCTCCTTTCTCCACACACACAACACACACACACATCACACACACACACACACACAACACACACACACACGCACGCACGCACACAGAGTCTCTCTTTTCTCGCACACAAACACACACACACACACACAGAGGAGTTCGAAATATGCACTTGTGCAAAGTCTCTCAGAGTCGCACAACATAACTGTCTGAGCTACCTAAACAAATAAAGGAATGCAGATTTTTGTTTTGTTTACAGTACCGATGTAGGATTAAATATAAAAAAAACAATACCAGTATATGATTTTGTTTAACAGAAATGAATGTA
>CM031596.1:49630679-49635679 GCA_018398815.1 Conus ventricosus
TCATCTCTCTCCAACTTCCGACAAAAAGATTCCCTATGCATTTTCCAGAATCGTCACGCCTTTTTGACATTTGTAAATTCGTTGATGTTAAGCCCAGTTGGCTCGTTTGTATAAATATGTCCAGGATTTCTTTTTTTTTTTTTTGCTTTGTAATTTGTCTTTTAAGTTGTTACATTTGGAACAGTATTTTCTTTTCAATTCTCAAAGTCACACACGCACACACACACGCACGCGCGCGCGCGAGCACACACACACACACACACCACACACACACACACACACACACACACACACACACACACACACACACACACACACACACACACACACATTCGTACGTAGGCCTATACTAGCATTTTGCATACACTATTTCTATTTCTCTCATCCACTCATTTCTGCATTATTTTGTCTAATATCACTTTAAGTGAACAGACGTTGAATTGAAGAACTAACGAACTAACACACACACAGAGCTGCGCACCAGGTCGGGAAGCGGGCTGTACAAGAGTCGACTGACCGCCTCCTGCAGGCCTGACCACCCAGGCGAACAAAGTTCCAGTGTCCGGAAAGACAGCACACAGGTAAGTAAGGAACAACAGTCAGCTGACCTGCTGGGGGGTTGGGGTGGGGTTAAAGAGTGGATGGGGGTGGGGTGGGGGAAGGAGTAGGGTGGATGTCTACAAAAAAAAAAAAAAAAAAAAAATCGGTAGTCGTGCTACAGCCACTCCCCAACCACCCACCCCTCCCCTCTCTCTCTCTGTGTCTCTGTCTCTTTCTCTCTCTGTCTCTCTCTCTATCTCTTTCTGCTCTCTGTCTCTGTCTGTCTGTCTGTTTCTCTCTCTCTCTCTCTCTCTCTCTCTCTCTCTCTCTCTCTCTCTCTCTCTTACCTCTCTCTCTCTCTCTCTCCTCTTTTTCTCCCTCTCTTCTCTCTCTCTTCTCTCTCTCTTACCCCCCTCTCTCTCTCTTACCTCTCTCTCTCCTCTCTCTCTATCTCTTACCCCCGCTCTCTCCTCTCTCTATCTCTGTCTCTCTATCTACTCTCTCTCTCTCTCCTCTCCCCCTCTCTCCTCTCTGTCTCTGTCTCTCTCTCTCTCCTCTCTCTCGCTCTTTCTCTCTCTTTGTCATCTCTCTCTCTCTCTCTCTCTCTCTCTCTCTCTCTCTCTCTCTCTCTCTCTCCTCTTTCAACAGCACCTATCGACTTACCCTACTCCGCCCTGCTGCGCGCTGCCCCTTTCCACCTTCATGACCTGCCCTTTCTCTCCACCCTCCACCCACCATCCTTCTCCTCCTCCCTCCCTCCCTCCGTGGGCAGTCCTGTGTGTGTGGTCAGTCTGCTCAGAGTCTTTCAGGTGTTGTGCAGAGCTGCGTGGTATGTGTGTGTGTGTGTGTGTGTGTGTGTGTGTGTGTGTGTGTGTGTGTGTGTTGTGTTGTGTTGTGTTGTGTTGTATGTGTGTGTGTGTGTGTGTGTGTGTGTGTGTGTGTGTGTGTGTGTGTGTGTGTGTGTGTCTGTGTGTGTGTCTGTGTTCAGCTTCAGTCAAGCTCCTATGATTTTCATACGTTTGTTTTACATGGCGTTCACTCATCGAAGCACAGTGCAGTGCAGAAACATAAAAATGGATTCTGAAGACCTGTATGTGCGTACGCATTTCTGTATATGTATGTATGTATGTATGTATGTATGTATGTATGTATGCATGTATGTATATGAGAATGCAAATATGTAACTCTGTGTGTGTGTGTGTGTGTGTGTGTGTGGTGTGTGTGTGTGTGTGTGTGTGTGTGTGTGTGTGTGATTGTGCGTGCGTGCGTGCGTGTATGTATATATGCATGTAAGCATGTACGCATATATGTATGTGTGTGCGCGTGCATGCATGCATGGATGTATGCGTGTATGTGTGTATTTATGTATGCATGCATGTATGTATGTATGTTTGCATGTATTGTGTGCACGGATCGATGAATATATGTATGGCTGTCTGAATCTCAGTCCTTGAAGATAATTATGAAGTCGACAGATCTGTATACAAATTCGGACATCAAACACACATGGCTGCGTCGTCAGAAAGATTGTATATAAATAAAGGAAGCAAGCGCAATGTGATAATGATGTTTGTAATTATAATCTACAGGAGAGAGAGAGAGAGAGAGAGAGAGAGAGAGAGAGAGAGAGAGAGAGAGAGAGAGAGAGAGAGACAGAGACAGAGAGAGAGAGAGAGAGGCAGAGACAGAGGCAGAGAGAAAGAGAGACAGAGAGAGAATACGATGAAAATAACAGATTTAGACACCCGGCACCTCCCCTAGAATACGACACCACGTTTGGCTGTCAGCTGGTTTCATCCAGATGTAACACGATGGAATCGCTCCGCGAGAACGAGCTACCGTGAACTCACCTTCTAACATGATTTCTCTCCCTTGTGTTCTCTTTCTGTCAAGGATCAAAGTGGCTTTCATTGAATAAAACAACAACGTTCTAATGCTCCATAAATGTCAAACAAGCACACAAGCTGGTACATACATGTGTTATGTAAACAGACTCGACCTTAATATTTGATAGTAAAAAGGCTCTTTTTTTTTTCAAAAGGAAGTCACCTTCTTTTTGTTGTTGTTGTTTTAATAGGGGGCCTTCCATTCAAAATCCTTCGAGACGATTTCTCCTGGTGGTGTGTTTGGCACGGTAGTGATGATAGCGTGTTACAGGCTGCACTGGTATTGGAGACTGCTTGTTATCATGCACTTCAACAACACTGGCTACATAGCCGTGTTATCGGCGATGCACACTGAACTCCAGGAAGATGCCATGCCTTGATGAGGGCAGACCTTTTGGAACGAACCAAGACATGCGAT
Organism: Conus ventricosus; assembly: GCA_018398815.1. Classification (NCBI taxonomy): domain Eukaryota; kingdom Metazoa; phylum Mollusca; class Gastropoda; order Neogastropoda; family Conidae; genus Conus; species Conus ventricosus. The sequence goes on from CM031596.1 coordinate 49,633,524, forward strand.
CACTACCTCTCCACGTTGAACTGTCGTTTTGTATGGTGGTATCTTACCTGTCGAAAGGCTTACAAAAAAAAACCCTTCGTTAAATGTATGGCTACATTTTCTTACACGTTGATTGTCAACCATATTACATTCAGGTTTAATGTCCACGTGCACCATCTAGTTCTGTTGCCTTTTACGTCGTTTTGACGCAGCTTCCGAGGTCAAATGAGGAAGAGTGCAACTAGTTGTAACCCGAAAGTCAACAGAGGTAGAGCGATGTGGTTTCCTAATGGTGGTTGGTATGTGCAATAGAACGTAACTTAAAAAGAAGAAGAAGAAGAAGAAGAAGAAGAAGAAGTAGCAGCAGAAGAATGAAAATACTGAAGAAGAAGAAGAAGAAGAAGAAGAAGAAGAAGAAGAAGAAGAAGACGGAATTATTGATTTGAAAACAGATAAGTGCAATCTTCAAAAGTGTTTGAAAATGACACACAGCGTTTGTCACCTTCCGCTGATGGAGGACTGAATTGAAAAGCGTCTGAACAGTGAAAACCAGCGTGAAGAAGTAGGAGCCCCCCTCCCCACCCCACCCCCCACCAAAATTACAGTTCAACCCCTCTTTTCCTATACCCACCAATCTTAGAGCAGGGGAAGGGGGATGGCTGGAGCATTAAAGGGGGGGGGGGGGGGGAGGGAGGGGGGATTGAAGGCGGGAGGAATGATAGGTGCCTCACACCACACTGATACCATCAGATCGACAACATGCTAAGAAGGGCGGCGATAATGGCATTTGTCACGTGGGGTGCCTGCTGGGTATTGAATTCTCGGCATCTGACTGCGAACTCAGTTGTCTTCCGCTAGTACAGTCCTCTGGGATAGCGGCACACCATCAAAGGGAGTAAACCGTAGAGCTGTCTGAAAAGGCCTATGCCGTCTCCTACCCCCCCCCCCCCCCCCCATCCACGAACCCTCCACCCACATCCTCCTTTTTAAGGGAAAGGGAGGAGGTTAGAGGGAGGAGGAGGTTGGGAGAAGTAAGGAGTGGTACTAGCTGAACGTTATCAGCTGTAGTGAACTGTATAGTACCGACTGTATAGTATAGACTGAACAGCTCACCGCTCTCTCTCTCTCTCTCTCTAAGGGTGTGGAGAAGGTGGGGGTGTGGTGGGGGTTGAGAGTGTGTATAGTGCCACCTGAACAGGCCAGGCTGTCTCCACCCCTCCCCCCCCCCCCACCCCCGTCTTTCTTTTTCTGTAAAGGAGAGTGAAGGGGGATGAGAGCAGGAGCGGGACTGACAAACGACCATCAACTGTAGTCCATTGCTTTGTCGACTGAACAGGCCTCGGCCATCTCCTTTCCCTCCTTTCTTTTTTCCCTCTCGTCTTTTCAGGAGGGGGTGGGGGAGGGTAGAAAGGTGAGGAGGTAGAAGGCAGGGGGGGGGGGGGGGGGGGGGGTAGATGGGAAAGTGAGGGGGGGGGGGGGGTGTCGGCAGACTAACGAGATACAGATAATAGCCTGTCCAGTCTTCTTGTAGCGGGCAGGCGAGAGGCTCAAGGAAAAGGGCAATGCCGGAGTGTCCCTCGCAGCAAAATTGATGCACTCTGCCGCTCCTGTCAGCGCGAGAGCGGGTCCCAACAGCAAAGAGGGCAAGCCGGGCGAAGTCTGTCGAAACCCGTGACCAAACCGAGTAAATAGTCTGGGATTGGGGAGTCGTTTGGTAACCTAGGTGTGTCAGGGGATTGATTGATGGTTATGTGGGTTAGGGAATGACTGGACCGTAACCCAGTGTGTGTTGACGGTAACCTGTGTATGCTCCAACTGACTGAGAGGAACTTATTTGAGACAAGAATGGATTGATTAAACAATCCTTGTCCGTTTATGTTAACTTAGGTGCGTCTGACAAGAAATGTATTGATACTAACCTGGTTGTTGTAGGAATTGATTGATAGTACGTAAACCTGTTCGTTAATGATAATCTTTGTACGTCGGTAAAAACTCATTGATGGTGGTTGTGCTATTATATTTTTCAACCGGTACTGTAACCTCGGCAAAGGCAAACGGCTCAAACACAATCGGGCGCCTGGTCGTCCCAATGGTAACAGTCAAGTGCTACAACTTCAATGGTCCGCTTTCCTGCTGCAAACAAAAATTAAACTGGTACACAGCATTGATGACTGGTG
>CM031596.1:49663179-49665679 GCA_018398815.1 Conus ventricosus
GAATGAAATCAACTGCTTGGGCTGAAGAGGTAGTCATATTGTTAGCAATCAAAAATACAAACGAAGGGAAAATCTGTCAGATTTGTTGACGCGCTTTGTAAATGGTGGCGACGTGATAGTTGACATTTTTTTTTTTTTTTTTGTATAGCGGTTCCGGAATCATTCGGGTTTTGAAGAAATGTACAGTTAGTCACCCCAGTAACTATAGGAGCGTCTGTCTTTGTGACGCAAGTTACAAAATGTATTGTTCTTTTATAGGTAAAAAGACACGCTAGGGAGTGCTTCACAGCAGAAGGTTTTAAGAGGAGAATCCCCCCTCCCAACTCCCCCATCAGACTCTAAGCACCTTGCAACAATCGATGTCATTTACACAGCGGGCTCCTAACCTAGGTAGTACCAACTGAAGAGCTGCCTGCTGAAGCTTCCTTTTGTCATTTCCGGTGACGTTCATTTGAATATCAGTCAAGCATTTTACTCTGTCGTGTAAATAAAGTCTATGTTATCATACTTTTGTTCATGTATTCGTGCTCGTGTGTGCCCATGATAGACTTGAACGTCATTTTCTCTTATATGCAAAACTTGAATGTCATTTTCTCTTGAGATATAAGGTGTACGAATAACAAGAATATGTAAGGCTAAAGATATTGATACGAGGATTGCAGACATGCCTGTTTCAATGACGAGGCATTACAGTGAAGATCATAAGAAGGCAACGGGGGCTGGAATAGCTCAGTGGTAGAGCGCCGGACTCGTGATCCTAGGGTTGCGAGTTTGAATTTCGGTACAGGGGGATTTTTCCCATTGGTTCGGACTCCATTCCCCATACAGACCTTCGAATGAGACTATAAACCGAGGTTCCGTGTGTGAACGCACGCACAACGTCTTGCCCACACGTAAAATCCCATCACCAACTTTCGGAAGAGAAGGTCAGTTTGGCCGTTGGTATGGATGACACGTTGCATATAGCATGCACCTTCCGCGAAGATGGAGTATGGCTGCCTTAATGGCGGGATGAAAAACGGTCATACACACAAAACCCTACTGCCTGTCTATACAGGCAGTGTCCGCAGGAGTATCAGCCTGCGTACGCAGAGAGAAAGAAAGAAATAAGAAGGCAACACAATTTTATGGACAAAAATCAATATCAAATAAGTAGGGGTTTTGTTTCTTGCAAACCGCTTGGTCTTTCGGTATCATATTTGACACCATAGAAAAAAAACCAAGTGCGTATTTTTTCTTCTTTTAACAAAGATGTTAAACTGTTTTGTGTACTAGAAATGTCATAACACTACAGAGAAGTAACATGTCAAATCAACGGGAAATAAACCTAGTTCTTTGTATATGTATACATGCGAAATAACCCCCCCCCCCCCTCTTTTTACTTTTAAAGAAATGTAATCTCTCCTGCTAGAAGGAAAAAAATAATCTCACACTACAATGATACAAAAGAGAAGAAGGCGCTGTATTGTCTTTTAATCCTGAAATTGTAAGCAGATGCCGTCAAGATGCAGAGCAATCGTTCTTTCAGTTTTCATTGTGCCCTTGCTAACGGTCAGATCTTTGCGCATGATTTTTTCGCATACGGATGCAGCTTAAAACCAGCCTGGTGAATTGTGGGAGTTCAGGTTGAAGGTGGCATGGCATCCGTCAAAGGCCCAGCCAAACTGCAACACGAACGCCTCTGAAAAAAACGAAAAAATCAAACACCGATCACGCTAAATACCGGAAACAAACAGCTTCGACAGTCACCCAAATTCCCACTGACATACGGCATTAAATTCGTGAAAGCCAGTGAGAGGGGAGGGGAAATGAGGGGCTAGAGCGGGATATCACTGGAATAACAGTTTGACGGAAGTGATAGTTTGAAAAGAGGTAAGACCTATAAAGATAAGTGATGAAGCCATGGTGATGAAGATAATTGATGCTCTCTGTCTGTCTGTCTGTCTGTCTGTCTCTCTCTCTTACGTTCTACAATTTCCGGGGCGTCTGTTCAAACGTGAGTCGATTCAAGGCTTTCCTCCTGTGTTTAACTTGTTCTTTTGCTTTTCCACAGAGGATGCATGCTATGTATAGATTCATGTCATCCATACCAACGGCCAAACTGGCGTTCTTTTCCGAAACTTGGCAATGACGCGTGCACGAGATGTTATACGTGCGTTCACAACCGGAAGCTCGGCTTATAGTCTCACTCGAAGGACTTTTCGGAAAGTTTCACTTTCAGTTTCATCAAGGAGGTATCACTGCGTGCGGACTAGTCCATATACGCTACACAACGTCTGCTAAGTTTCGAGACCGCGCTGCTGCATGATTTAAAGCTGATGGTTAAATGAAGAATGTCTGAGAAGACAGACTTTAAAAAGAGGGTGTTATGGCTACGACGTAGCAGATCTCTGATCTGCGTATTTGTCCGACGCGCTGGCACTGTGACTCTTTTCCAGTCTTTAAAACGAAACTAAAAACTCATCTTTTTACAGTCTATTTCGGCTGATAATTCAAAAGT
>CM031596.1:49675679-49680679 GCA_018398815.1 Conus ventricosus
ACATATCCACACAGACAGACAGACACAGAGAGAGAGAGAGAGAGAGAGAGAGAGAGAGAGAGAGAGAGAGAGAGAGACAGACAGACAGACAGACAGACAGACAGACAGACAAAGGAACAGAGAGACAGACAGACAAACTGATAGACAGACAGACAAACACACACACACACACACACACACACACACACACACACACACACACACGCGTGCATGCTTCCACACGCTCTCTCTCTCTCTCTCTCTCTCTCTCAGACACACACACACACACACACACACACACACACACACACACACACACACACACACACACACACACACGTAGCTACCTAGACTGACTGGCATTTTTACCACAGAATGGTCGAATTCTTGATACGTCTGCCTTCATTTTTTTTCGCCTGCCCACATAAGTACTGCAAATAATGTGTGATCTGTAAATAATGTATGATAAGTACTGCAAATAATGTGTGATAAGTACTGCAAATAATGTGTGATAAGTACTGCAAATAATATGTGATATGCAAATAATGTGTGATAAGTACTGCAAATAATGTGTGATAAACACCGCAAATAATGTGTGATAAGTACTGCAAATAATGTGTGATATGCAAATAATGTGTGATAAGTACTGCAAATAATGTGTGATAAGTACTGCAAATAATGTGTGATAAGTACTGCAAATAATGTGTGATAAGTACTGCAAATAATGTGTGATAAGTACCGCAAATAATGTGTGATGAGTACCGCAAATAATGTGTGATGAGTACTGCAAATAATGTGTGATAAGTACTGCAAATAATGTGTGATAAGTACTGTAAATAATGTGTGACAAGTGCTGCAAATAATGTGTGATGAGTACTGCAAATAATGTGTGATGAGTACTGCAAATAATGTGTGATAAGTACTGTAAATAATGTGTGACAAGTGCTGCAAATAATGTGTGATGAGTACTGCAAATAATGTGTGATGAGTACTGCAAATAATGTGTGATGAGTACTGCAAATAATGTGTGATGAGTACTGCAAATAATGTGTGATAAGTACTGCAAATAATGTGTGATAAGTACTGCAAATAATGTGTGATACGTACTGCAAATAATGTGTGATGTGCAAATAATGTGTGATAAGTACCGCAAATAATGTGTGATATGCAAATAATGTGTGATGAGTACTGCAAATAATGTGTGATGAGTACTGCAAATAATGTGTGATGAGTACTGCAAATAATGTGTGATGAGTACTGCAAATAATGTGTGATAAGTACTGCAAATAATGTGTGATGAGTACTGCAAATAATGTGTGATGAGTACTGCAAATAATGTGTGATGAGTACTGCAAATAATGTGTGATGAGTACTGCAAATAATGTGTGATGAGTACTGCAAATAATGTGTGATGAGCTGGGATTAACACAATATGTACAATTAAAATAAGAACGTAACCGTTTACGGACAACAACGATCCGGGAGGGAATTGTGTGTATACCTCGTTCAGAAAAGCTGTGTTCGCACACTCATCACATTTCAAGTTCGTACTTGTTGACATTTCTCATTCGCACGTTTTAGACATTTAAACCCGCGCTTCGGGAGACGCGGTTTTGAGATATTTTTTTTTCTCGCATTTTCGCGATTTTTGTTGGTATCTCCAACACAGAAGTTGAGGGGACAAGGGGAGGGGGAGGGAGGGAGGGGGGGGGGGGGGGGGTCGGGATGGAGAGAGCTGAGAGCGCTTAGCTCATACAAACTCTTTCGGGAGGAGGAGAGCTGGCGTGACAAGGGAACTGAATCGAGCTTGATGATGACGTTTTCATCTCAAAGAGAAACTGCCTGAAACGCACTGACAGTAAACTTGCGGATTGACGCAGATGGAGGAATGGGGAAGGGGGAAGGGTGGGAGTTGGATGGGTGGGTGGGTGGGTGGGGGATGGAGTGTGGCGAGGTATGAGAGTAGAGGGTGACGAGGGTGCAAGATGCGTTAGAAGACTTGGAACAGGGGCCGAAGGAAGGGGGTGCGGGGGCGGGTGGGGGGGGGGGGGGGGGGGGGGGGGTTAGGGAGCGAAAGGGAGGGAGGGGAGAAGGAAGGAGTTATATAGTGGTGATGATGAACACTTGTGTTATGTTGGACGATGTCGGTGATTCCGCTCTACACCACCACCCCCACATCGAGGTCCGAATCGTCGTCACAGCGAACCACAGGAAGCTACCGGAACCAGGTCGTCTCGAGACAACCCATCAACGGAGACCCTGCAATGTCGCTTAGTCATCTTGGCCGTGTTCAGCGAAACTTGTTCTGATCCAACATCGTTCACTTTAATACCCCCCCCCCCCCCCCCTCCTGCTGACAATAACAGAGCAACCAACCGACTGAGCAGTTCCCTCCTAGGAGAGGGAGGAAGGAAGGAGGAAGAGTGGCGGGGGGGGGGGGGGGGTGACACGTCGAAGGATTTGGGGGTGGGGGGTGGGGGGTGGGGGGGGGGTGGGAGGGGCAGAGGGGGTGAAGGAGGATTAGGGGAGGGGGTTGGGTGTTAGGGGGCGCATTTTATGGCCCAACGGAGAGCCACTGTCTTCGATGGCACTAAAAGATAGCGCCGAGTTCTGGCTGGCCTCGGCCTGTGAACATTGCTGTGCTGTGCAGGCCCCAGTCGAGTACAGTACAGTGGGGTTGGCTACCAACAGCAAGGAGACCGACAACCGCATGACGCACCAAGTCTTGGTTCCGCCCCTCCCCGCCCTCCCCCGGCCCGCCGACCCCCCCCTCCCCCTCACCTCTGTAGCCCGGGGGCCCGGGAGACGCACCAACCCCACCATCTACTAATGACATTGATTTCTGGACGCGTCCGTCCCACTAACCTGAATCGGATGACATCGGGGTTTAGTGCCCGTCATTCTTTCTCTGTCTGTCTGTCTGTCGCTCTGCTTGTATATAGGTCTCTGTCTGTCTGTCTGTAAGTTTGTCTATCTGTCTGTCTCTGCCTTTGTATATGTCTCTGTCTGTCTGTCTGTCTGTCTGTCTGTCTGTCAGACTGTTTGTCTGTCTGTCCGTCTGTCTGGCTGTCTGTCTGTCTGTCTCTACCTCTCTCAAGGACAGATTGGAAGAGCAGGCTCTGCCTAAAATCTCAGTCCTTGATCGAATAAATGTTTTTGTGTTCTGAGTTCTGTCGCTCTGACTCTGTCTCTCTCTGTCTGTCTCTCTGTCTGTCTGCCTGCCTGTCTCTCTGCCTTGATGTATGTTTCTCTCTGTCTGTCTGTCTGTCTGTCTCTTTCTCTCTATCTCTCTCTGCCTTTATGTATGTCTTTGTCTGTCTGTCTGCCCCCCTCTCTCTATCTGCCTTTACATATGTCTGTGTCTATCTGTCTGTCTGTCTGTTTGTATGTCTGTCTGTCAGTCTTATCTCTTCTTCTTCTATTCTCTGCCTTTACATGTGTCTGTGTCTGTCTGGCTTTTCCTTTTCTTTGTTTCTCTGTCTCTCTGTCTCTGTCTTTGTTTGCCTGTCTCCCACCACCCACTGTCTGCCCTCTCTCTTTTTATTACTTGTCTCCTCTGTCCCTCCACCCTCCCTCTCTCTCCCCTCTCTGCCCCCCCCCCCCCCCCCCACTTTCGCAGTTCTTCATGTTCCCCATCTCTCCTCTCTCCACTTATCACCAGAGATGTTTCGTATCAGTCTCATCGATCACTTTGAAGATTTCGTTTCTTTTCATTTATTTCTGTTCTTTTCTTTCTTTCTTTCTTTTCCTTTCCTGGGCGTTGTCGGACTAGTCACACTTGAGCGACCGCAGATAGATCGACATCAGAGGACAAGAATGCCAAACGAGCGAAATTGAAGTTGTGGTCCCCCCCCCTCCTCCTCCTCCTCCTCCTCCTCTACTAGCACCACCACCCCTTCTCCTGTACCATATCACTCCTATCCTCTCACTCCCCCTCCCCCCTCCCCCACTCCTTTCCTGCGTTTAAGCAATAAATGCTTGTAGCATTACTCCTGTATCCCTGCACTTCCACCCCCCAACCCCCGAAAAAAAAAAGAGAGAAGAAAGAAAAGAAAGAAAAGAAATAAGGAAGAAATAAAGCAAAGCACGAATACAAGGCACTGACAAGGACATCAGCAAGCAAGCGAGCAGGAGCACAAAAGAGACGCCAACACAAAAGAGACGCCAACACAAAAAGAGACGCCAACACAAACGCAAGGAAACGCGTATGCAAAAGTGACGAACAGACACAGCAAACGCATCCAACCACCAAGTCTAACTGAAACAACCTGTTAAAGGACTGACCGACCGACTAGCAGCTAGCTTCCTGACCAGCAAAGCAAAACCCAAGCAGCCAACTGAATGATCATCCAACCAACCCATCCACCCAACTGGTCAACCTACCAACCAAGCAGATACTTTTTTTTTTTTTGATTCGTTCATTTCTTTTTGTGTCGTTCACAACTTCGCAAGCCTCAAATCTGGTCCATAAGTCTCTCGTCCATAAGTCTCTCGTCCATAAGTCTCTCGTCCTGACCTTTTCTCTCCATGTCTTCATTCACTTATTCGCTTATTTGTTGATATGTTTAATCTGTAACCTCCGCACGTTGTGACCTCAAGATGGGGTGGTGTAGCGTCTATGGACAGGTCCGCACGCCGAGCTGCCTGTTTGGTTTAAAACCAGAGATGTCAAGGGAACAAGATTAGTGTCTCGGCTTCCTGCTGGTTGGAGTTCTGCTGCGCACTTTGAAGGCACTGATCACTTGCTGTTGATCCGATTGGTTCTATGGCTGCCTTATGTTCACGGGTAAGCTGTCGGAACACCACCCTGCACAGCTGATAGTGTACAACTGTCAAGTTTACAGCACAGATACGTTGATTCGCGCATGGGCGAAGGCTACGTGCAGGTGGTAGGTTCGCCCTTGCTGAACAGACGACAAGAGGATGCTGGTATATGTAGTCACCGCAGAGGGCGGCCTAGGCAACTGAACACTTCTCACTGGCCTGAGGGGGCCAATTACCTTCGCGAATGGACGAGATTC
>CM031596.1:49683179-49688179 GCA_018398815.1 Conus ventricosus
TCAGGTCGCCCAGTTTCGTAAGACCTTAGCTCTTTGATGGAGAAAACTAGGTAAAGCATGGAACAATGTTGATAAAGTATGGAAAACAGGCAACAGTAGGTGGGAAGTAGGGTGGAGAGGGAGGTGTGGGGATGGGGGTGAGGGAAGAAGGTAATTGAAGAAAAAGAACGAAAATCTAGGAACAATAATAATAAAGGCAGAAGAAAAGTTGGAGACAAAAAAAAAAAAAGAGTTGGAAAATGTTTTATAAAGATATGAACGGAGGATGGGGGATTGCGTGGGATGGGAAATGAGAATACACCAGAGATAAAGATATGAAAAAAAAGCACGAAATGTTAGGAAAACTCAAAACAAAAAAAAACAAAAAAAAAAGAAAAAAGAAAAAGGGGAAATAACAGGAAAAGATGGGCAAACAGTAGGAAAAATGTAAGAGTGTAGGAGAGACGGGGGACGGAGGGGTGGGGTGGGGGTAGGGTGGAGGGGGATATAGGAAAAAAAGATGAGGAAGAACAGGAAAATTTAGGAAAAGCTCAGATTACGTATGAAGACGCAGGAGCAAATAGGAACCTGCAAGAAATGGTAAGGAAGGGGAAAACGTGGGGGAAAAGGTAAGGAAAAAAGAAAGGGAAAAAACGTAGAAGAATTGGACACGTAAGAAACGGTAGAAAATGTCTGGGAAAAAACAAAACACACACACACACACACACACACACACACACACACGCACACACACACGCACACACACACGCACACACACACGCACACACACACGCACACACACCACACGCGCGCGCGCGCGCGCGCGCGCACAGAGGAAAAGGTAGGCCTAGGAATAATGGAAACAAGATGGGAAACTGGTCGGGAAAAAAAAAAAAAACAGGATAAGACAGGAAACCTGTTTGAGAAAAAGCAGAAAAGGGAGGAAAATTATGGAACAATGGAGAAACGTCAGATGAAAAAAGAAAGGGAAAACGGAGAATACATATGGAATAGAGGGATAAGGTGGGATCGGGTCCGAGAAATGAATAGAAAAAGGGAGGGAAAATTGAAAACCGTAGAAAAACGCAGGAAACAAAGGAATACCCAGGGGGGGGGGGGGGGGGGGGGGGGGGATAAGAAAAATAAGGGAAGACGGGAAGATGCAAAAAAAAGAAAAAAAAGAAAAGAGAAAGGAAAACCCTGACCAGAAAAAAGGTTGGGAAAGGTGAAAAAAGAGGTGAAAAGTAGGAATGACGACACTAAAAGAGTACAACGGGAGAACATAGACATCCACTAAGGTCGAACGTACCCTGGATCCGCGTTTCTGTACAGTTCATGAACAAAACATGTTTCCTCGCTAGGGGAAGTCATTATATGCACAGAGTCAAAGAGTTACTATCCCATGTCTTTTTTTGGGGATGCTCATCATCATCATTCTCTGCCCATTATGCGTAGAGAAGATAGAGACACTCTCGAGAGCCAGCACTCGCCGATCCCGCCCTGTCCTCTGCCGTCGCATCAGCGAAGGGCCAGCCATCCTGGTCCCATTTCTTTGAAGTTTGTCCATCCAGCATTTGGGCTTGTCGTCCCCTTCGTCTGCCGCCTTCCAGCGTGCCCTGATGACTGTTTTGGTGGCCGTGAATTGTGCGTATGACATGCCCGACCACGACAGCTTCCTCTTCTTGACTGTTGCCGAAAGGTTCTTGGGGCCTGCAAGTGATTGCTATTTGGCCGTCCTCACCAAGGTCGTTTGTCTTCCGGGCCTTGCCAAGAGATCCCGAGCAAGCGCCTGAAGCATTAGTTTCAAACGTCCTGGGATTCTCTTGGTGGTCTGTGCTGTCATGGTCCAGCTTTCGCAGCCAACAGCAGGATGGACAGCACCAGGGACTTGTACAGCTTCATTCGTTGTAGGAAAGCTGATCTCCCCTGCCTTTCCAGATCTTGTTTAGCTTTGCCATTGCTGCTGTTTGCGATCGGCTAGTCTGGTCTTGATTTCTGTTGTAGAGCGACCGTCTTGGTGAGAGTGGGCCCATGTATTTGAAAGCGCCCACTTCTTCCAAGCTGTTGTCCGTTCATGTAGATTTCAGCATGGTTTGGTTATGCTGTTGAACCAGACTTTTGCATTTTTCTGTGCTCACTTCCATTCCATATGCCCCTGCCCTTTCTTCCAGTCTCTTTGTCAGGTCTTGTAGTTCTTCGTTGCTGCCTCCCATCAGTCCGATGTCATCTGCGAACCTCAGATTATTGAATGGTTCTTCCTCCGATGGAGACAGGGAGTGGAAGTCCATGGAGGGTTTCACGCATGATGTTTTCCAGGAAGAGATTGAACAGTACGGGAGATAAGCAGGCAGCCTTGACGACTCCACGGTGTCTTGAAGTATCCCCGATCTGGTTGTTGAGGAGACTGCGCAGCTGGCGGTGTTATAACAGCGTCTGGATGGTGTGGACGAGACCCTCCTCTATGCCAAACTTTCTGAGCACCTGCCACAGACCACCTGTGCCATACCCGTCAAACGCTTTCCTAAGTCAATGAAGTTGTGGAACAGTCTCTCTGCTGTTGCAGATGTTCTTTTCACCATCAGTATCCGGAGGTGAGATCGATTCTTACTTGTGCTTCTGCTGCCCGAATCCAAGCGTGGTCTTCCGCCAGGTGTTCTTCCAGCCTCTTTCTCGTTCGATTTCAAGATGAATCTGAGCATGATTTTTACTGGTGTGGCGCTAATGAGACTTATTGTTCTGTAGTTCGGCAAGCGTAGATTTCCCTATTTGCGGGCAGGGGGATGATAGTGATGGAGTCCATTCTGTGGCACAGTTTTGTCCCCAGATCTTCTGACAATCGATGTTACTAGAGGTGACCGAATTCCTTCCTCCATGTTGAGCCGCTCATGCTGGAATATTGTCGTGCTCTAGGTGATTTCCCCCTGCCGGAAGCTCCGATGGGTTCTTCCACTTCTTTCTCTCATCACTGGTAGTGTGAGGATTCCCTTGAATGGAGTTATCCCCTCTAACAGACCTGTCGTCTGGCTGTATAGTTAGTTGTAAAGTTCTTGCAGTACTGTGACCATCTGTGCAAAACAGCGAGCTTTCTGTCAGCACTCGCCTGAGGTATCCTCGATGAGACTGACGAAGCTGTTTTGCTGCGTCCTGGTGAGGTTTTTCAGTGAGGTGAAGCATGTTCGGGTTTCCCCTTTTCCAATGATGCCCTTGCTCGATGTTCTCGCACTGATTATTTGATCCATGTTCTTTTGGCTTCATCATTTCCTCTTTACAAGGTGTTGTTTTCGATACTGTGACGGCTTGTTCAGGGGCGGGAATTTTTTCGAATTCTCAGTTATCTCTTTTGTCGCAGAGGTCAAGATGTCGTTGAGACCCATGCTTGGTGTTTCTTCCTTCCGCTGTCGCCCAAGTACCTCCTCTGCTGGTTTCGCAGACAGCCTCATTGAAGCTGTTTGTGAGTCGTTGATGTCATTGTCCAGGAGGTGAGTGGCCGCGAACCGCCCCCCGAGTGTGCCTGGAATGCCTCGTCCTATCTCTGGGTCTTTAAACTTCTCTCCAGGTCTAAACCTTGAGCGTGCTGCGCAGCTTGGTACTTTCTTTCTTCAATTGATCTTCAATGGTGAGCAGCACGAGATCGTGGTCGCTGCCAATATCAGCATCCGGGGTAATGTCCTCGTCTTTGCATTATTGATGCTTGAATTTGAAGCGCCGCGGAGTGAGGACAAAGTCGAATCTGGTTGTGAGTCATTCCGTTCGGGGCGCATGCCAGGTTGGGGAGGGCTTTCTTTGACATGTGGGGTGGGGTAAACGGGTGTTGGTCAATGTGAGCCGTTGGTGCAGCAAACTCCAGAAGGCGTGGGGAGTAGGGTAAGCAAAATATAAAATACGTAATCTTAGCAATGCCAATTATGAACTTCCAATGAAAACATAGAGCTTTATCGTACATATGTTACCAAATTATGAAACTGACGAACGGTGCACAGTCATAGTTCAAGCTGAAGACAAACATTTGTCAGAATCACTCTTGAAGGGTGGTGGATCTGCCCTCGGATCCGGATCCGCACCGCAGATCCCAATCAAAACTGACTGGCTTCGGTCCAGTGGCCATTTCCATCTTCTCCGTTAATTAAGTTAAATCAGTTCTGTACGTTTTACATAATTTGCTAACAAACAAACAAACAAACAAAGCGAACAACGGATGGAAAAATGGAGAAAAAAAAAGAAAAAGAGTAAAGGGGAAAAAAAAAGGAAAAGAAAAAAGGAAAAAAGAAAAAAAAGAAAAGTGTTGAAAAAAAATACCAAAAACAGTAGGAAAATGGTAACACTGGATAACTCGTCTCAGATTTTAGCACCACGGGCCTAAAACGATAAAACAAAACAAAAACAAACAAAACTGTTAGGCTGTAAACGGACGAGAGAACACAAACATCAAAGACAACCAGGTGATTAGTGTGTAGCAAACATTATTTGAGCGAGTAAAACACATTTTACATCCCCCCCCCCCCCCCCCCATCCGGCTTTTCCACAGCCAGCCGTCGTCATCACCGCCCCCATCAGCAAGCAACCAAAACGTTAGAAGCTAAGCGGGCGCAAAACAAACAACAAATAAACTGACAAGAAAACAAGTTAAAAGGATTCGCATGATCAACACAAAACCGAAACAGTGATAAACACCCCAATATAAAAACCAAAAGATAACGGAATGACTCTCTCTCTTCTCTCTCCATCATCGCTCTCTCTCTCTCTCTCTGTGTGTGTGTGTGTGTGTGTTGTGCTGTATATATACGATTGTGTGTGTGTGTGTGAGTGTGTGTGGTAGGATGTGTGTGTGTGTGTTGTGTCGTGTGTGCACGCGTGGTGAGTTTGTGTGTGTGTGTGGTTGGTGTTGTGTGTGTGTGTGTGCATGAGCGCACAACCTTCGTGCAAGTGATTTTGTAAGCGCACATCGTGCGAGCCTTGAGTGTTTTTTGCCAAAGGCGCCAGTTGTTCGTGATGGTGAGCATTAAAACCAACAGGGGAGAAGA
>CM031596.1:49693179-49715679 GCA_018398815.1 Conus ventricosus
AAAACACACAACCCAACACACCACGACACACACTCAAACACACACACCACACACACACACACACGACACACACACGCACGCACTGCACTGCACGCACGCACGCACGCACACTCACACACACACACCCACACACACACCACACACACACACACGCACGCACGCAGGACAAGTATATACAGATACACCACATAGTCACATACCACACAGTAGACACTCTGCTGACTAAGTTGAAACCTTTTAGTTGTCAAATTAACGTTGGGTGTTTACAGACATTTAAGTACATAGGTAACAGAATGTCACTATTTTTTTTGTGAAACAGAATATTACAACACACGCACACAACACATTCATCCCACACACAGCACACACACAAACACACACCACACACACACACACACACACATCACAACACACACCCCGACAAACAAACACACAAAAAATCAATCTCGGTTGCAGATATCGACAAGCTCTCGTCAAGACAACATCATCCTTCTGTGGATTCGACAGAAATGGAGTCGGCCGTCATGGATCTTGCCCCACACATACTGTGTTCGTGAAGTTTTTTCCGTGTCGGGTGTGTGTGTGTGTGGGTATTCATCCAACAGTCGCGCGCGGATTAGGATGACTACAAATAAGCCACCATGCAGCATCCATCTAGCCTCCCCGCCCCTACTCCCTTCAGGAAAAGCAGAAGCTGGTTTGAGCAGGGAGGGCGTGTTTGCACAAAGGCGAATGGAAATTCCTTCCAGATCGATGCAGCGGTGAAGCTGTGAAGATGGTAACCATGTTGATATGTTTGGGGGGAGGGGGCGTGAGGGGAGGAGTGAAAGGTTGCGGTAGTTGTCGGTGCACGTGGGAGTGATGGTGTTTTTTTTTGTTTTTTTTTTTGCAGACAAACAGACTCGTACCACCCCGTTCGTCCTATTCACCACGGCTCGCGCGCGCGTGCACACAAACACACACACTATGCACGCACAATGAACACATACACACGCAACGCACGCGTACACAACGCACGCTCGCATGCGCACTCACCCAGAGTAGGCCACAAGCGCATACTCTGCCACATAAAATACATGCGCAAACGCGCGTGCGCGTGCACCACACAGACACAGACACCCAAGAAAAAACCACACCCACAGACAACAGACCTCAGCACGCACGCACGCACGCACGCCACGCACGCACGCACGCACACACACACACCCACAAACACACACACAGAGAAGCAGCTACCACACACACACACATACACGCGCGCGCGCGTTCGCTCGCGCGCGACTTACCACACACAGATACTACAAACACAGAACAGACACACACTCACATTGCGCGCGCCGCGGATGTACACACAACACACACACACACACGACACGACACACACACACACACACCACCACACACGCACAACAGGCACGCGCACGCACGCACAAGTCCAAATAGCGAAACAGAGCCGGTATAGGTAAAACAAACTTGCCTGCAGATTTGCACATGTATAGAAAGAAATCACGATGAACGAATTTACAAATTTCTGGAAGAATGGGAGCTGCAAGAACGCCCCAGCTGCTGTGACAATAACAACAGGCAGTCGACACAACTGTTTCAGACCCGTGGAGTTGAACGGAAGAGCAAGCTCTGAACAGAGCACAACAACAATGACACGGCTCGTCATGAGGTCACCCAGTAGAGGAGACGGCTGCACAGCTGCCAAGGTCTCACCTCGGCGGTGCCAGCGTGGTGCAGGGTCGGGTCTAACGCCCACAGGGGACGCCGACCGACTAAGGCCGGCCTACCCACGACCAAACTGCTTAGTCGCAGGACACGAGCGAGGAGCGAGCATCGTCCCCGGGTAGGGCCTCCCATCACGTCCTGTGTGAACGGAGTTCTTCGCATTGAGAGGAAGAAAGGGGCGAATCAGAACTGATTGCCGGTTTAAAGAGATGGATAGAGAACGCTGTTCACGGCTGTTCCCAAAACCCGCACGTACTGTCTGCGTATCGCGCGTATGTTCTCATGGTGCATTCCAACTGCTGGTCCATTCCTGTAAAGCATGTTCTTATAGAGTGGTGGTTGCACTTTCATCTGATGGGCCTCTCAATAAAGCATGTACTTATAGAGTGAGGTGGGTGCACTTACATCTGATGGGCCATCTCATAAAGCATGTCTTATAGAGTGGTGGTTGCACTTACATCTGATGTGGCCCTTCTCTATACTCATTTCTTATAAGAGTGGTGGTTGCACTACATCTTGAGGGCCATTCTCTGTAAAGCATTTTCTTATAAGTGGTGGTTGCACGTTACATCTGGATGGGGCCGTTCTCTATTATAGCTATGTTCTTATAGAGTGGTGGTTGCACTTACATGAAGCCAACGTTAAACTTTACTTATCTGTACTATTACATGTTATTTACAATTATTACTGGTGCGGATATTTATTTTTTGAGTCCAGTTGCACTTTGTCCCTGTTTTTTTTTCTAACGGGATCCGCGTGTATATCTAATTAATGGTATAACTCTCGTATATATGAAACTAAGAAACAACAAGAGCGCAGCATGCAAGCAACAACAACAACAGCAGCAATCAGCAAGCAGCAAGCAGCAACAACAAAACAACAACACCAGCAAACAACAACAGCAACAAAAACAACAGCAGCAACAACAAGAACAACAAGAACAACACGAACAAACAACACTCTACAGCCTTCCTCCCTCCTTCTCTTTATCTATTGCCGTTTTGGTGCGGCCAAACACGAACTCCAGGAACACACCACACACACACACACACACACACTCACACACACACACACACACACACACACACACACACACACACACACTGCACGCAACGCAACTACGACGCCTGCACACACACACACACACACCCACACACACACACCCACACCACACACCACACACAGCACACACACACACACATCACATACACAGAGGTAAGAGGCGAAAGTCTTTGGGTACCACACGTGCATATTAAACCATCCTCCGCACAGCTCGCACACTTTTTTTTGGCGTGGAGCGTGTTTGTGTTTTTTGCTGATCCCAACCTCATGCGCTCACCTTCAGAGGCAGCGCACCCACGCCGCTCATTCCGACACCCCGTCCACAATCGACAGCCCGGTCGGACCCCGGCCCGCAGCCCCGTCACCAGCAATCCACAGGGAGCCGTCCAAGGTCAAGTCGTTAAGGGGGAGGCAACCCGGCGGGAGACACTGCAAACTGCTGGTGGGCCGAGGAGTCACGTAGGCGGGTGGTTTCCGTGGCCGGCCTGTTTCTTGATTCTAACGTACGCAGGACAAAACACCACCGACTAAGACCCCCAACTGACGACAATAATTGCTTAGTCGCGGAGCCGGTGCCCCGTGAGTGAGGGCTCTCCCTCCGGAGGGCGCCACCACGTCCGTCCAGCGCCGACCAGACCCATGGACTGCCGATACGGTACTCCCGATGAACCAAACCAAGCCACAGACGTGGAGAGGACATCGAAATTGAGTATCACCATGAAGCAGAAGAAGGGTCCACAGATAATGTTGAAGACATTTTTTCTTTATGCTGATCAATTGAATGAAGGATGATTAAGAGGAGACTAGTCTACGGATTCCATTCGTCCTAGAGAATGACTAACATGACGAAGGGCTGTACCTACGCATTCCCTTTCATAATATATGCCCGCCGTCAACCAGGACCCCAGAGATACAAGCAACCGGTGCAGTGTTGGTCAGGAATTTTGAGCAACAACTCTCAGAAATGCATCCATTAAGTGGATGAAAACTCTACTGTGGGGTCCCGTCCCTTCCCAACTGAGTCCGCCGCAAACTCAACTCTGGGTAGGAGCCGGTCTGGGCAAGAAAAACCCACATGACTTCTGATGGGGATTCGAACCCAACGACCGTCCCAGCCGAGTCCGCGACGCTAACCACTTCGCACACGGCGGCTGGTACAGCCGCACACTTTGGCGCGAGTGAAAGTCGACGGTTCTACCGAACCATTACCCCCCAGATTGAGCCGGCACTTAAATTTGGGTAGGTCGTGTCACTGCAGGGCTTGCACATGCACTTACAAGACCGGGGTCAGGAAAGTAAGAGCAGTCACCTGTCGAGAACCGCCAGACTCCTAAACACCACTTGTCTGAGCACGTTACAACGCGGCTGGACGCACTTCCTGGAAGAACCAGTGCAGACTCTGGTTAACCGTTTAGATGTGTGGTGTGTGTGAGTGTGGGTTGTGTGTGTGGGTGTGTTGTGTGTGTGTGTGTGTGTGTGCGTGCGTGCGTGCGTGCGTCGTGTGTGTGTGTGTGTGTGTGGTTGTGTGGGTGTGTGTGTGTGTGTGTGTGTGTGTGAGAGTGTGTGTGTGCGCTGCGCGCCGCGCGCGCGCGCGCGCGCGTGTGTGTGTGTGTGTGTGTGTGTGTGTGTGTGTGTGTGTGTGTGTGTGTGTGTGTGTGTGTGTGTGCGCGTGTGTGTGTGTGTGTGTGTGCGTGTGTGACTGTTTCCCCTACGGACCACCTGGGTGTAGTCACTCTGTTACTGGTTGGCACTTGATCACTCTTTGAAGCCATTCTCTCACTGGGATACCGTTGTAGCTTCATACCAGAGAAACTCCACTTTCTCTGCAGAAAGAACAAACAACCTAGAAAGGGCTTTCTTTTCTACCGGCCTCTTTTTACAAGCTCTATCAATCCCACAGTAAGTAGCGAGGCTGGAAATGGCGCGGATGTCGAAACATCGATGCTGAGCCCGTTTTGCTTCCCTAGTGCCGAAACGGTTAAAAGCATTAGATAAAAGGGATGGTATTGGCACCAGCGTTGCTGCAGCTCGTACATCTTGTTGAAGTCTTGGAGTGGTCGGCATTAACGTGCTGCTCGGAAAGTAGCCCTAGACTGGGGATGATTGGGGTCATTAGAGGAGTTAGGTACTTTTCGGTACTGTGAACTGGATGCACTGCTGTTGGTGCCCATATGTCGCCGGCCCATATGGTCGCCGGCGACCATATGGCAGGGGTGTTGGTGCCCATATAGTCGCCGGCCCATATGGTCGCCGGCGACCATATGGGCAGGGACTTCGGTGCCCGTACGGTCGCCAGCTGCCCATAAGGTCGCCGGCGACCGTACGGGCACTGAGTGTACATATTCTCTGCAGTGAAAATACAGACGTGAACGACTCAGTAAATATAATTATAACCTGTAATATGAAGTGCTTTTCTCTCTCTCTCTCTCTCTCTCTCTCTCTCTCTCTCCCTCTCTCTCTCTCTCTCTCTCTCTCTCTCTCTCTCTCTCGTGTGAGGGTGGTGGGTGTGTGTGTGTGTGTGTGTGTGTGTGTGTGTGTGTGTGTGTGTGTGTGTGTGTGGTGTGTGTGTGTGTGTGTGGTGGTGGTGTGTGGGGGGGGGGTGGGGGGGGGGGGGGGGGGGGGGGGGGGGGGAGGGGGGGGGGGGAAGGGGAGACTTAGTAAATATATGACCTGTAATATGATAGTGCTTCTCTCTCTCTCTCTGTCTCTCTCTCTCTCTCTCTCTCTCTCTCTCTCTCTCTCTCTCTCTCTTTCACTCCTGTGTGTGTGTGTGTGTGTGTGGTGTGTGTGTGTGTGTGTGGTGTGTGTGGTGTGTGTGTGTGTGTGTGTGTGTGTGTGTGTGTGTGTGTGTGCGTGCGTGCTCACGCGTGTGTGTGCGTGTACGCATGTGTTTCGTTTCATTGGTATACCTCAAGATGGACGACGACAAATAATTTATGATTGCTGCAGTCGGAAATGACTGTTTCTTTGGGACAAGTCTGATAGAAACCATTTCAACAGAGATATGACTGCTGCAGCATGGACGAAGATTGCAAAAGAAGTCGAGGAGTGTAAGTGTTCTGTTCATTTTATCATTTATTGATTTTATTATTCCACTAGAAAAATTCTCTCTCTCTCTCTCTCTCTCTCTCTCTCTCTCTTCTCATCCTCTCTCTCTCTCTCTCTCTCAAAGCTATTTGTTCTTCTACCATCGTTACTAGCGCCGAGTTTAAGGGTTGGGAGTAATTCGTCAAGACATTCAACCAGCAAAGGAGTTGGGATAGGTCAAGAGAGCAACTGGTAGGTTTGCCTTTAAAAGGATTTTTCTGAGATCACACTGTGATACAGAATTAAACATGTCAAAGTTAGAAACCACCACAGAATCAGAATTACAGGAGCCTATGGAGAAGGAGCCGCTTAGATGATCAAGTTCGGAACGAATATCAGAGATCTTGATGTAAAATAATCACTAAAAACTTTTGGAAGCTGACTGAGGGGGGCCGAAGTGGGAAGGGGCGAAGACTTAACGTTGCCCAGCAGTTTACCACACACTTTAAATGACTGTTTGACAGACTAACTCTCTATGACCTGAGCACTGTGATAGATAGTTTTTGCTTTTTCAACAATTCTTGCAACCATATCAGTCTTATATTATGTATTTTTGCCTGATCACAAGTACTGTACATAGACATATCTGTTTACAATTTTATTTGATATTCACATGTCTCAAACGTTCTTTACACGGAAGAAACGTAATAGAACACCAAGTGAAACGTGTTACTTTTCACGTGGGTAACTCCGCTGACTATACACCGCTGGCAGCGATGACAGATCTGGTGCAGGCGCGAGTCTGCTCCCCTACCTTCGGCTGCGGATCCTTTGGGGCTGGTGCTATGGTGTTCTGATTGTGTCAAAAAATCAGTTATTGAAAACTTTGATCGATCACTGCTCCTAACACAGGGGGCTGTGATCGTGTTTCCCCCTCCAGACATAATCAGCATGGTTCATAGTATCATTGTCCAAGAGGAAATGTTTCTACTAAAAAACGCAAGATCATAAATCTTAACTCCTCCACTAGAGAAGCACTTTATATTACAGATCATATATTTACTAAGTCGTTCACGTCTGTATTTTCACTGCAGAAAATATCTACACTCAGTGCCCGTACGGTCGCCGGCGACCTTATGGGCAGCTGGCGACCGTACGGGCACCGAAGTCCCTGCCCATATGGTCGCCGGCGACCATATGGGCCGCAGGCGCAGTACAGGACGGAAGATCCCACCAACAAGAACGACACGCCAGTAACGTCGAAGACGTGTATGTTGGGCTATCCACATGTAACGTCTATATTAGTGTGTTGTACTTTTAGACAGATAAATAAACAAAGGAGAAAAGCAGCTGTTTGAAGTTGCATTTATAACAAAATGACGCCCGCTCCCTTACTCTCGCTCCCCCCCCCCCCCCCAAAAAAAAAAAAAAAAAAAAAAAAGAAAAGAAAAGCAAGAACACCTAAATCTATTGTTCATATTGGAAAATGCCATTTTTCTTTGTTACATTTTGAATAAAATACAATTTACATCAGGGGTCTGTGGAATATTTTGAAAGAAAAAAAATGATATGTCTTTGAAGTCTCACATTTGAAAAGTAAACGTGAACTTGAAAGTTTCTTTCAAAGTAGTACGCTTGTTTGTCTTTGTGTTTGGTTTATGAATGTTTAATGTAAATCTGTATGTTAACGATTTAAAAAGATCCTGCCTGAGGAAGTTTTGAGTCAGCTGTTTACTGAGATATCTGTTGTGTTCCGTATTATCTGTAGTAATACCACAAACATCTATACATTAAAGTGCCATAATCGGCTATGTTTTGAAATGTAGAATAAATAAATAAGAAGAAATCAGATCGCCCTGTTTGCATTACCGCATTATATCAAAGCAGCGGGAACTTAGACCGTTGACTAGGACACAAGACTTGCTATGACATGTTGCCACCAATTTGCATATGCGATCTTGAAAACCAAAAGCTTCTAATACTTAAATCATGAGTTTTGGACAACATTGTCAAATGCTTTCTCACAGTCAAAATAATTGAGAACTTCGGTACACTGTTTTCATCAGTATAAGTTATTGTATTGTAAATAAGTTTGAGATTGTTCCCCCTATGCTTACTATTTAAAATTCGTCTGATCCCTGTTCGTAAGTGTTGGTAATATGTCTCTAGATGATTTTCATCACATGATGCTCCACGTTTTGAACGGCGTGTCAAGATGATACAGGTCTCCGGTTCTAAAAAATCTGGATTTGTCATCTACGTGTACACATTATTATTCCTTGTCTCTGAACGCAATGCAGTTCTCCTCATTCAAACATGCCATTTCATGCTCTACCTCCAGTAGGCCTAGTTTGTTTCCAAGGTATATATATACTACTATATATAAAAACCTACGCTAAATCTGTTTCTGCACTGCACTGTCATGTGCTTTGTTTGTCAATGTCATTGGCGGTAACTAACACCCTCTCTTTCAAAGTTCTGTTTCTGCACTTTTGTTATTGTTATTTTTTTTTAATACATAGCATGATTCGTCAAATGCAGCGATACCTTCTAAATCGTTTGCTTCATTAATGTTTAACTTGGGGATTTTTTGAAAACAAGAGCATGCATTCCGCAGTCCTCAATATTCATTTACTTATAAAAGCATTCATACACATCTTTGGCTTCCTTGCTTGGTTGCTCAGAGTGTCATGACCCCTGTCAACAATCTTGGCAAGATTTTTCTTTAACATAATGCTATATCTCTAAGTTACAAATATAACAGAATTTTGAAGTCTTATACTTTCTTTATTTTCCTTCTTCTTTTTCATGGAGACGTGATTATAATGCGACCTAATCTTCATAGAAAAAGGAATTCAAGAAATAAATAATCAGGGATATGTTATCATGTAAGGGAATTGTGTTTATCGATTCTCCTCGCGTATGGACTTGCAGTGAATTCTTCTTTGATTGTTGCCATTATATCTTTAATTACATTTACGAGTCTTCGTCGTTTAGTAACGATGAATAAAATTGCCAGAAGATGCTACATTTTATTTGGCCAGATCTGACTTTTCGACAAACCGCATTCGTATTTGAGACAGACAGTGATCCTATCTATATCCGCATTCAATTTCTGCATCATCAATAAAACAGACAACCGGACTGAAATGAGAAAGTCTTGTCTAACCTTGTGAAAGGGGGTTTCTTCTTCTCTATGTGTGCACGTGACAATCTGGAACGTAATGTTGGCATACATTATTAAGATCTAATTCAGAGACAAGTTTATTAAGTTATATGCAATGGCCCCAAAATTATTCGGTGAATCGCCAACATATTTTTGCATTAAAATATCGCTCCATGATGTCTTAATTACAAAATTCATATTTTTGATACAGTTGACATCCCATATCTGTGAACCTCCTTTTGTAATTAGCATGTTTTTAGGTTGTTGCGTGGTTTTCATAGAAGTGTGACAGGCTGAGAATGGGCTCGAAGCCACATTTAAGATAGTGATGTAGTTTATTAGATACACTGAAAACAAGCACACATTCAAGATGGTAGTGGAGTTTATTAGACAAACCGAAAACAAGCACGATCACAGATCACTGAAAACTACCGACACGACGTTTTGGTATTTGCTGAAAGAAAAGTTGATCTATGCCTCAGAAAAGAATACGAGACGCGAGAGACCTCGCTGGCAAACAAACAAACAAACAAACAAACAAACAAACAAACAAACAAACAACGAACAAACAAACGAACAAATAAACTACACTTCCCTCTTAAAGTAATGTATGAGTTAACATATTTCTGTTGCAATGTTAGATCAATGGTCCTATGGCCGGACTACACATGTTCACCAGACATCACTCTTGACTACACAGTCCGGGCTTTGCAGGTGCAGGTCCTCCAGTCTGTACACGTTGTACATCGGCTTTTCTGGGTGTTTTAACTATGTTTATCCACATTCAAATGCTGCGGATCCTAGTGGACCCATATTCGTCAAAGAGTCTTCAGGAATTTATTCTTTAACAGACAATGCAAATGCACCTGGACGCAGACTCAATGCACTGAGATATCCGATCACCGCTCTTTAAAGCATGGGTCCATCACGACCTGCCTTTCCTCGGAAGACCATAGTTTAAATGAAGCTACTGACTACTTCTGTCCATTTTAATGCACTGAGATCAAACGTTGCTGACATCGAATTAACTACGTTTTTCGAAAGATATCCCACATTTCATTAGAACAGTTCTACTGGTTCCAGAGATGTGAAGACTTCCTCTCTCTCTTCACTCTCTCTCTCTCTCTCTCTCTCTCTCTCTCTCTCTCTCCTCTCTCTCTCTCTCTCTCTCTCTCTGTGTCTTTGTCTCTGTCTATCTGTCTGTCTGTCTGTATCTCTTTCTCCCTCCTTCCCCCCCCCCTCTCTCTCTCTCTCTCTCTCCGTGTGTGTGTGTGTGTGTGTGTGTGTGCGTGCGTGCGTGCGTGCGTGCGTGCGTGCGTGCGTGCGTGGGTGCGCGCGCGCGCGCGCGCGCGCGCGTGTGTGTGTGTGTGTGTGTGTGTGTGTGTGTGTGTGTGTGTGTGTGTGTGTGTGTGTGTGTGTGTGCGCAGGAATACTTTGGAAACACAGTCAAAATTATACAAAAGAGAAACAAAATCGTATGGAGACCTTTATCTTAATTCAGAGAGTTCATTCGTTCGAGGGTGCAATCCATCTCTAACACACATTTTCTGTCATCCTGACACATTTTCTGTCAGTGTTGGAAGTGTACATTGTGAAGCGCAACAGACTTTCTGATACCTTCATCCACAGAATTCCCAGTCTATCAGTTTCATCCACCCTCCCTTCCCAGTTCCCTCCCCTCCCTTCCCACCCTCACTCCCTCCCCCATCCCGCTTTCACCAGTCCCACAGCTCTCCAGTTAACTTTCATCTCCTTAACTAATTATTAGTTTGTATGGCATAATTTTAGAACTCTGTCTGTCTGTCTGTCTGTCTCTCTGTCTCTGTCTGTCTGTCTGTCTCTCTCTCTCTCTCTCTCTCTCTCTCTCTCTCTCTCTCTCTCTCTCTCTCTCTCTCTCTCTCTCTCTCTCTCTCTCTCTCTCTGTATGCACATGTGTGTGCTTCGGCAAAACTGGTCAGATCTCAATCTAGTTTATATTGTTGTATTATATTGGGTATTTTGTAGTCTTTTGAAACGATCAAAACTTGCAAACCTGTCGGTTGACGACTGCCAAAAAGCTGAAAAGAAAAATAAACACGGATGACAAACTAGTCACAGCTCACACCACACACACACACACAACACACACACACACACACACACACACACACACACACACACACACACGCACGCACGCACGCACGCACGCACGCACACACACACGCACTGTCCGAGAGGGGAAACAAAATAATTGTCTGAAAGCGCGCAGGGGGTGCGTCCTTTACCTCGCCGGATGTCATTTTATAGGTGACGTTTTTGCAATGGACCACACACAGCAGGAGAAAAAAAAAGAGATTGACAAAGATAACGGTGATGGTGGTGGGTGTGTGGGCTGGATTAAGAAGCCGGAGGGTGGAGGGGGGAAGAGGGTGGGAAGGGGAAGGAAATGGGGTGGAGGTGGAGGTGGGGGAGCGAGGATGTGTCAGCGCAGTAGCCAAACCCAAGGGGTGCATAAGAATGATAAGTGACAGCCCAGTGACAGACTGATGACCTCCTTGACCGACAAGTGTCTGGGGACTAGTGCAAGGGGACACAATAAAAGAGTGACCAGGGGGACAAGTGGTCGGGGGATTCCGTGGGCTGATTTCTATGAAGCTTGGTCGGCTGGATCACTAGGCCTACATGGGATCGGAAACATGGACGAGATCATGAAGAGATGAAGTCTACGCACGCGCGCGCGCGCGCGCGCGCACGCACACACACACACACACACACACACACACACACACACACACACACACACACAGCACGCACGCTTACCCTTTTTTTCTCTCTGTGTCACACAAAGATACAAACCAATTTAGAATAGCTATCACGAGTGAATTTGTCATTTCTCTCTGTGTCACACAAAGATACAAACCAATTTAGAATAGCTATCACGAGTGAATTTGTCATTTCTCTCTGTGTCACACAAAGATACAAACCAATTTAGAATAGCTATCACGAGTGAATTTGTCATTTCTCTCTGTGTCACACAAAGATACAAACCAATTTAGAATAGCTATCACGAGTGAATTTGTCATTTCTCTCTGGGTCACACAAAGATACAAACCAATTTAGAATAGCTATCACGAGTGAATTTGTCATTTCTCTCTGTGTCACACAAAGATACAAACCAATTTAGAATAGCTATCACGAGTGAATTTGTCATTTCTCTCTGTGTCACACAAAGATACAAACCAATTTAGAATAGCTATCACGAGTGAATTTGTCATTTCTCTCTGTGTCACACAAAGATACAAACCAATTTAGAATAGCTATCACGAGGTGAATTTGTCATTTCTCTCTGTGTCACACAAAGATACAAACCAATTTAGAATAGGAAAGTTAGAAATAGAGTTTGTTTAGAACTTACCGCCAATGACATTGACAAACAAAGCACATGACAAGACACGATGCATTTCAACCACTTGGGTCTTCTTCAGGCGAAAAAATAAATCACATTTAACATGTGGGACAGTACAGACAAAGAACGAAAAAAAGAAGAAAGAAAAATGACTCATCCGTTGTCGTCCGACATGGGGCCAGGGGATTATGGGAGAGGAAACGGAGGGGGGCGGGGGGGTTGCGTCGGGGGGAGGTGTGTGTGTGTGTGATGTGATAGGGTTGTGTGTCTAGTTTATTGGGATGGTGTGGTATCTTTGTGATGGTTGTGGTAATGGTGGATTGATAATAATGGTAAGGTGAAAGAAGGGGGGGGGGGGGGGGGGGGAAATGAGGGAAAAAAAAAAAGGTGGGGGGGGGGAAATTAAGGGGAAGGATAAAACAAAATTAGGATTAAATAAATGGAGGGTTGCTGTAACTACTGTATGAAGTGAGTGAAGGGATGTGGTGGTGGTGTATGTATGTGTGTGTGTATGTGTGTGTGTTGGTAGGGGATATTGCCAACTGATGTGGAAGTGGTGGGTATGTGTGTTTGGTTATTGTTGGATATTGATGCCTTGGGGGTGTAGTGTGCCCAGTTTGGCAATGAGATAGGATTCTTGAGTTGTGCGTTCAAAGCTGTCACTCTGTGACTGCCAGAGTGCCATAACTTTGACATGGTCGATGTTGTGTTGGGTGTGGTTGAAGTGTAGGGCGACGGGTTTGGGTCGGTGGTGGCGGATATCAGCCAGGTGTTCAGAGATGCGTGTTTCAAGTGTGCGTGACGTTTCCCCTATGTAGATCTTGCCACACAGCTGGCAGTGGATGGCATATATGATGTTGCGGCTCTGACATGAGAATGTGCGTTTGACTGTGAAGGAGTCTTTGGGGCCCTGTAAGATGGTGTCTGGTTTGGTGAGGGGGCAGATTTTGCAGTTGGGTTTAGAGCAGGGGTGAGTACCTGGTGGTGTAGCTGTGGTTCTGTTCAAACTGAAACCGCACGAGGAGGTCTTTGAGGTTTATGTCCATGGTTTGGACCATGTCAAAGTTATGGCACTCTGGCAGTCACAGAGTGACAGCTTTGAACGCACAACTCAAGAATCCTATCTCATTGCCAAACTGGGCACACTACACCCCCAAGGCATCAATATCCAACAATAACCAAACACACATACCCACCACTTCCACATCAGTTGGCAATATCCCCTACCAACACACACACATACACACACACATACATACACCACCACCACATCCCCTTCACTCACTTCATACAGTAGTTACAGCAACCCTCCATTTATTTAATCCTAATTTTGTTTTATCCTTCCCCTTAATTTCCCCCCCCCCACCTTTTTTTTTTTTTTTTTTTTTTCCCTCAGTTTCCCCCCCCCCCCCCCTTCTTTCCCCTTACCATTATTATCAATCCACCATTACCACAACCATCACAAAGATACCACACCATCCCAATAAACTAGACACACAACCCTATCACATCACACACACACACACCTCCCCCCGACGCAACCCCCCCCCCCCCCCCCTCCGTTTCCTCTCCCATAATCCCCCTGGCCCCATGTCGGACGACAACGGATGAGTCATTTTTCTTTCTTCTTTTTTCGTTCTTTGTCTGTACTGTCCCACATGTTAAATGTGATTTATTTTTTCGCCTGAAGAAGACCCAAGTGGTTGAAATGCATCGTGTCTTGTCATGTGCTTTGTTTGTCAATGTCATTGGCGGTAAGTTCTAAACAAACTCTATTTCTAACTTTGCTTCGTTCGCCGCCATCAGTCAACCATTTTGAAATTTCAATTTAGAATAGCTATCACAGTGAATTTCTCATTTAAATGAAGAAACAAACGAGTAAACATACCTTTTTTAAAAATCTTTTTTTTTAGGAAAGAAGTAGACAGCAGACACATTTGTTTTGTTCTAGATTCGAACAGTTTTATTTTCTTCTTGGAATGTTTTAAGCAGAATCAGTAGATCTTCACCCCCTCCCTCTCCCATTCACTAATACCCCACATCTGAGAAAATGTGCCCGTCTATCCTCATCCTCTGCCCAGCCCACGTCGATACTGTCTCTCTGAGTTTGAGTTATGACAAAGCAAACGGAAGCACTGGCAAAAGTAGTAAAACTACCATCACAATCAATGTTTATCTGGTCGAACACGTCCGCATAACCAGCTGTAATTCGATTTCAAAGTCCGACGGAAAGAATCAATATTCCATTGGTACCGTGTAACTTCGTTGTCATAACAAGTTCCTCGACATCAAATTCAGAGTGCTCTCCCTTGGGAGAGCTCGTTACCATACTTTAGCCCACCCTTTTATTTCAGCCTGTATATAATTATTTTCGTTGACGTAAGAGTGGAATTTTCCCTGGTGAATATTGCCAGGGGCAGTTCCCGTCCTGCCCTGGGGTTCTTTACATGCGTCACGTACATGGTGCACATGGATTTCAGTTTATTGTCTCTATGGGAACATGCTAGAGTCGAAAGACGATAATTTGTTTTCTACAGGAAAACAACAGTGTTCCTCGAGGAAAATAGCGAAAAGAGGGAACACGGTTTTTATCCTAGATTACCAAGGGATTGCAACTGTTTTTTTCCCCCGCTGTCTTGTTGTTCCTGACGATAATAACCGTTTTCTTTGAGGATCATAATCGTGTTCCCAACTTTCCTTAGGAGGATGATAAAATGCTACCCTCGTTTTCAACAGACAACAGAAATTATTATGAGGAAGTGGCAGGGAAAAAACGCTATGATCGCTGTTTACGATGACAAGCACAGCTGGGGTCAGCAGCGTATGGAAAATACTTTGATCCCGAGGATCATATCTGGTTGTTTTTTTTTTGTGGTCGTTTTCCTTAAGGATATTATCTCCCCCTCCACCCCCACCCCCCACCCCCCGCAAAAAATGGGAAAGCAATATTCCTTAGAAATAACACTGATTATAACTGTGTTCCGTGGGAAAATGGGGAAAACATCTGTGATCCGAAGGGAAAACAGCTATTATCCTAGGGACAACACTTGTGATCCCCAGGGAAAACAGCGATTATCCTAGGGACAACACTTGTGATCCCCAGGGAAAACAGCTATTATCCTAGGGACAAACACTTGTAATCCCCAGGGAAAACAGCTATTATCCTAGGGACAACACTTGTGATCCCAGGGAAATCAGCTATTATCCTAGGTACAACACTTGTGATCTCCAGGGAAAACAGCTATTATCCTAGGGACAACACTTGTGATCCCCAGGGAAAACAGCTATTATCCTAGGGACAACACTTGTGATCCAAGGAAAGTTATTATCTTAAGGAAAACATTTGCGGTCCTGGAGAAAACAGCTATTATCCAAGCGAAAACACCGATGATCCCTAGGGAAAAAGCTATAAATTCCGGGGGAACCACTTTGCGATCCCTACAGAAAAACAGCTACTGTCCTAGGGAAAAACCTTGTGATCCCCAGAAAAAAAAACAGCTATTATCCAAAGGAACCCACTTGCGATACCCGGGGGAAAACAGCGATTATCCTAGGGAAAGCACTTGTGATCCCCTGGGAAAATAGCTATTATCCTACGGAAAACACCCGTTATTCCCAGGGAAAACAGCGATTATCCTAGGAAAAACACTTCTATTCCCCTGGGAAAACAGCTATTATCCTATGGAAAACACTTGTGATCCCTAGACAAAGCAGTTTAACCCCATTTTCCTGAACGATTACAGGCGTTTAAAAAAAAAAGAAGAAGAAAGGAGCTGTTATTGGCCTGTGAAGTTAGTTTGCTCCTATGATAGAAAAACAGTTGTGGTTC
Organism: Conus ventricosus; assembly: GCA_018398815.1. Lineage (NCBI taxonomy): Eukaryota > Metazoa > Mollusca > Gastropoda > Neogastropoda > Conidae > Conus > Conus ventricosus. The sequence continues at coordinate 49,709,380 of CM031596.1, forward strand.
TTAGGGGAAACCAGGCAAAACAGCTCCTATTCTTGGGAAAACACTTTTGATCCTCAGGAATTACAGCTTAATCCTGTTCCAAAAAAAAGGTTATCATCGGCTTATGAAGCTTTTCTGCTCTCGTATGTCTCTTTTTCATTGAAAGACTTGCTGCGAGACCATCATTGAGGGTCGACTGGAAACGGGAAGCAAGAAAAACAAACAGAAGAAGAAGAAAACAAAGAAGAGAAAGAAAGAAAGAAAGAAAGAAAGAAAGACAGAAAGAAGGAAAGAAACCCTGCCCCGTGTAAGACTAGAACCTCGTCCCGCGGATTTCATTCACACTCAAGCAAATGTGTTTTTCCACTAAATCCATGATAATGGTCTGGGAAGGGAGATTAGCTTGGCAGAAAGGTGCACAAATGGAGCGGAAACAAGAAAGGCATTCAGGAAAGCGGACACCTTTACAAAGTTAAAACAGATCTCCCGGATCCGCCCTTTGGTGTCAGACCTGCACCAAGATTGACTGCTTTCGTACATATAACACATTTAATCTTTCTACCAATTTTCGTTAAAATTCGTCCAGTAGTTTTGACGGCACCTTGCTGACAGACAGACAAACAAACCAACAGACGCACTCGAAAACGTCACCTCCTTGACGGAGATAATAGGTCACTCAGGTCAAAACGTATGCCACGAGACATCTATCATGTACATGGAACGTCAGGAACAGATAACGAAAACCATTTGTTTTGTCTTTAAGGGTAGACTACACCAGATATGCAAACCATTTGTTTTGTCTTTTAAGGGTAGACTACCCCGGCAGAAAACCACGACAGGTGTTTTGACGTAGTTCTGCCTTACGTAAAGGCTGTCGACAGCGGCATGTAGCGCCCTCATGTGCTCGCAGTTATCACAGGGCTGGAGCTTGAGCAGCAGCAGCAGCAGCAGAAGGAGATCTGAAAGAGTTTGACTACCCCCTACCCCTGTCCCTTTCACCCCACCTCGTCTTCTCAGTACGACAAAGATATTGCCTCTCTTGTCGTCACTTTATGTGCCTCTTCGCCTTGGCGGTTCACTCCCCATGATATAATTATGCGAAGAAAAACAAGGAGAGGGTGAAGACGAAGAGAAGATGGAGAACAAGAAGAAGAAGAAGGACGACGACGAGGAGAAGGAGGTGGAGGAGGAGGAGGAGGAGGAGGAGAAGGAGGAGGAGGAGGATTAGGAATAGGAGGAGAAGTTTAGAAGAGGAAAAAGAAATGACGCATTTGAACCGTCATGACAGCTGAAATCAGGAGTTCATCCACGGCTGGAAGCCCAGACTGGAGGTAATTACCAGGCAGGAGGCAAGGGAGGTAAGTGCCTGTAAATCACGTGACTGTCAAGGCCGATAACCGACGAGCAGCGCAGGCCCCGAGGCCCATTGGAAAGGAAAGGGGAACGGGGAGGGGGGGGGGGGGAGAGTGAAGAGGACTGGAAGGGGTGTGGGTGGGGCTCAGAAAACGAGGGATGGGGTGTGGGGAGATGGGCGGGACGGGGGAGGGGGCGGGAGGAGATGGGGGGGGGGGGGGGGGGGGGGGGGTAGTATCGATCGGCCGTCCTCGTGAGGGCGATTGGCAGATTTGGAGCCATGCCAGAGTTGGCGTGGGAGGTGAGGTCCATATATAGAACTGACTTCATGGAGCGACGAAATTACGTTGGCCTACTTTTCTTTTTCATCATCTTTTTTTTTTTTTTTTTTCCCCCGTTCCCGCTCCTCTCGCTCTTTCCCCTCATCCTCTTTCTCTCTCTCTCTCTCACTCTCTCACTCTCTCTCTTTCTCTCTCTCTGTCTCTCTCTCTCTCTCTCTCTCTCTCTCTCTCTCTCTCGCCCCCTTCCCACCTCACTCATGCTTGTCACTCCCTCCTCCTCCACCTCCCGTACCTTCTTCCTCTTGTAGCTGCTTGGCCGTGAGGTGTCGTGGCCAGCACAACATCAGGACCGATAACTTGCTGCATGTCATCCCTGGAGTAACAAGACTGTTTATTTCACACAGACCGGTGGAGCATCCCTTCCCCCCCTCTCCTTCCTTTCAGTCCACTCGCCACCTCCCTCACCACCCTCCCGTTACTCCTCTTACCCCCTTAGCCCCACTCTTTGCACGTGTCCCTTCATCCTTCCCCTACCTTCCCCTTCCACCCTGTCCTTTCAAAGAGGAAGAAGCTATCTCAGAAACTCGGTTGTTTACACTGTTTTTTTTTTTTGGTATCTCTGTCTCTTACACACGCACGCACACACGCGCGCACACAAGCACGCACGCGCGCACACACGCACGCACGCACGCACACACGCACGCACACGCACACACACACACACACACACACACACACACACACACACACACACACACACACACACACACACACACACACGCATTCGCGCGAGCATATATCAATCTCTATCTGTGTGTCCGTCTATCTATCTATCTATCTATCTATCTATCTATCTATCTATCTATCTATCTATCTATCTATCTATCTATCTATCTATCAATCAATCTTTCTGTCTCTCTCTCTACCTATTTGTCTGTCTCTCTGTCTATCTGTCTCTCCATATTCTTAAAAAAAAAATCCCAAGTTTAAAACACCGGACACCACTCAGTAAGCCTGAACGGTTCATAGGTTGAGGCAGAACATACAAAAATAGAAATGGTTGTAATAACAACAACAATAATGTACATCTCTCTCTCAGCAAAAAAACAAACAAACGAAAAAAAACCTCTCTCTCTCTCTCTCTCTCTCTCTCTCTCTCTCTCTCTCTCTCACAGCACATATAGAAAACCACGGCCAGATTCTCAGATTCTTAGGGCCGACGCATTTTGGATTTATCATCCTTCTTCGAGGCAGTTCCCAACATTGGCAGTCTGCAAGTTACATTATCTATCTATGAATTTGTCTATCTGTGTGTCTATCTACGTAACTAACTCACAAACGATCTGTCTATAAGTCTACCTGGTTCGCCGATTTCTGTCAGCTTCCTTGTGATTGGTCGCTGAGGAGACCGTTATTCACCTGTGGAGGGACTTCAGGGAATCCGATATTATGTACTCTTCCACATGAGAGCTATTTCCCCACTTTTTCCAGTTATTTATAATTATGTTGGAAGGAACAACTGTTACCTGTATTTGTTTGTCCGTTGCTGCTTATGCATGTGCCGTTTACATGTGTAGAAACTTCAAATTGCCGTGAGTGTTCACAAGTCTTTCCCGAGCCACTCGGCGTCAACGAACTAAAGCGTGCAATAGAATTCTGTCTGTCTGTCTGTCTGTCTGTCTGTCTGTTTGTCTGTCTGTCCCTCTCTCTCTGTCTTTCTCTCATACCCCTCCCTCCCTCTGTGTCTCTCTCTCTTTCTCTATCTCTGTCTGTTTGTCTATCTGTCTCTGTCTCTGTCTGTCTGTCTCTGTCTGTCTGTCTGTCTGTCTCTCTCCGTCTCTGTCTGTCAGCCTACCTATCTGTCTGTCTGTCAGTCTGTATGTCTCTCTTTACCTCTCTCTCCTTCCTTCCCTCTGTCCCCCCCCCCCTCTCTCTCTCTTTCCCCACTCTCTCTCCTCCTCTCGCTCTCTCTCTTTTTTCACATTTGTCGGAGTGATATGTACTATGCACATGACAAGGACAGATCGAAAGACGTCGGGGTGGATTCTCTTTCGCCGGAAGATCTCCTTATTTACATATATAAATCCAAAAGTGGTTGGTTGTATGTTATCTATGCCATCTTTCATAACTCTCTCTCTCTCTCTCTCTCTCTCTCTCTCTCTTGGTTGGTCATTTTGTCGCCCCGTCTGTGTGTCTTCCTTTCTCCTTATTCACCTTGCCTCCTTCCCTCTCTCTCTTTCTTTGTGTGTCTGACTTTCTGTCTGCCTCTTCCGCCACACACACACACACACACACACACACACACACACACACACACACACACACACACACACACAGCGCGCGCATACACAACACACATACATGCACTCTCACACGGACGCACACAGACAGACAGCACACACACACACACACGCACCAGAGAGAGAGAGAGAGAGAGAGAGAGAGAGAGAGAGAGAGAGAGAGAGAGGGGAAGAGAGAGAGAGAACTATTGATGAATTTGTTATTTTATTTGATGTATTTGCAGATTATGAAATCTGTGCCAGGCACTGTGCAGGTTTTAGTTTTCTTTTCTACAAGGCAGCCAAGTATCAAGTCGGCTCTACCAGAGCTGGCTCTACCCATTACGTTGCCTGCCTTCTGACACAACCATCAAAAAGACGGAGATACCGAAAGAGTGAGTAGGGGACCGAGAGCGGGGATAGGGTGAGGTGGGATGAGGGGAGGGGGCAGAGAGTGGTTATGGAGGGGGCGAAGTCGAGAGGAGAAGGAGGGGGGGGGGGGGTGTTGATGAGAAGGGCTCTCACAGTCAGTCATCTTAAACAGCGGAGCACATTTTTCATCAATACACTAAGAAAACGGGCAAGCGACCTCTCTCTGTGTCTCTTTCTCTGTGTGTGTCTGTCTGCCTCTGCTGTGTGTGTGTGTGTGTGTGTGTGTGTGTGTGTGTGTGTGTGTGTGTGTGTGTATGTCTCTCTCTCTCTCTCTCTCTCTCTCTCTCTCTCTCTCTCTCTCTCTCTCTCTCAACGTCAACAAAGCAAACAGAATTCAACGTCAGAGTAAACCTGTTCCAAAGAGATCAGGTCTAGCTGGAAGTAACAGTGTGGGCGGGAAGGGGTCCTATCAAAAGGAATAATGTATATATTGACAGACAAACACAATACGAATATTCCACGAATTGTTTTTATAGTATATTAACCTTGATTTCATTTTTTTCCTTTTCAACTTCCACCTCCTCCCTTCAAGTTAAACCTCAAATGGTTCCAAGCAAGCGAATTTCCAAGTTTCTTACATTCCCCAGTTACCTTCAAAACAGCAGTCCTTCATCTCCTTCTATATTCCCTCTTTAGCATCATGTACTATCATCTCTGAAGGCTGATTCTTTATTACTTCTCTGGAAGCTGAATACAATCTCTGTGGTTTCTAACAGACAAAGTCTCAAGTTCCCTGAAGTTCTTCGCCAATTTTCCATTACTGTCTCTATCTACCTTCCCACTTGAGGCGGAAACTTGATGCCCTTTCTGTTTGTAGTTTGCTCTTCATATGTGTCCACCATGAGATGGTTCCAAAGCACAGCAGGACAAATGGTATGGAACGGTTTTGGAAAAAGCCATTGATTCCTGGTGTCGTGTGGGAAGAAAGGTGTTCTGCAATACGTCACAGAACTCGGTAGCAGATGTACAATATGTCCGAATCCTGTTGCAATTCGTTTTGCATAGTTCAGAACCACAAATAACATGGTTCCTGTTCATGTTCTTCGATTTTGGTGAATTTCAAGGAACGGAAAGGCTTTGCGAAAATACGCGCGCGGCACACACACACACACACACACACACACACACACACACACACACACACACACACACACAAAACCCCAATGAAATTGATGATGAATTTCATTACTTATAGTTAGGGTGGAGAGCATGGATGGGGAAGGGTAGGGGTGTGGTGATTTATGGGAAAGCAGTGGGGTGTTGGGAAGAAGGGGAGGGAGGCGGGGAGCAGAGGGATTGCGGATCCGGAATTTCCTCACTTCCTGAGTAAATGAATTACCCACCAGGAAGCCACCTTTCCATCAGGCTAAATTGAGTGGGATCCAGTTGCTGAATGAAGGAATTGGAGGGGGCTAACGGCTGTCTTAAAGTGGTGATTAGGGCGGCGAGCGGCCAGACTGCCTCGGGTTCTCTGCAATTAAATTATGACACCACTGACCAACGAATCGTGAATACAAGTCTTCAATGGCCGCAGGGTTAGTTGGCTACGTTTTGCAGTTGACATGTCTCGAGAATGCTGGTTGGAAACCCTGATCGTGACTTTTTTTGTTGCTCCCCCCCCCCCCCCCCCCCCCGCCACCTCTCTCTTCGTTTTTGAGGATGGGCTACTTTCATTTCTGGTGAAGGAGAGGTAGGGTGGGAGGGGTGATGGGTGAAAGTAGGGGGGAGGGGGGCAGGAGATTGCTTGCAATGAGGAAGGAAGGTAGCCATTCCACAAAAAGAGTTATGACGAGGAGCAGTTTATTCGTATGCTTGTTCATGTCTTGTAAGTGCATCTGTAGATAACTCGTACTAACGATTTGATGAGTACATAAACAAAAATGCTACTAAAGATGATGCGTTTGAGATAATCGCCTTGATAGATTCCAGTGAACTTGAATATGCACATGTTCATACAAAGAAACAACAATAAATCG
>CM031596.1:49728179-49743179 GCA_018398815.1 Conus ventricosus
ACAATGCAGTAAATAGGCAATACAGTATAAGGCAATACAAGACAATGCAGTCAATAGGCAATACAGTATAAGGCAATACAAGACAATGCAGTCAAATGGGCCCAATACAGAATAAGGCAATACAAGACAAAGCAGTCAAATAGGCAATACAGTATAAGGCAATACAAGACAATGCAGCCCAAATAGGCAATACAGATAAGGCAGTACAAGACAATGCAGTCAAATGGGCAATACAGTTAAGGCAATACAAGACAATGCAGTCAAATAGGCAATACAGTATAAGGCAATACAAGACAATGCAGTCAAATAGGCAATACAGTATAAGGCAATACAAGACATGCAGTCAAATAGGCAATACAGTATAAGGCAACCAAGACAATGCAGTCAAATAGGCAATACAGTAAAGGCAATACAAAACAATGCAGTCAAATAGGCAATACAGTATAAGGCAGTACAAGACAATGCAGTCAAATAGGCAATACAGTATAAGGCAATACAAGAAAATGCAGTCAAAATAGGCAATACAGTATAAGGCAATACAAGACATGCAGTCAAATAGGCAATACAGTATAAGGCAGTACAAGACAATGCAGTCAAATAGGCAATACAGTATAAGGCAATACAAGACAATGCGTCAAATAGGCAATACAGTATATACAAATGCCCCAAAGGGTGCTGGAGTGGCTCCACAGGCCGGGCTGCTGCGATCGGCTTGGAGAAACCAGAAGATCAGCGGCCAGTGGATGACGGCAGATGGTGTGTACATCCCCAAAGAGCAAAACTCAAGTGACATCAGCCAGTTCAGGCCATATCACTACTGAACGTCGAAGGGAAAATCTTCTTCTCTGTCAGGCAGCAAGGGCGACCACGTACCTGATGGAAAACAAGTACTTGGGTGTGTCAGTCCAGAAGGTGGCATCCCAGGCGTGGCTGGCTGTGTGAAACACGCCACAATGATCTGGGACGCAATCCAAAAAGCAAAAACAGAAAAGAGAGACCTGGACGTAGTGTGGCTTGATCTGGCAAACGCATATGGATCTGTGCCCCATGAGATGATACAGTTGGCTCTTGAGATGTACCATGTGGCCAAAGAACATCCGCGACATGTCAAGAAGTACTTCAATGGCTTTTCAATGCGGTTCTCTACCAAGGAGTACACAACTGATTGGATCAACTTGGAAGTGGGCATTGCAATGGGCTGTGCAATTTCCCCGATACTGTTCGTGCTGGCAATGGAACCATCTTTAAAGCAGCAACAAACAACGCGAGACAAACAGACCTTGGCGATGGATACAAGATGCCTCCTCTCAAGGCCTTCAGGATGACACAACAGTGATTTCATCCAGAGAAGACGAGACACGTCATGTGCTGGAGAGGCTGGACGACATAGTTTCCTCATCCAGAATGAAGTTTCAAGCCAAAGAAATCACGGGAGTCTCTCACTGAGAAAGGAAAAGTGGGCCCAATCTGTGGTCTTCAGTGTTGCCAACCAGGCCTTCCAACATCACAGAAGAACCAGTCAAGAGCCTTGGAAGATGGTATGATGATACCTGAAAGACACACAAAAAGCAAAGAAACCAAGCCCGATGGCGGAGAAGGCTTGGAGACCATTGACCAGTGTGGCTCCCTGGCAAATTCCAAAGGGCTGGTTTTCTGCAGTTCATGCTGATACCCCAAAGTCCCATGGCCCCCTTTATGATATACGACATCTGCACCAGCACAGTGGAGGCAATGGAAGCCAAAATCAACAAGTTCACAAGGAAATGGCTTGGTGTCCCACCCTGTCTGACTGACATCGCGCTGTACTGTCGCCAAGCAAAACTCAAACTACCACTGAAATCCATCCTGGAGGAATACAAAGCAGGGAAGATCAGACTTCAAAGCATGCTGGAGGACTCAGGAGACAAGGTGGTAGAAGCAATCAAGCCCCAGCTGAAGACAGGCAGAAAATGGAATGTTCAAGAGGCGATGGATTCTGCAAAAGAAAGTCTCAAGATCAGAGAAATAACAGGACACACACAGACCAACAGACAAGGACTGGGGGTGACCAAAACTGAATGGTGGTCAAAGGCCAAAGGAAAAGCCAAAAGAGACATGATGATTCAGGAGATGAGAAAAGAAGAAGACCAAAAAAGACTCAAAAAGCAGTCCAGCAGAGCCAGCAAGGGCAATGGACAACGTGGGGAGAATGCACTCCAAAGAAGTCTAACTTGGAATGACATTTGGCACATGGCCCCTCTCAGGATCAGCTTCATTCTCAGATCTGCATATGACCTTCTGCCCTCAAATGCAAACCTGGTGAAGTGGGGAAAAACGGACGATCCTGCATGCCCCCTCTGCCATAAAAAACAAACAGTGGGCATGTTCTAAGCTCATGTAAAGTAGCCCTGGCTCAAGGAAGGTACACATGGAGGCACACCAAGTGCTCAAAGAGATTGTAAAGTAGTCTGGGCTAGTACCAACACCACAAAAGGGAGAATCAGGACTCAAAAGCACCCGCAACATTCTTCACGGCAGGAGGCAGCAAATCATGGCCAAGAACAACAGTGCCACTCGAAACATGCAGGCAGAGTCTGCTGGATGGGGCAGATGACTGGGAGTGCACTGCAGACCTCCCAGATGGAAGAGTCACCCAGAGATCATCAGCAAGAGTGGCATGAGACCAGACATAGTAGTCCACTCTAAGTCAACCAAGCAGCTGATCATGATCGAGCTCACGGTGCATATGAGAACAGAATGGAGGCAGCTCAAATCTACAAGACTGAAAAGTATGCTGATCTGGCAAACAGCCTGAGGAGAGAAGGCTATCAGGTCAAAGTCCTCACTGCAGAAATTGGAGCAAGGGGATTTGTAGGAACGTCTGCATACAGCCTCATGAAACAGCTCTCAGTGCAGGGAAGGAAAAAACCAGAGCCCTGAAAGCAATGGCAGAAGCGGCAGAAGAGAGGTGTTCAAGTTGGATCTGGTCAAGGAGGAACAAAAGTGAACTTCATAAGGCTTAATTTCCCTACAAATATCAGGTGTCCCTGTGTGCTCAGTGGTTAAAGCGCGAGTCATTAAGTAGAAAATGAGCATGTCCAGAGGGTCATGGGTTCGAATCCCAGCCATGGCTCGTCCCAAGATGGGGGGAAAAAAAGGGGCAGCAGAGGGACATCCGGAGTCATGAACCGGGTGTGGCCCAAACCCCCCTAGAGTGTCAGGAGATTAGGGCCGAGACACTTGCTTGAAGGGGGCTTCTCTTCTGAGGACTCTCTGCTGCCACGCTCTCCACGAGTTTCTTTCTACTAAGGCAATGCAAGACAATGCAGTCAATAGGCAATACAGTATAAGGCAATACAAGACAATACAGTCAAATAGGCAATACAGTATAGGCAATACAAGACAATGCAGTCAAATAGGCAATACAGTATAAGGCAATACAAGACAATGCAGTCAATAGGCAATACAGTATAAGGCAATACAAGACAACGCAGTCAAATAGTCAATACAGTATAAGGCAATACAAGACAATGCAGTCAATAGGCAATACGTATAAGGCAATACAAGACAATGCAGTCAAATAGGCATACAGTATAAGGCAATACATGACAATGCAGTCAAATAGGCAATACAGTATAAGGCAATACAAGACAATGCAGTCAAATAGGCAAACGTATAAGGCAATACAAGACAATGCAGTCAAATAGGCAATACAGTATAAGGCAATACAGTATAAGGCAATGCAGTATATGCAATACAGTATAAGGCAATACAGTATAAGGGAATACAGTATAAGGCAATACAGTATAAAACACAACAATGCATTGCACTACGAAACAGTGCAATGCAGTAGAACAGAATAAATACAAAAGACATATTTTACTGCTACATAAAAACCAAACGTTTTTTTTTGGGGGTGGGTGGGGGTGGGTGAGGAGGAAGTGGTGTGTGGGGGGGGGGGGGGGGGGAGCACAGCGGAAAACATTCAACCAAGTTGACTCCAACGTTGTCACACTATGCAAAATGACAGTTGTGGCAGAAAGAAAGAAGACATACTGTGTACCAGTATCTTACCTCTGTCTCTGGATGGAGAAATGCAACAGATTATTTGGGGCATGTACAGATGGAGCAGTCCATTAACATGAGCTCCGGTTTTTTTTTTTTTTTACTCTCTTAATCTCTTATAGAAAATCTGGTTTTGTAATCCTCGTCATCAAGTTGTTGTATTGTTGTCAAAGCATTTACAGATATCGAGAAAACAAAGTTCTTTTTCAACGACTTGACATGCCGTGCATAGTCTGTCTTCTCAAGTTGGAGTTGAAAGGCGCTTATCCTTGATCTTGTAGACACATGCAAAATATGTAAGGTCGTCACGACACGCGCAAGGACATCCTGCGCTGTTTCCATTCAAAGGATTCGTCCCCCCCCCCCTCCCCCGCTTCCCTTACTCTGATCTCCTTTGCACCAACCTTAATTACAACCTTAATTACGATTTATCGGGCAAACTGCGTCGTTTAATTTCTCTTTCTCAGTCGACGAAGACAATAAAGAGGGCATCAGCTGCGGCTTACTAATAATTGCATTTGTCTGTACGTGAAGAGGTGGTTTTGTTGAGGTCACACGCCAACTGTTGCCCCGCTCACACCATTAGGCTGTGAAGGGTGAATTGTGGCTTACCTTTCCCTCTGTCTGTCTGTCTGTCTGTCTGTCTGTCTGTCTGTCTGTCTCTCTCTCTCTCTCTCTCTCTCTCTCTCTCTCTCTCTCTCTCTCTCTCTCTGTCATGCACAACCCCTTTCTCACTCACCCCTCTCTCTGTCTGTCTCTAAGTCTCTCTGTTTGTTAAGTTGTCTTTCAGCTTGTCTGTCTCTCTGTGTCTGCCTGTGTGTCTCTTTGTCTGTTCTGTTTTAATCTCCTTTTCTGTCTGTTTCTCTGTCTGAATATCTGTCTGTCTGCCTCTCTGTCTCTGTCTCCATCTCTGTCTCTCTGTTGTCTATCTGTCTGTCTGTCTGTCTGTCTGTCTGTCTGTCTGTCTGTCTGTCTGTCTGTCTGTCTCTCTCTCTCTCTCTCTCTCTCTCTCTCTCTCTCTCTCTCTGTCCATGTCTATCTGTGTGTTCCTTCCTCTCCCTCCATGTCTGTCTGTCTGTCTGTCTCCCTTCCTCTCTGTCTGTCTGTACTGCAGTTGCTTCTTCGCTAGCAAGGATAGCATGCATAAGAGCCTTATGTTTATGTTATGCCTTCGTAAATAAAGATGTTGTCTTGTCCTTTGTCGGTCTGTCCGTCTGCATGCCTGTCTGTCTTTCTCTCCCTCTCCCCCCCCCCCCCCCCCCTCGCTCTCCTGCTCAGCGATGCGATATAATACAGTAGAATGCAACATGATACTGTAGAATGCGACATGACAGAACACAACACGACATGACAAGACACGACACGACACAACACAATGTAACATGAGTGAGTGAGGTAGTGTGTTTATTGTGAAGTGCTTAGAGCTTGGTCTGTGACCGAGGATAGGCGCTATATAAATACCCAATATAACAATAATCTTTAATACCAATACGATATAATACGATTTTCATAAGACATGACTTGACACAAGAGAATCCGATACACTACAAAACAAAACGATCCAATCCAATCCATGGCAATGGCATGCAATACTATAGAACATGATGCAGTAGAAGGCATCACAATGCAGTGCAACTCACCAATCATACCACACCATGGCACAACACGCCACACCACACCACACTGCAATAAATACAACACGATGCAATGCATTGCAACATAATACAATGCAAGATGACGTGACACGGTATGAGACAAAGCAATGAAATGCAATGCTATATGCAATACGCTATAAGACAGTACAATGCAATGCGATGCAATAAACAATACACTATAATATAATACAATGCATTGCAATGCAATGCAATAAACAATATGCTAGAGGACAATACAAAACGATGCAATAAGCGATACACCATAAGACTATACAATGCAATGCAGTGCAATAAGCGAGACACTATAAGACAATACAAAGCATTGCAATGGAATACGCGACACACGTAAGACTATACAATACAATGCAATGCAATACAATAAGCGACACACTATAAGACTATACAATGCAATGCAATAAGCGATACACAATAAGACTAGGCAAGGCAATGCAATGCAATGCAGTGCAAATAAGCGATACACTATAAGACTAGGCAATGCAATGCAATGCAATGCAGTGCAATAAGCGATACACTATAAGACTAGGCAATGGTTGCAATGCAATGCAATGCAATGCAGTGCAATAAGCGATACACTATAAGACTAGGCAATGCAATGCAGTGCAATGCAGTGCAATAAGCGATACACTATAAGACTAGGCAATGCAATGCAATGCAATGCAGTGCAATAAGCGATACACTATAAGACTAGGCAATGTAATGCAATGCAGTGCAATAAGCGATACACTATAAGACTTGGCAATGTAATGCAATGCAGTGCAATAAGCGATACACTATAAGACAAGACAATGCAGTCAAATAGGCAATACAGTATAAGGCAATACAAGACAATGCAGTCAAGTAGGCAATACAGTTAAGGCAATACAAGACAATGCAGTCAAATAGGCAATACAGTATAAGGCATACAAGACAATGCAGTCAAATAGGCAATACAGTATAAGGCAATACAAGACAATGCAGTCAAATAGGCAATACAGTATAAGGCAATACAAGACAATGCAGTCAAATAGGCAATACAGTATAAGGCAATACAAGACAATGCAGTCAAATAGGCAATACAGTATAAGGCAATACAAGACAATGCAGTCAAATAGGCAATACAGTACAAGGCAATACAAGACAATGCAGTCAAATAGGCAATACAGTATAAGGCAATACAAGACAATGCAGTCAAATAGGCAATACAGTATAAGGCAATACAAGACAATGCAGTCAAATAGGAAATACAGTATAAGGCAGTACAAGACAATGCAGTCAAATAGGCAATACAGTATAAGGCAATACAAGACAATGCAGTCAAATAGGCAATACAGTATAAGGCAATACAAGACAATGCAGTCAAATAGGCAATACAGTATAAGGCAATACAAGACATGCAGTCAAATAGGCAATACAGTATAAGGCAATACAAGACAATGCAGTCAAATAGGCAATACAGTATAAGGCAGTACAAGACAATGCAGTCAAATAGGCAATACAGTATAAGGCAATACAAGACAATGCAGTCAAATAGGCAATACAGTATAAGGCAATACAAGACAATGCAGTCAAATAGGCAATACAGTATAAGGCAATACAAGACAATGCAGTCAAATAGGCAATTCAGTATAAGGCAATACAAGACAATGCAGTCAAATAGGCAATACAGTATAAGGCAATACAAGACAATGCAGTCAAATAGGCAATACAGTATAAGGCAGTACAAGACAATGCAGTCAAATAGGCAATACAGTATAAGGCAATACAAGACAATGCAGTCAAATAGGCAATACAGTATAAGGCAATACAAGACAATGCAGTCAAATAGGCAATACAGTATAAGGCAGTAAAGACAATGCAGTCAAATAGGCAATACAGTATAAGGCAATACAAGACAATGCAGTCAAATAGGCAATACAGTATATACAAATGTCCCAAGGTGCTGGAGTGGCTCCACAGGCCGGCTGCTGCGATCGGCTTGGAGAAACCAGAAGATCAGCGGCCAGTGGGATGACGGCAGATGGTGTGTACATCCCAAAGAGCAAAACTCAAGTGACATCAGCAGTTCAGGCCAATATCATACTGAACGTCGAAGGGAAAATCTTCTTCTGTCATGGCAGCAAGGCTGACCACGTCCCTGATGGAAAACAAGTACTTGGATGTGTCAGTCCAGAAAGGTGGCATCCCAGGCGTGGCTGGCTGTGTAGAACACGCCACAATGATCTGGGACGCAATCCAAAAAGCAAAAACAGAAAAGAGAGACCTGGACGTAGTGTGGCTTGATCTGGCAAACGCATATGGATCTGTGCCCATGAGATGATACAGTTGGCTCTTGAGATGTACCATGTGCCAAAGAACATCCGCGACATGCTCAAGAGTACTTCAATGGCTTCTCAATGCGGTTCTCTACCAAGGAGTACACAACTGATTGGATCAACTTGGAAGTGGGCATTGCAATGGGCTGTGCAATTTCCCCGATACTGTTCGTGCTGGCAATGGAACTCATCTTGAAAGCAGCAACAAACAACGCGAGACAAACAGACCTTGGCGATGGATACAAGATGCCTCCTCTCAAGGCCTTCATGGATGACACAACAGTGATTTCATCCAGAGAAGACGAGACACGTCATGTGCTGGAGAGGCTGGACGACATAGTTGCCTCATCCAGAATGAAGTTCAAGCCAAAGAAATCACGGAGTCTCTCACTGAGGAAAGGAAAAAATGGCCGAATCTGTGGTCTTCAGTGTTGCCAACCAGGCCATTCCAACGTCACAGAAGAACCAGTCAAGAGCCTTGGAAGATGGTATGGGTGATACGCTGAAAGACACACAAAGAGCAAAAGAAACCAAGCAGATGGCGGAAGAAGGCTTGGAGACCATTGACCAGTGTGGGCTCCTGGCAAAAAACAAGGTCTGGTGTCTGCAGTTCATGCTGATACCAAAGCTCCTATGGCCTCTGATGATATACGACTCTGCACCAGCACAGTGGAGGCAATGGAAGCCAAAATCAACAAGTTCACAAGGAAATGGCTTGGTGTCCCACCCTGTCTGACTGACATCGCGCTGTACTGTCGCCAAGCAAAACTCAAACTACCACTGAAATCCATCCTGGAGGAATACAAAGCAGGAAGATCAGACTTCAAAGCATGCTGGAGGATCAGGAGACAAGGTGGTAGAAGCAATCAAGCCCCAGCTGAAGACAGGCAGAAAATGGAATGTTCAAGAGGCGATGGATTCTGCAAAAGAAAGTCTCAAGATCAGAGAAATAACAGGACACACACAGACCAACAGACAAGGACTGGGGGTGACCAAAACTGAATGGTGGTCAAAGGCCAAAGGAAAAGCCAAAAGAGACATGATGATTCAGGAGATGAGAAAAGAAGAAGACCAAAAAAGACTCCAAAAAGCAGTCAGCAGAGCCCGCAAGGGCAATGGACAACGTGGGAGAATGCACTCCAAAGAAGTCTAACTTGGAATGACATTTGGCACATGGCCCCTCTCAGGATCAGCTTCATTCTCAGATCTGCATATGACCTTCTGCCCTCAAATGCAAAACCCGGTGAAGTGGGGAAAAACGGACGATCCTGCATGCCCCCTCTGCCATAAAAAACAAACAGTGGAGCATGTTCTAAGCTCATGTAAAGTAGCCCTGGCTCAAGGAAGGTACACATGGAGGCACACCAAGTGCTCAAAGAGATTGTACAAGTAGTCTGGGCTAGTACCAACACCCCAAAAGGGAGAATCAGGACTCCAAAGCACCGCAACATTCTTCACGGCAGGAGGCAGCAAATCATGGCCAAGAACAACAGTGCCCCTCGAAACATGCAGGCAGAGTCTGCTGGATGGGGCAGATGACTGGGAGTGCACTGCAGACCTCCAGAATGGAAGAGTCACCCAGAGATCATCAGCAAGAGTGGCATGAGACCAGACATAGTAGTCCACTCTAAGTCAACCCAAACAGCTGATCATGATCGAGCTCACGGTGCCATATGAGAACAGAATGGAGGCAGCTCAAATCTACAAGACTGAAAGTATGCTGATTGGCAAACAGCCCGAGGAGAGAAGGCTATCAGGTCAAAGTCCTCACTGCAGAAATTGGAGCAAGGGGATTTGTAGGAACGTCTGCATACAGCCTCATGAAACAGCTCTCAGTTGCAGGGAAGGAAAAAACCAGAGCCTGAAAGCAATGGCAGAAGCGGCAGAGAGGTGTTCAAGTTGGATCTGGTCAAGGAGGAACAAAAGTGAACTTCATAAGGCTTAATTTCCCTACAAATATCAGGTGTCCCCGTGGCTCAGTGGTTAAAGCGCGAGTCATTAAGTAGAAAATGAGCATGTCCAGAGGGTCATGGGTTTCGAATCCCAGCCATGGCTCGTCCCAAGATGGGGGGAAAAAAAGGGGCAGCAGAGGGACATCCGGAGTCATGAACCGGGTGTGGCCCAACCCCCCTAGAGTGTCAGGAGATTAGGGCCGAGACACTTGCTTGAAGGGGCTTCTCTTCTGAGGACTCTCTGCTGCCACGCTCTCACGAGTTTCTTTCTACTAAGGCAATGCAAGACAATGCAGTCAAATAGGCAATACAGTATAAGGCAATACAAGACAATACAGTCAAATAGGCAATACAGTATAAGGCAATACAAGACAATGCAGTCAAATAGGCAATACAGTATAAGGCAATACAAGACAATGCAGTCAAATAGGCAATACAGTATAAGGCAATACAAGACAACGCAGTCAAATAGTCAATACAGTATAAGGCAATACAAGACAATGCAGTCAAATAGGCAATACAGTATAAGGCAATACAAGACAATGCAGTCAAATAGGCAATACAGTATAAGGCAATACAAGACAATGCAGTCAAATAGGCAATACAGTATAAGGCAATACAAGACAATGCAGTCAAATAGGCAATACAGTATAAGGCAATACAAGACAATGCAGTCAAATAGGCAATACAGTATAAGGCAATACAGTATAAGGCAATGCAGTATAATGCAATACAGTATAAGGCAATACAGTATAAGGCAATACAGTATAAGGCAATACAGTATAAAACACAACAATGCATTGCACTACGAAACAGTGCAATGCAGTAGAACAAGAATAAATACAAGAACATATTTTACTGCTACATAAAAACCAAACGTTTTTTCTTTTTGGGGGTGGGTGGGGGTGGGTGAGGAGGAAGTGTGTGTGTGGGGGGGGGGGGGGGGGGGGGGAGCACAGCGGAAAACATTCAACCAAGTTGACTCCAACGTTGTCACACTATGCAAAATGACAGTTGTGGCAGAAAGAAAGAAGACATACTGTGTACCAGTATCTTACCTCTGTCTCTGGATGGAGAAATGCAACAGATTATTTGGGGCATGTACAGATTGGAAGCAGTCCATTAACATGAGCTCCGGTTTTTTTTTTTTTTTACTCTCTTAATCTCTTATAGAAAATCTGGTTTTGTAATCCTCGTCATCAAGTTGTTGTATTGTTGTCAAAGCATTTACAGATATCGAGAAAACAAAGTTCTTTTTCAACGACTTGACATGCCGTGCATAGTCTGTCTTCTCAAGTTGGAGTTGAAAGGCGCTTATCCTTGATCTTGTAGACACAATGCAAAATATGTAAGGTCGTCACGACACGCGCAAGGACATCCTGCGCTGTTACCATTCAAAGTCATGCACACAATCATGCAAAAACGGGGATAGAGCAGCAGTTTACATCCGCCCCCCCCCCTTTCTCTCTCACTCCTCCCCCTCCCCTCCACCTCCAACCTGCTCTCTCATTTCTCTTTCCAACTCTTGCTGATTGTGGTTGTTGATGCAGTAGTTTGACAGGATCTGATTCAATGGGCAAGGTTATGGTTGACAGCAATGATAGTTCTCATTTTCATGAGGAAAAACAAACAAAGCAAAACACATAAAAAACACAACAAAACAAGAACAACAACAACAAAGCGCCACATAACAACAGAAACGACGTCAGCAGCAGCAACCACAATTACAACACTCCGCCTGACAAAAGCTAGGATTGATTTTCTTGTCTGGATTTGGGATCCAGTTTACAATTCTCTCTCTCTCTCTCTCTCTCTCTCTCTCCTCTCTCTCTCTCTCTCTCTCTCTCTCCCCTCCTCTCTCTCTCTAGATGTATAATTATTGACTTTAGTTAGAGGGCCTTAACCTAATTCGTAAAAAGCAAACAAACAAAACAAAAATACACCTGTGTTTCATTTTATTCGTCTACCTCTGACAGTCTGTCTTCCTTATTCTGTCTGTCTGTCCCTCTCTTCCCGTCTGTCTCTGTCTGTCTCTTCCTCTCTCGTAATCTGTTTTCCAGCATTTGTACGGCGTTTCATGAATTACTTGTGCTTGTTTTAAAAGCAGAAGAATACATACATTGATGTTGTTGCTATCCGATTTCACCACGTAAGACATGATTTTGACATCAAGAGTGTTCATTTTCAATGTCAGAATTAGTTTAGATGTCAGTCTACCGCACAAAGCCCTTCACAAGCTGAAGAGCGTAAATTGTTAGGAATGACGAGTGCTGTTGAAATTGAAAACGTTAACTGATGGTGCCAGTATGATTATAGAAGTGATGATGATTTCAGTGAAGTTGAGAGAGAGAGAGAGAGAGAGAGAGAGAGAGAGAGAGAGAGAGAGAGACAGACAGACAGACAGACAGACACAGAAGCAGAGACAGACAGACAGCCAGACACAAGAGAGAGAGAGAGAGAGAGAGAGAAGAGAGAGAGAGAGAGAGAGAGAGAGAGAGAGAGAGAGAGAGTATGTGTGTGTGTATTTGTGTGTGTGGCGCGCGCGCGTGTGTGTGTTTGTATGTGTGTGAGGCGGCAGGAGAAGGAAAGTGGTGTGAATGTGTGTGTGTGTGTGTGTGTGTGTGTGTGTGTGTGTGTGTGTGTGTGTGTGTGTGTGGTGTGTGTGTGTGTGAGTGTGTGTGTGTGTGTGTGTGTGTGTGTGTGTGTGTGTGTGTGTGTGTGTGTGTGTGTGTGTGTGTGTGAGTGTGTGTGTGTGTGTGTGTGTGTGTGTGTTGTGTGTGTGTGTGTGCGTGCGTGCGTGCGTGCGTGCGTGCGTGCGTGCGTGCGTGCGTGTGTGTGTGTGTGTGTGTGTGTGTGTGTGTGTGTGTGTGTGTGTGTGTGTGCGTGCGTGCGGAATAAGGTGATAACGGGGTCAATCATAGAGACAAACGCTGAAAAACAGACTGGAAAGTGTACACAATCTGCACCACACAACGACTAGAGTACACCCAAAAAGTGCCTGTCATAACTATGACCATGAAAAGAATGTGAGTTTCAAGAACAAAAAAGAGGAGAGAGGTCCATAAAGGGAGAAAAGTAATAGACAGTGAAGAAAAAAAATCCACGACAGAAGGAAAATAACAAAGCAGAGTTTTAAAAAAGTGAAGAAAAGAGCGAGCTATTTGCTCAAAACTTCCATAAGACGGGGAACTATTTGTCATGAAGGGGCTCAGACTTCCGTAAGGGATGAGACTGATTTAGTTTACCACTGCAGTTCATGAAGAAGCTGATGACGACCACACACAATTTAATGGTGCTGAGGCTGTTCCATGGGGGTTGATGTTCAGTTGAGTTGTAATTTGGTTCCAGAGCAACAAGAAATGGCTGAATTCACAGACATGGATCACACAGTGAAGTAGTTAGTGGACTAATGGTTAGCGCACCTGCCTAGGAAACAAGGATCTATGGTTCAAGTCTTCAACGGACAGTCACCTCCCCTTCCCTCAGTCCTCCCCATCCATCCTCCTTCTTCCACCTGTGCTTGTTTATCTGCCATGATAACTTTTTATTCCATTTTTTCCACACATAATTGTTTTGTCAGGAACGATTCCTTTGTTGTCTTGGAGGCTTTTACATTAGGAACTCTGCATGTTGCGTATGGAACTTCAGTGTATCATCCCATCCATCAGACCAGGCCCAAATCGCCATGTTAGGTCTGATGCACAGCAGGGTGATCGTGATGGGGAAGGATTAGGGGGGGGGGGGGGGGGGGTGGTGAAGAAGGGAAAGCAATGAGGGTTGTTGGAAAAAGTAGAGGAGTGGGGGGACCAGAAGGAACGCGAATCCAGAATTTCCTCACATCCTGATTGAGTGAATTATCCAGCAGGAGGCCACCTTTCCATCAGGCTAAATTGAGTGGGATCCAATTGCTGAATGAAGGAATTGGAGGGGGCTAATGGCTGTCTTAAAGTGGTGATTAGGGCGGCGAGCGGCCAGACCGCCTCAGGTTCTCTGCAATTAAATTATGACACCACTGACCAACGAATCGTGAATACAAGTCTTTGATGGCCGCAGGGTTAGTTGGCTACGTTTTGCAGTGTGACATGTCACGATTATGCTGCTTCAATTCCCTGATCATGACATTTTTTATGGCTGTTTCCCGCTCTGTCTTTTGAGATGGGTTACTTTCATTTCTGGTGAAGGAGAGATGGGCTGGGAGGAGTGATGGGTAGAGTGGTGAGCATTTACAGAGCTACGGAGCGGGAGTGTGTTGGCAATGGGGAGGGAGGATAGTCGTTTCATGATAAGGAGCAATGACAGCTAGCAATTTATTCATACGTCTGTTCATGTGTTGTATGTGTGTCAGCAAAAAGCTTGTAAAAGCATTTTGAACCATATGCAAAGATACGGTAAAGTGTCCTAGATAATCGACTTGAAGGATTCGAGTGAATATTATGTTGAACTTAAATGTGCATCTGTTCCTACAAATAAACAACAAGAAACAAAAAACAAAAACAAAAAAAAGCGCACCCCTCAAAAACAACAACAACAACAACAACAACGAACAAACAGAAAGCCTAAAGCACCCCTCCCAACTCCCCCCCCCAAAAAAAAAAAAAAAAAAATTAAAAAAAAAAAATAAATCGTTGATTAACATTCCTTGCACATGTCAACAAAGTATGTGAGCTGTGTCAACATCTTGAGAGCCAGCGTGTGTTGCTGACAGTACTTGGGGAACAGGGGAATCAGGCAGACTTGACAGAGATGCTGAATACAGAAAGCGGGGAAATGTGTATATATGTAACCCTTTAGATACAGCAGTTCTGAAATTTCACTATTTCTCTGTGCTGGTTGATGTTTATAGTCACTATTTTGCATGCTTGCAATTTTATCCTTTCTCATACACATTGGTATTATGTTTAGACATAATTCTCGAATAAGTAATGTGGCTAGCTTAATGATGGGATTAAAGATGGTGGCATGAAAAAATTTCACCTATAATGAACGTGGGAATTCCAGCTGAGAAATGAAGAGAGAGAGAGAGAGAGAGAGAGAGAG
>CM031596.1:49760679-49765679 GCA_018398815.1 Conus ventricosus
AAGCACTGAACCATCCGTATATTTTTTAAATGATTATTGTAATTATTTTCTAAATGAGAGCATACGTGACTTTTTAAAACATTAGGTGAGTCATTTTTTGATAAATCTGTGTATTCTATATCAAAGATTGCTGTCGATTGTTCCCATTTTGGCATTGGAAAAAACGTTGGATTTTTAGCAATGTTATTTTGATCTATATTAGTTTTTCTCAGAAGATCGCCAGAATAAGAACAGATAGATTTTGTTGAGAGTATGTTTTGAGCACGCTTTCCAAAGTCCTTTTCTGAATCTAAGCATACCTCTTGAGAACAAAAAATTTTTTGTGAGAAACTTTTCAAAACAAACTTTGAAGCAGAAGCTTTTCGGAAGTCTGTGAGTGGTAAAACACCTACCTCATTGTATGTCCCTAAATTTGATGTATGTGTGGGGACTCCAAGGGCAAGTTTATAAGCTTTGCAATCAACACTTTGAAGTTTATTTAAAAGATATTGAGGTGCATTAAAGAAAACTTCTTGAGCATAGCAAAGTCTTGAACGAACTAAAGCATTTGCTAAGACGGTTAATGTTTTAGAATCTTGAGCCCAGGATTGTTTATTTATAATTTTAAGGAAGTTTAAACTTTTCCTTGCTTTGTTTAGAATGTAATCAATGTGTGCATTCCACGTAAGTTTGCTACTTAATATGACTCCTAGAAATTTAACGTTTTTAACATAGTTTAAAATTATACCATCCAATGTAAATTTTGGTAGCTTTTCTGGATCATAACCAGAGTTGAAGAGCATCATGTGAGTTTTTTCTGTTGAAAGGGAAAGCCCATTTTCATGTAAGAATTTGTTTATTTTATTGAGCTCATGCTGGTATTTGATTTTGATGTAATTCAGAGATCGTAGAGAAGTATGGCGTTTCATAGTTACTTTAACCCATAAACATATGTCGTCAGCAAACTGAGGTAATTCTGTATCTTTTGAGAGACCTTTTGGTAGATCATAAATCAGAATGTTGAATAACATTGGTGAAATTACAGAACCTTGGGGTAGACCCATCTGTAAAGGCCTAGGGATTGAATAAGTATTTCCTATTCGTGTTTGAATAGACCGGCAATGAAGGAACTCTTGAATATAATTAAACATATTACCATTAATACCAATATTCTTAATTTTATACAGCAAGCGCTTATGCCATACATGTTCGTAGGCCTTACGAATGTCAAAAAATGTGGCTAATATGTTCTTGCGACGTACAAATTGATGTTTTACCTGGGTAGAAAGTTTAACCAAGTGTTCAATTGTGGATCTACCTGTTTGAAATCCAGCTTGATTGATAGGAATTATGTTATGTTTATTGCAATGGTGAACTAATCTTTTTAATATAATTTTTTCCATTAATTTACATGTGTTTGACGTTAAAGCAATGGGGCGATAACTACTTATATCTTTCATAGGTTTTCCCTTCTTATGAATTGGAACAACAATAGATTGTTTCCAAATCATAGGCATTTTCCCATTTCCCCAACATTTCTGAAAAAACGAGAGGAGAAAATGTATTACATTTTGTGGAAGATGATTAAGGATTTCATTAGATATGCCATCTAAACCCACTGATGTCTTACTGTTTAAATTACTTAAACATTCTTTAACTTCTTGAATTGTTATTGGAGTATTTAGGTAATGATCTTCAATAGGATTTGGTTTATTATAAATGTCTTTATTTTCTTCATTTTCTCGATAATTTTTATTTTCAGTTGATAAATTTTCTTTGCTGCTATTTTTAGCAAACAAGTCAGCAAATGCCTCAGCTTTATCAAAATTAGATGGAAATTCAGAATTGGTAAGACGAACAGGGCAATTTGGTAGATTAACACCACTTTTCATTGCTTTTAATTTTGTCCAAACTTTTTGAATATCCTTACAGTTTGATACATTATTTTCACAAAAGGATGACCAATATTGTCGTTTTTCTCGAGCAATTATTCTGTGTGTGTGTGTGTGTGTGTGTGTGTGCACGCACACACGCACACCCCTCACACACACAGAGTACGAAAAAGAAACGTGAACTATACTGCTGACCGAACTCAACCTCTATCACCCTCCATCCCTACCGCCATTCCCACCCTCCCCGACCCCATCCCAATTACTCCTTCTTCCCCCTCACCCCCCCCCCCCCCCGGGGGGGGCAACCCCCCTCCCCCGTTCCTTGCACTCCTACTCCACCCATCCAGCTGACAAGAGCAGAGAAGTGGGGAGCGAAAGGTTGCCAATGGCTGCCTGTAGGAAACCCACTATAGTAGATCCAGAGGCCTAAATGTCAAGGAGACATTTCCTGCTGGTTTGGCTTTTGCTGAGTCTTCGTCTTGTTCCTCCCTTCTACCTCCCACACCCTTCCCCTCCCTCCCTCCCTCCCACCTCCTCTTCTCCTCCTCCTCATACTCTTCCCCCCCCCCCCCCATCTGCCACCACCCGCCCTCTACTCCCCCCCCTCCCCACCCCTCTCCCGCACCCAGCCGCCGCCGTCTGACCTTCGTCTTCCCCTGGTAATCTTCCTTCTTGCAGACTAGCTCATCTCGTGTGTTCTTTTCA
This sequence comes from Conus ventricosus, assembly GCA_018398815.1. NCBI lineage: Eukaryota > Metazoa > Mollusca > Gastropoda > Neogastropoda > Conidae > Conus > Conus ventricosus. The sequence continues at coordinate 49,763,256 of CM031596.1, forward strand.
GTGGCTCTGTCACGATCAGAGAGATGGTTGTAGAGCAAGGATGCTCATTTCGGCAGCTTCCCCTGTCAATCATGAGGAAGTTTAGAGAGTCCGGCGGATCGTACAGCACCACACACACACACACACACACACACACTGACTGACTGAAACCAATTTATTGTCAGATTAACTGTCAGTCAGTGTCCGTCGGATCGTTCAGCCCGACACACACACACACACACACACACATGCACACGCGCGCGCACACACACACACACACACACACACACACACACACACACACACACACACACACACACACGCACGCACGCACGCACGCACGCACGCACGCACGCACGCACGCACGCACGCACACACACACACACACACACACACACACGCACACACACAAACACACACGCACGCACGCATGCACATACGCACACACGCGCACATGCGCGCAGGCACGCACACACGTACACATACACACATGCACACACGCACGGACGCATGCACACTCACTCACTACATACATAGACAGATAGATATAAGCGGTGCCCATGGTCAAATCGTCAGAGCGTTTGCCTGCGGCGCTGTCGGTCCTGAGTTCGAGTATGGGTGTGTGTGTGTGTGTGTGTGTGTGCGCGCGCGCGAGCGTGTGTGCGTGTGTGTGTGATTTTTGTTGTTGTTGAAATAGCCAGTGGCTAAGGAGCCACAGGAAAGAGAAGATAATCTATTGACGTAAAGAAGCTCAACGAACATTTGTGTGAAGCTTCTTTCCGTCAATGGATTATCTTCCCTTATTTCGTTCGTCGGACTCCATTCCATCAATGGATTATCTTCTCAGTCTTACCCGTGGCCACGCAGCTACTCCCATGTAAATAGCAGAGACAGAGGTGATAAAACAAAGTTTGAACCATCTAGATTCTAATTTAGGTTCTTTCTGTTAAGAAAAAAAATCGACTTCATCTTCGAAACAAACGAGCTCGATATTAAAGGCTAAAGGTCTAAAAGGAAATCTTTTCTAAGTACAAACAAGTAGGGTAACTCTTGCTCCCACAAGAAAACGAATACACGCCCATAACTCCAAAGGAATGCTGCTTACGACACCGATTTTTTTTCTTGTGGGAGCAAGAGTTACCTTGTTTCATATTTACTTTCTTTTCTAACTACGTTTAGTTTTTTTATCCCTGCCCCACCCCTCACCCCTTGTTCCCCGACCCTTGCACAGAGAATAGTAACCTCCAGGGACAATGTCAAATTTTGCAATCAGATCGAAGAAATAGATAAGTGACGGTCTTGTTCGTCCTTTTCCATTGTTTTGAATGTCAATTGTCCGGCCTGAAGAAGACCCAGTAGGTCGAAACGCGTGGTGTAATTGTGTTTGTTCCTTTCGTTTGGGGACCCAGTAATTCTGTTTTTTGCTCTCCTCTGACCGAAATTGTATTCTTGAAGTGATAGGGAGAGGATGAGGTGAATTGGGAGAGGGGGCGGGGTGGATGAGGGAATACAGACGATGGGTCGGAGGGAGATGGGGGGGGGGGGGGGGAGGGGCGGGACGGGGAGGGGGGGGGGGGGTGAGTGGGTCATCAGTCTGATGCCTTGACCTCAGGTCACAGCAGGCGGGCCACCAGTACTGACTGTCGTTTTAGCTCAGTGGCCACGACGAACGCTAGTGCTGCGCTTCATTTGCACTAGAGGCTAAAATTCTCGCGGAGGCTGCCGAGGGCAAACGGTCCTTGATTGTAGCATATGTGGGGGGCTGGATTGTTTGCTAGCTAGAAAATACTGTGACACACTGGATCGGATTCGTGAAGGGTGACGTAAAGCTGTGACTGAAATAAAAATGTGATTACGAATGTGTCACTGTATCTCGTTTGACGTTGGAGTTACTGCACACTCTCAGAAGCAAAAATCCTAATTTTATCGAATTCAGATCCATACTCAGATTTTTTTTTTTTTCAAGAAAAAGCCATTCAATTCAGCTTCAGCCTGGCCTTATGTCTTTGTCGTTTTCTTGCAGTCGTCATCTCACGGCTAGATCTAGATATCTAGCAACTGGCGGTGAAGTCTCTAGCGATTCACGCAGTCAAGAAACACCGTAGCTCAGTTCCCGTGCCTACACGTCCGTCATGGGCAACAAGGAAAGGGTGTTAGGGCCACTTACCCGGCCAGTCCTTTGCCTTAGAAGAAGGGTGATGGTGGCGGAGGATGGGGGGAGGGGGGGGGGGGGGGCGGGTAGGGCGGGAGGTAGGGGGGTAGATGAAAGGGTCAAAAGGAGGGCACCATGAAGGGTAAAAAAAAGATACAGAAGGGGCGTGTACGAATACAAAAACAGGAGGAAGAGAGGAGAGAAGGAGGGGGGAACCGAAGACGAAGAAAAAGAAGAAGAAGATGATGAAGAAGGAGGAGAAAAAAAGGAGAAAAAGAAGATGGGAAGATAAG
>CM031596.1:49778179-49780679 GCA_018398815.1 Conus ventricosus
CTACACCTGCTAGGCCCCTTTCTCTATGGCTTAAAGTTGCTGAATGGACGACAGGTAGATGCTGATGTTTGTAAAACAGGGAGGGGGGAGGGGGGAGGGATGACGGTGAGCCGGAGAAGGGAGACGGGGGTGGAGTGGGGTAGGGACGGGGGAGGGAGGGGGGGGGGGGGGGGGAGGGCAAGGGAGGGTTTGCATGAAACGGCTTGAGTGAGGCAAGGCCTGTGTTTTAGTGCCTCTATCAGGTTTTTGGGGATGTCTCCTTGTTTGGTTTGTGTGCTCTATTGTGTTGGCATTTCTGCTAGGCGATTTGGTGTCTTTTAAACCAACCATCGTTTTGGAGTTAAGGGCATGTCATTCTTTTCTGTTCATGGGAGCATTTGTTATTTATTTTGAACTCTTCCATGCCTTGTGTAAGATTTCCTTTCACTGTCTTTGTTGGTATTTCTGCCCTCTCCTCAGAGAGAGAGAGAGAGAGAGAGAGAGAGAGAGAGGAGAGAGAGAGAGAGAGAGAGAGAGAGAGAGAGAGAGAGAGAGAGAGAGAGAGAGAGAGAGAGAGAGAGGGCGAATCGTGCCAAGTCACTGAAAATGTTCATCAGCATAACATGAGAACAAAAACTAATGATCGTTGACTCCAGCCAATAAAGTGACGGATTTGTTACCTATTTGCTGAGTCCCGAATCGCCGTACAAGTGACAAATCGCCGTCATTTCTCCCCAACACAAAGCCTTGTCAGGCCGTCTTGTTTCCTGTGATATTTCGCCGTTCAGCACAAACAAAACAGGAGCTGAGGAGGGGTAGCAGCTGAAGTGTCTGTTAGAGTGCAGGGACTTTCAATTCTCTTTTGAAGAAAAGGTTCATTAAAACAACAACAACATCAACAACAACAACAACAGCAAACAAGAAAATCACAAACAACATCAAGAACAACAACAACAACAACATAAACAACAACATCATCAACAACAACAACAACATCAACAACAACAACAACAACAACAACAACAACAAAATCAACATCAACAACAACAACAACAACAACAACAACAACAACAACAACAACAACAACAACAACAATAACATCAACAACAACAACAACAACATCAACAAGGAAGAAAATCCGACGTTTTGTTATTGTTTTCGCAAGTGTATTTTTCCCGATGATTAAAAGATCAAGCCTGTATTTTTCGTCGTTTTTGAAAATGCGAGTGCTGTTGATTATTGATGTTGATCAGAGGGACGACCTGTCACTGTATACATAGGGGAAAATAAGTCCCCACTCATTGAGGTTTGGTAAACGGGGTTTTGGACGCGGAACATCTGGCTGAATTCGGCCCCTGGCCTAGAGATTTTGACCGCATTCCTGCCTGCACATCCCATCCAGTACATCTTTCCAGGATAAACAAATCCATGGAGGTCTTTCTTTTCCTGGAACCCTTAAAAAAAATTTTCTCCCCACATCACTCCCATGCTGATCGAACTGCACTGGCTTCCCATCCAGTATCGGTTGCAATTTAAACTGGCAGTTCTTGCTTTCCGCCACTTCAATGAATCTCTTCCTCACTATCTCTCTTCTTCTCTCTGCACCTACCAAAGCTCTCGTACCCTTCGCTCTTCTTCACAAAAACTTTTGAAAATCCCTAAGCGTTCTCTGAAATCTGTTGGCGAAAGAGCCTTCAGTTTTAGAGCACCTTCAATTTGGAACTCCCTCCCTGAAGACCTTCGTAATCAGCCTACTCTTTCTTCTTTTAAATCTCAGCTCAAAACTTACCTCTTGAAAAAAAGCCTATTCTCTTCTGTAGATGACTAGATCTCTCCTAAATTCCTCCACAACTAGTTCGGTGAGGCAGTTTATGCATGTAGGTGCGTCTGCCATTGTGTATTTTCTTTTTGCTGTGTGCATGAATATTGTATGAATAAGTGCAAATGGTGGATGTAAGCGCATTGAGTTGTACAACAAGAAATGCGCTATATAAGTATTATACATTATTATTATTATTATTATTCCTGTTTACCCCCACTTCAGTATAACAATAAATCATTATATTCCTGTGTTTATTTTCACGAGAGACTACTTAAATTCTAGAAACAGTGACGCGAGTCTAGGTTTCTTGTGGCTGTGATGTCTGTGGATGTATTGGCTGTCCGCGAGTATAACTGTCTCCCTCCACCCCACCCCTCCCCCGCCCTCTTTCTTTGTGAGCTATTCCTAATGTTTATCTGTTGTTGTCACAGCAGCGGGGAAAAAGAGGGCAGAAAGAAAGTGGTCAACTAAGACATGAGAGAAAGGCTTTTATTCCTCTCTCTCTCTCTCTCTCTCTCTCTCTCTCTCTCTCTCTCTCTCTCTCTCTCTCTCTCTCTCTCTCCTCGTACACTGACACACACGTACGCGCGTGATAGTAGTAGTAGCAGTTGTAGTAGTAGTAATAGTAGTAGTAGTAGTAGTAGTAGTAGCAGAAGTAGTAGTGGTGTGTGTGTAAGTGTACATACACACACACGCACA
>CM031596.1:49805679-49808179 GCA_018398815.1 Conus ventricosus
GTGTGTGTATGTGTATGTGTGTGCGTGCATGTTTGTGTGTATGCGCGTGCGTCTCTCTCTCTGTCTCCCTCTTTCTCTCTCCATCCTCCCTCCCCGTCTCTGTCCCTCCCTTTTCTCTCCCCTCCCCCTTCTCTCTCCCTCCTCCTCCCCCCCCCCCCCTCTCTCTTCCTCCCCTTTTCTCTCTCTCTCTCTCTTTCCGTCCTCCCAGCCCCATCTCATTCCCTCCCCTTTCTTCTCTCCCCCTCCTCCTCCCTCTCTCTCTCTCTCTCTCTTCTCTCTCTCTCTCTCTCTCTCTCTCTCTCTCTCTCTATCATATCCCTGTCCCCTTCAATCGCTCTCTCATCTCCAGTCGGCTGGTGACAATGCAAAGGGGAAAACTGAAGGATTGGAAGTAGATACACGCACTGACTGTGCCGTTCCCCTGACTGAAGTAGATACACGCACTGACTGTTACAGTTCCCTGACTGAAGTAGATATAGGCACTGACTGTTACAGTTCCCTGACTGAAGTAGATAGAGGCACTGAGTGTTACAGTTCCCTAACTGAAGTAGATAGAAGCACTGACTGTTACAGTTCCCTGACTGAAGTAGATAGAGGCACTGACTGTTACAGTTCCCTAACTGAAGTAGATAGAAGCACTGACTGTTACAGTTCCCTGACTGAAGTAGATAGAAGCACTGACTGTTACAGTTCCTGACTGAAGTAGATAGAGGCACTGACTGTAACAGTTCCCTGACTGAAGTAGATAGAGGCACTGACTGTTACAGTTCCCTGACTGAAGTAGACAGAGGCACTGACTGTTACAGTTCCCTGACTGAAGTAGATAGAGGCACTGACTGTTACAGTTCCCTGACTGCACTTGTTGAAGGGTTCTGGTGGGAAAACCAGACGACCCCCATGGTACAGCTGGCTTTGATGAGAAGGAGGAAGTGGGTGATTAGGATGGGGGGAGGGGAGGGGAGAAGGAAGTGGAGGAGGAGGAGGAGGAGGAGGACGAGGCGTGGGGGGAGGAGGAGGAGGAGGAAGAGAGAGAGAGAGAGAGAGAGAGATTCAGAGAGAGAGAGAGAGAGAGATTCAGACAGACACACAGACAGAGACATTGTTTTAGTCAGGTGTCACAGTTATTTATTATCCTGTTCTGTATGGCACCATTGGCATATAGACAGAGTGAGAGGACGAACAGATAGACAGAGAAGCATAGAAACAGACATTAGAAATACAGAAGGCAGAAAAATCAAACAAACAAAATAAATAAATAAAAAAGCAAACAAATAAACAAATTAAGGAGAAACGAATAAAGAATATAAAATGAAAGAAAAAGGTCAAATCCAGAACTATGAATTTAGAGGGAAAAAAAAAAGAAAAGAAAAAGGAACGAAAGAGAAGTCAAAGAGAAGAACGTATCACACATGTTTGCTTTCAAAGGGAGCTAACTGCAGGCTGAAATTGAAACGAACTTGAAAGAAACATTCTTATGCCGCCGAACGAAAGAGACAAACAAATGACAAGATGTTAAACAGTGTTGTATAATCGCTCAATGGGGGAAAAAGCTGTGTTCAGACAGAATCTCAGCACCTGCTACAAGGCATTACACAGAACAAAGACAAACGACCAAGTCAGCTAGCGAGGACACCACATCTAAAGATGGTAGGCAAAAAAAAAAAAAAAAAAAAAAAAAAAAAAAGAAGAAGAAATTGTTTCATCTATGGGAACACATTAGCCTCAGAAGCTCAGAATCCGCCGAACATACCTGGTTTCCCTGTTTTCCCGAGGGAAACAAGCCTTTTTCTTCAGTGGAAAAGAAACAGTGATGTTCTGTTACTCACATAGATCAGCGCTTTTTTTTTTTTTTCCTCAGGGTGATAGTTATTGATTTTTCTGCATCTGTGAAGGACACACAAATATTGCCTGGTGAGTATGAGTTAGTCTTTATTTGCTAAAATAAAACAAGAAAAAAAGAGAAAAATATATATATATAAGCAAGAAAAAAGACGATAGGAGAAAAAGGAGGATGGAGGCCTCTTTATCCCCCCCCCCCCCAAAAAAAAAAAAAAAAAGAAAAAAAAGAAAAAAAAAGAAAAGAAAAAGTTGGGGTGTGGGGTGGACCTGGAGGTTGCAGAACCCACAACAATTTATTGTTCCTCTGCTGACAAAGGAGAAAGAAGACCTCAAAGGAGAACAAGAAAGAAAAAATATGAAGAGAGGAAGAAGAGGAAGAGGATGACACAACAAGAAAAAGGAAAAGAAGCTGGAGGCTGAACTGAGACACACCAGTCAAGATCCAAACGACGAAAACACCATCACTGTACACACCAGCCCATTCCCTGCCTCCCTCCTCCCCTCTGTCTGTCTGTCCCTGTCTCTCTCTCTCACGTTTTGTTGTTGTTGTTTTGTTGTTATCGTTCTTCTTCTTCGCGATTCGTCGCCGTCCCTGTCGTCGTTTTCTTCTTCTTCTTCCTCTGTATGTGTCTGCCTCTGTCTCTCTCTCGCAGTCTCTGTC
>CM031596.1:49820679-49835679 GCA_018398815.1 Conus ventricosus
GGATTCATTGCTATATACAAATCAATTCTAGTATGGTTTAGATTGTTACATGCTCATCATTATGTTCTTTATGCAACATAATTACAACAAAAAAAAAAAAACGATTAATTCGATTTCCTTTCGTTGTCTTCTTCCACTGTCGATCATGGTATCATGTAGTTTTTAAGATTTTTTTCCCCATTCGGGTATATTAACATTTGTTATACCAGTCTTTTTTTTTTTTTTTTTTTTTTTTTTTTTTTTTTTTTCTTTTTCCCAAATCCAAAATATCACGCAGTGTCAAAAACATCATTTGTCAACAAATAACGTTATCCTTTTTTGGTTATTTTTGTAGTGTTGTATTTTTCATTATATTTTTAAAATTTTGTTTGTTTCATTTTTTCGTAAAGCCTTTTTTTTTTCATTTTGTTGTTGCTTATTTTTTTCCCCTTTAAATTTTTTTGCCTCCTTGGTACCTATTACGACGAATAAGAGCCCAAGGTGTTTCTTTCGTCATTTTGTTTGTCTGGGGGGGGGGGAATAGAGGGGGGTAGGGGGCCCTTTTAAAAGCAAACCCTCATCCCAAAAGCGAAAAAAATTAGGTGGGGTCACCCGGGCCCCCACCCCCACTGTTTCCGTTGTTTTTTCTAGCCGTACTTAGATGTTCTCTAATTTTGCATAGCATAAAGGTTTTATACCAACCCCTTTATTAATTGTTCATCTTTATTCGCTAATAATCTTTTATATTGGGTTTTCTGCCTGGGGTGGGTGTTCTTTTAAGTATTTTTCCTATTACGGTAAATAGGACTGTTTACTGGGGAAGTGCATTTCGTCTCATTTCCCCACACACTGACTTTTTTATTTGGTTGTGTTAAATGGTTATTGTTTTTATTTCTATTATGCTAATCTTAGTTTTGTAAGCCCTTCCTGATTTTTGGAATTTGAAATCTATTATTTTTTTTTCCATACCAAATTCTTCTTTGTTTTTGATTTTGTGAAATCTTACTTTCATTTATAGTTGTCCCATTTTGCTAAAAATCTATAATTTTGTTTGAACTTCTGCAAAAGCTGTTGAAAGTTGCTAGTTTTTGGTCTTCCCAACTTCCCCAAAGCCATTTTCCTGTAGGCATTTTTTAATTTTGCCCCCCATCCTTTTTTTTTGTTTATTTCGCTTTTTTTTTTCTTTGTAGGCCATCAGGAAATTTTTTGGTGGTAAATTTAAATTTTTCCATATTTTATCATCTTATTTTGCATTTATAGCTAGTGGTCCCAAACCTTTGTTCACTGTATATAAGGGGTTTTGGGTTTTCTTTGTGTCACTCCCGGGATTCTTTTTACTGCAACGTATGACTCCCTCAATTTCTTTGTGACTAATGACCCCCATATTTCCACTGCATAACAACATTGGCTTTATTTGGCAAAAAACAGCGGGAAAAATATCCTCGCATCTAATTTCCAGTTTATATAATGATGGGAGAAACCTAATTTCTTCCCTTTTGCTCTCCCTTTGTTTTGTGGGGTTTTCATTAGAAAATTTAGTTGTTAGTGTGTGCCCAAGTACTTTAATTATTTACTATTTCTATTTTATTTTTTTCCTTGTCCATTTTTCCCTTTTTCCCCAAGTGCCTCCCTTCTGAACCCATAATTTCGTCTTAAAAGGGTTATTTTCGTCCCATTCTTCTGGGCTCTTTTACAATTTTAAAGGGTTTTTGGGGGCTGGGGGGTTGTGGCTAGCGCGTATGTCTCGGGAAATAGAAGTGAAAATATCTTTTGAGCCCCGGGGACAAATGAAAACCCTGCCCTTCCATATAAGGGGGGGGGGGGGGGGTTTTTTCGCTATCTCCGTAATAAACAAGGAAACAAAAAGGGGGAAATGGCACCCCCTGCTTTACCCCAAATGGACATTTTAAATATATATTGTCTCCCTTCCATTTAATAACTGTTGTATGTCTATAAATAGTTTTTTGTTTATAAGCATTTTTGGGATATTTTTTAAGTTTTTTAAATTTGCCATAATTTCTCTCTGTTTTTGAGTCAAAAAGCTTTGCTGTATCGAGAAGGCTACATAAAATTTTAGATCGTCGTCGCCATACAGGCATTGTTAACCATACTATAGTTAAAGTTAAAATGTTTCGGTAATTTTTTCTGAACCCCGCTTGTTCCTCATTTATTTTTGTTCATTCTAGCCCAGTTATATATTCTGGGTTCAAATAGAGGGGGAATATTTTAGGCATACATAAGGGAAATCCCACGGTGTTTTTGGTTCTTTAGTTCCTTTTTGAAAAGGGTACTATTTTTGCTTTCAACCATGCGTGGGAAAAGTATCCTATCGAGACATTTTGTTAAATAGTTCCCCAAATTAATTTTTTTGATTTTTTTTCTGAAACCTTAGTGTTCGGGGGGTTACGTCTCCCCCCGGGGATTTCCCGGTTTTCAAGCGCCTGAAAGGCTGTAATTCTCTTCCCCCGTTATTTCATCGTAAAGTTTAAACCCCTCGTTAACCTCTACATTTTCCATTATTACTTCCCCTGTGTTGTGGTTGGGGGGGGTTTAAAAAAGCTCTTTAAAGTGATCCCCCATTCTTTAATGGGAATATTGGGGGTTTTGTTTTTCTTGTTCTTTTTTTCTTGACTACTCCCCAAAAATTTCTTGCTGTGTTTCATTTGTTGTATTTTCTTTTTGCATTTCGTTTCTATTTTTTTCCCTTTTTTTACCCTTTCCCTAATTTTATTATATTTTTTCCCGCTGTTTATGACCTTCTTTGTTTTCCTATTGTCTTGGGGGAGTTTTTCTTAATTGGTCATCTCTTAAGTGTTTCGTGGTTTTTGTTCTTTCGTCTTTACATTCATTATAAAACCATTCTGTTTCTGTAATCGATCCCCTATAAATACTTTTTTTCCCAGGGGTTGTGCATTTGTTTCTTGCTATATTAATTCTTCTACACTGCGTCAATTTTTTTTTCCTGTCCCAGCCTGTGTCTATTTTTTGTTTTTTATTTATTTAAAATTTTTTCTGGTTTCATTATTTCGGTTTTTTCTTAAATTTTTCTCTTCTTGCCATTTTGCTTCTTTATGTGATTCCCTTTTTTGGGTTTACGTCTCTAAATGTTAGTTGTTTTGTATTTCAACAGTGATGGGCGGGTGGGGGTGAATTTGATCCTATCTATTGTTCTAAAATTCTCTACCCTTCAATACTCAATTGACCCTCATAAGGGTCTACCGTACTATTCCCCCCTTTTTGATTAAAAAGTTTTTTGCATCAAATTCTTGATCAAAACCTCCTAATGGTGTCATTTCAAAAATGCTGAAGTTCATCTTTTTTTCCCATGTCCATTTATTTTTCTTTTCAGTTGTTCTTTTATATTATTTGGTTTTCATTTTCTTTCCCCTCATCGTTATGTTTGGCCCCAGTCTCCTACTCTAGCATTTAGGGGGCCCCCCTCACAAGTGTCCTCATCATTTTTATAGATTTTCTGTTGTATTGTTCATCCGTCAATTGTACAGTCGTATTCCCTTTTCCCCGTAATGCCCTCCCCTTTGGTGTATATATGTTCCATTCACTGTGTCCCATGAGATTATTTTTTACTTGTGGGAACACGTGGTCAAAACCCTTTCTAGTATTTCAATCTTCAAAAAATGTTTTTTCCCATAACATCACCAGCCCCCCGAAGGTCTTCCTTCCCATTAATTCCTTGGGAGGTTGTGTATACTCAAAAAAAACCCCAAATTTTATTGAAAAATTTAAGTCAGGGAAAGAAAAAGTTCCCTTTAAGGCACACAATTCAAATGGTTTTAAAAAATTTACACAACGCTTAGCTCACTTTTCCCTTAATACCCGATATTCCAAGATAAAGTTTATGTTATTTCTATTCCATTTTGATCTTCGTCTTGTCATCCTTCCGTACTATCACAAAAAACAACATCATTATACACTCCCTCATTAGGCATGTGAAATTCATAAAAACTCTCTCATTATGTCATTCGCACTTTCTCTTCGCTTCCATCTCAGGCATTTCCCTTTCTGTTTTTTCAGTTATTTTTATTTTCATAAATTTTGTCCCGACCCCCGCTATTAGTTTGGGGGTTTTTGTTTTCATTGGTATCAGTAGGGCCTTGGCCTATTTCCTATCTGTCTGTTTGGGCCGGTCACTACTTGAGCGCGCCCTCTTGTTACTGGCGTAGGGGAGTTAACTACTCCGGGCGTCTTTTTTTTTGCGGGTTTGGTCGAGTACCCCCCATGCCTGGGCCCCGTCCTGTTCCCCCTATTTTCCTTTTCTCTGTTCGGTGCTTGTGCTAGGTCCCTTTTCAGTCCTAGGTTTTTCCCGTGTGGTGCAGTCTGGTTTGTGATTGGCTTTTTTTTGCTTGTTTTGGTTAGGGAGTGGGGTTTGGGTTGCTGGTTGTTTTTTTGTCTTTTCTTGTCTCCCTTTGTGTTGCTATTGCAGTGTTGGGGACTGTGGTGGGCTTTGTTTGACTTCTTTCGTAAGGTGAATGTTTTTTTGTGGTTGACTGTGGGTGTCGTAGCATGTTCCCCACTTGTGTAGTTGTGGGGGGTTTTGGGGGTCTGTGTTTTCGCAATGGTGTGCCTTACGCTCAGGGCATGTGTTTTTGTAAGTTTTGGTTCCCGTTTTGTTGTTCTTTGTCCGGTGTTGACCCCCGCGCCTCCAGGGCGGTGCCGCAGCAGCCCACCGCGGGGCCCCCGCCACCGCCGCCCCGGGGCCCCGGGGCAGCCCCCCAACGGACCAGCTGCTTTTTCTTTGTTAGTTTTTTTTTTCTATCGTTGTCACTTTCCTGGGGTTTTTCTGGTTTTACCCCTTTTACTTACACCCCCTTTCCTTCCTCCTTCTTTTATCAATCGTTCCCTCAACTCTGACATTCCCCTGAATCCCTTCTTTTTTTTGGGGCCGGGGGCTCGGGGGTCCTTTTTTCACTTTACCTCTTTCATCTTTTTTCACTAAATCAAACTCGTCATCTTGCTCCCCCTTCTCCTCTTCCTCTCTTTTTTATCCCTAATTCCCTCCTTCCTTTTTTTCGCTCTCACACCCCACTGTCCCCTTTTTATTTGGCCTATTTTTTATCCCCTTATTCTTCCTTTTTTTCTAATTTCTACTGTACCGTCCCAGTTCCCCCTTTCTGTAAGCTACCCCCTCGGGGCCCTATCATTACTTATGCCCCCGGATTTCTATCCCATCTCCATGGGGTTGGGGGTTTTTGGAACGGGGAGCTTTATGTTGTGGTTTTGTTCCCACCAGATAGAGTTATGTCGTGGGCCCGCTGCAGTTGTTCTTTTGGGGTCTTGGTGTGCTGCACGTTCCTAGGTGTTGGTGTGCCGTGGGTGGTTGTTTGGTCTGGCTGGGGTGCTTCTTGTTTCCCCCTTTCGTTCCCTCTAAAAATTTTTGTCCTGTCCCCCGGTGTTCCCCCATACTCCCCCCATTGGGATCTCCCCCGGTCCTACTTTCCCCCCTGACGTAGCCACAGTCCCCGCAGTCTTGCCTCTCGGTTTTTTTTTGTCGTTATATAGTCTTGGAGAATGTACCCCCCCAAATTTCATCTTTCCTTTCCCTTTTTCTGTCTACTTCCTGCGTCATCCCCCTCCCCATCTACATTCCGGGCTTTTGGCTCCCCCCCCCCTGGTCTTCTGGTCCCACCTGTGGCCCTTTCTATTTTCCCCTTGTCCCAAGGTTTTTCGTTGGTTCTGTCAAGATCTTTTCTACTTTTCTTCGCGTTCTCTTTTCATCCCCTACATGCTCGTCCCAAACCCTACATCCTAATATTTTACCCTATCTGGGCCCCCAAGCTTTTTACTCATCTTCCATGTAGGCCAGTCGGCGGGGCCCGTCTATTCTCCCTTCCTTTCATTTTTCATACATGCCCCTCGATCTTCCCTCAGTTGTGTTGCCTTATATTTTGTTCTGTTTTTGGGTTTTCATTTCCTGCATGTCATTTTTTTCACTTTTCTGATTTTGTAGTTGGCCATGGGGCTTTTGGCTGTGCTCAATTTTTGTACCGTTTTTTGTTTTCCATTTTGCCCCCTTTTTAGTTTTTGTGTTTCTTGTATGTTTATTGGGGGTTGTTGCCCTGTTTGATTGCGTTTGCTGGATGTTGATTGCGTTTTGTTGTTGTCCATTTTCCCATCACGTGAGATAGTTTCGGGCGGTCCCAAAGAAGGGGGTTTCTCGTCGTTATTGCTGTCCCCCGTGTTTGTTTGTTTTGTTGACATCCCCCCTGTATTGTTTCCTCCCCCTCTGTTTTTTTTACATCCCTTTTATCCGGTCCTTTCAATTTCGTACTTCGCTTCATTCCTCGGGCCCAACCATATCGCCATTCCGCAACCCCCCCATCTCATTATTCCCTTCTTCCATCCTTTCTTGTTCTCCCTTTCATGCCCCGCCCTCCCGGCCCCCTTTCCCCCCCCCTTCGTGCTCCCCCTGTCTTGATTTGGGTGATCACAATTCGTTGACCTTTCCCCCCACGTCACTCATAGATGAAACCCTTTTCTCCGCCGCCCTTCTCAAAATCACACCTCCCTTCCCCCCCCCCTCCTTTTCCCCCCCTCCTGTTTCTCATAGCCTAGCTTCTCCCTGTCCCGTTACTGTCCTGGTATGCCTTTTACTACTTTCCCCCCCCCCCCTTTTTTGTTTTTCCCCTCAAATTTCTCTTGCACATCAATCGGGGGTATGGTGTTTTTGGCTTCCTCCGTTCTTCGTATCACAAAAACAACCCTCCTCAAGTTTGTCTCGCACACATCTTCTGTCTGTCGTCCTCGTCGTGCAAATCATTGTCTAATCCCTGTATATCTCGACTCAGGAAGTCCCTCTCACCTCTCCCCGTTGGGCACCAAGGTGAGTAAGGGTTTTGGGTTGCCCTTGCGAAGTGTTTCCTCCCCTGCCCCTTGATAGCTGAGATCCCCTCGGTTTCGGTACGTGCCACCCTGGGATTGTTTTTGTCCCTATGGTTCCGTGTCCCCCAATTTGGTCGGGTTGCGCTGGGGGGCGAAGGGGGGGGTTCTCTGTGTGTCCTGCTGCGTGTGCTCTGCTGTGCTTCCTTGGGGCCGGATTCACCCCGATGTCCCAATCTGCCGGAGCCCCTGCTGATGAAGGGGTGCATTCCCAGAGAGAAAAAAAGAGAGAGAGAGGGAGGGGAGAGAGAGAGGAAACTTCCCCTTTCTTTTCCCTCCACTTTTTTTTCATTTTCTCTTTTCTCCCTCCCCTTTTCCTATCTTCCCCCCCCCCCCCCCCCCCGGTTTTTCTCCCCTTCTTTCCACACCTTCCATCCCCAAAAACCCAATACAGCCCCCTCCCCCCCCTCCCCCATTTATATTCAACGGTCTATATCGCCATTAGAGAGTTCCCTGTTGTCTGTCACGGTTTTCCCCACTCAACCTCACCTGTGCTGTCGATTTTGTTCTCTCTGCCTGTCTGTGTGTTTGTCTGTCTGTCTGTCTGTCTGTCTGTCTGTGTGTCTGTCTCTGTCACACACACACACACACACACACACACACACACACACACACACACACACACACACACACACACACACACACACACACACACACACACACACACATCTCCCCTCTGTCTCCCCCTTCCTCCTTTTGTGTCTTTGTCTGCTTGTCTCTGTGTGTGCCTGCCTGTCTTTCTACCTGTCTGTCTGTCTTTCTGTCTGACTGTCTGTCTGTCTGTCCGTTTGTCTGTTTGTCTCCTCCTCCTCCTCTCTCACTTTCTATCTGTATTTTTCTCTCTCAGAGAGAGAGAGAGAGAGAGGAGAGAGAGAGAGAGAGAGAGAGGGGGGGGGGACAGAGGATGTATATGGCTTGTGAACCTATTTCTATTTAAGGAAAATTAGAATGACAGAATACAATACGTGCATTTCATACCACCACCCCTCCTTTTTGCCAGTCTGCCTGTCTTTCTGTCTATCTGCTGTTCTCATGTCAGTGTATCTTTCTTTGAGGGAGAGAGAGAGAGAGAGAGAGAGAGAGAGAGAGAGAGAGAGAGAGGGGGGGGGCTGGGGACGGGGGAGCAAAACGTGCTGTTCGTACGTCCGTGTATCTTTCTTAGAGAGAGAGAGAGAGAGAGAGAGAGAGAGAGAGAGAGAGAGAGAGAAGAGAGAGAGAGAGAGAGAGAGAGTAAGAAGGGGGGGGGGGGGTCTGGTTGGGGACGGGAGAATAAAACGTGCTGGCTTCAACGGTATGTTCTTCCGCCACACCTTACCCCCTTTTTTTTCGACGGTTGTCAAACCAGATTCCATTATCACGCTACCTGTTTTGTCCGTGGAGAATCTAGACAACTCTGAATGCAACAGTTGTCCCGAGACTGACCCCACCGAGCACTCTGTCAAATTGGATAGCAGATTCCTGTCATTGGTTTCAAATTTCAAACAGACAGACCGACAGACCGACAGACAAACAGACAGACAGACAGACAGACAGCCGGACGGACAGACGGACAGTCACAGCCAGCCAGCCAGCCAGCCAGCCAGCCAGACAGACAGACAGAGAGACAGGGAGACAGAGACAGACAGCCGGACAGCCAGCCAGCCAGCCAACCAGACAGACAGACAGACAGATAGAAAGATAGACAGAAACAAAGAGACAGACAGACAGCCGAACGGTCAGACAGACAGCCAGATGGTCAGCCAGCCAGCCAGCCATCAAGCCAGCCAGCCAGCCAGACAGAGACAGACACGCGGACAGACAGACAGACAGACAGACAGACAGACAAATAGCCGGACAGACAGACGAGACAGGATTCAATACCCTGCACCTGAATGTTATGCTTGTGCACAGAGCGCTCATGAAAAGAGTCCTCGGCGCCGCGGAGGGTTAGGGTTGGGTGTGTGTGATGGTGGTGGGGGGATTGGGGGCAGATAGGGGGGTGCGGAGAGGGGGGATAGTGGAAGGGTTTTGGGTTTAGAGAAGGGGGGAGGGCACATATTGTGAGAGCCTTAAGGTCAATGTAAAGAAAGGAGCGACGTGAGAGAGAGAGAGAAAAAAAAATTAACGATCAGAACACAACATGCTGTCATAAGAAAGATAGACATTCGCTCACATACCACCACCCAGCACTCGAGCCACACGCTGAGTTCCCTACCTCTTCCTCACGTTCACTACTCCCCATCTCTTTTACTTGTCTAGAAAGTCAGATCGCCTAGAGTGAGGTAAAACAAACAACAACAAAAACATGCGCGCGCACACACACACACACACACACACACACACACACACACACACACACACACACACACACACACACACACACACACACACACACGCACGCACGCACGCACGCACGCACGCACGCACGCACGCACGCACACACACACACGCAGATTCAGACAGACAGACAGACACACATATGCAAACACAACACACACACACACACACACACACACACACACACACACACACACACACACACACACCCACACACACACATACGCACGCGCGACACACACACACACACACACACACACACACACACACACACACACACACAGCAGGCGCGCGCCTCGGCAACACTATTATCTGGTTCATAGAGACAAGTTTGGTTGACGGAAACATAATGTCTGGTTCAGCCGAATAACTGACTCTTTATGCAGCATCATGCTGAAGTGAGGGTGATGTGCATGCGCAGCGTAAGGTCTCAAGTGTCATTGTCATCGGTTAGTTTTCAGAGATAGAGTGTTTACTTTTGTTTTGAGTGTTTTGCATTGCTGCAAGTCAAAGCTGGTCCCTTCTTCACTTTTCGTTGGAAATCAGATCGTCTTTCAAATTAGCTAGTTACGTCTATGAATCGGTGTGTGTGTGTGTGTGTGTGTGTGTGTGTGTGTGTGTGTGTGTGTGTGTGTGTGTGTGTGTGTTGTGTGTGTGTGTGCGTGTGTGTGCGTGCGTGTGCGTGCGTGTGCGTGTGTGTGTGTGTGTGTGTGTGTGTGTGTGTGTGTGTGTGTGTGTGTGTGTATGTGTGTGTGTGTGTGTGTGTGAGTGCGTGCGTGCATGCGTGCGTGTATTTCTTCGCCAGGACAGTAAAAAAGAGAAGGGTTGTGAATGGGTGTGTTGTTTGCTCTACCGTACAAGTACGGTGTCCTCAGTGTTTGGTCTAAACAGAAACATACAGAGCGCATTGCTTTAAACGCTTTTATTCTATACTGAAAGAGTGATCCTTTTCTAATAATTTTCTTTCCTCCATAAATACCCAAGACTCTAACAATTACTGACACGTCTAGAGAACTCTCGCTCACGAGAACTGTCTTTTCCCATGTGTCTGTTTCTATCTGTCTGTCTGTCTGTCATTCTGTCTGTCTTTCTGTCTTTCCCTCTGCTCTCTGCTATAGCAGAATACACAGATAGACTGGGAAATTAGACACTGTCTAAAATCTTTATCCTTCAGTGATAAAGTTTTTCAGTCTTGAAGTCTGGAGGCTCTCTCTCTCTCTCTCTCTCTCTCTCTCTCTCTCTCTCTCTCTCTCTCCCTCTCTCCCTCTCTCTCTCT
Organism: Conus ventricosus; assembly: GCA_018398815.1. Classification (NCBI taxonomy): domain Eukaryota; kingdom Metazoa; phylum Mollusca; class Gastropoda; order Neogastropoda; family Conidae; genus Conus; species Conus ventricosus. Next base: position 49,831,145 of record CM031596.1, read on the forward strand.
CTCTCTCTCTCTCTCTCTCTCTCTCTCTGTGTCGCCTAAATCTTCGTCAGCTTTGTCTAGGCTGTTAAAAGAAAAAGCAATCAATCCATTTCCGAGGAGGTTTCGCCCCTTCCCCTCTCCCCCCCCCCCACCCCCCCCCCCCTCCACCACTCCCACTTTCTTCCTTTCTTCCTGTCTTGTCCAGGACACTCCCCCATCGTTCAGCCTTTAGAGACCTGGCAGACCTATAGAACAGAGTGAAGAAAAGCGACAGCCTTGGGGGCCATTCGGCCCAGGTTATGTACACGGCAGCTGTGGCGTTAGTGCTGCTGCAAGCTGTTTCATTAAGTCGCTTTGATTGCTGGGGAAATCGATGTCCCGCTGATAAAGCTAATAAACGACTGTCTCAGGACGACGGCCACTATCTCATAAAACGATGGGACCGCGTATGGAGTTGGGGAGCGGTGGGCTGGGGGGTGAGGTAGGGGTAGGGGTAGGGGTAGGGGTAGGGGTTAAGGTGGGGGAATGGGGGTGGGGGGTTAGGGACTAGAGGGTGAGGTCCTTCTGTCCAACAGCCGGTGCTGTATAGCTGTATGAGCTGTATAGGAGAATGCTAGTGTTAAAAGTTGTTTATGCTCCATGGAGATGAGTAATTTTTTTCCCATAGCGGCAACAATAACAACAACAAACAGCAAATTTACAGACTGCGAGTGACATTTCTGGATGGTTTTCATTATTTTGTTGCTTAGTGATGGTTGTTCTTTTCTTTTGACGCTAATGTTACACCATATATCTGACCAGGCATTAAAATCGGTACCGACGATGACTCACGTTTATGTTGTACACAAATAGTACAACAAGGTGATGGTTGACCATTTCTGGGAGAAATTCATTTCCATAATGATTAACTTCACTGCGAATTCTTTTTTTTTCCATACATTTTTGGTGATAAAAGGAATTAAATCATTGTTTTGTATGGTTCACATATTCCAATTATCAAATGGCGCCCCAAACAATTAAAACTATGACTGAGTGTCAAATACTTTAGTGTGATGCCTAACGACAGCTGCATGGATAAGCTTCATAACGAAAATGAATTTTTCCGATAAGGAAAATTGCAATACCGAACTTTTCAAAAGAACATTTCTCTTTAGATTCGAAGTCGGTAGCGAAAATTGTACCCCGTCTATGTAGACAATAAGCAGCGAGACACACACTCATAGAAAATATGGCGAGCTGGGGGTAGGGGCGGCTGAGGGTGGATCCTAGTGGGAGATAATCAATACTGCATACTGTGTTGTACATCCACGTGAGTATGGACGCCCCTCTGTCTGTCTGTCTGTCTGTATCTATCTATCTCTGTCTCTATCTCTGTCTCTGCCTGTCTGTCTGTTTGTCTGTTTGTCTGTCTGTCTGTGTCTCTCTCTCGTTGTGTGTGTGTGTGTGTGTGTGTGTGTGTGTGTGTGTGTGTGTGTGTGTGTGTGTGTGTGTGTGTGTGTGTCTGTCTGTCTGTCTGTCTGTCTGTCTGTCTGTGTCTCTCTCTCGTTGTGTGTGTGTGTGTGTGTGTGTGTGTGTGTGTGTGTGTGTGTGTGTGTGTGTGTGTGTGTGTGTGTGTGTGTGTGTGTGTGTTTGATGTGCATCCCCACTGATTAACCAAACTAATGACATGTGGAACAAGTAAGTCGTAGTGGAAACCAAGTGCAAACAGACAATGCCTCCATCATTTAGACATTGACTTAGCAGCATCGGCGTGTACAAAAAAAAAAAGAGGACAGACAGAAGTTAGACGCTGGAGGGGAATGGAAAGAGGGGTAGGAAAGGGGAAGGGCTGGCGAGAAATGCGGGAGGGCCGGGGATGAAATAGAGAGAACGAGAACGAGGAGGATGGTGTATATTTGTTGTAAGCGCCTCTCTGGTATTATGTGGGGACCGTCCACCTCGTTTTGTGATCAGAATCATTTGTTTCGCCTCTCCAGAGACGGGCTATGGCATACAGCACTGCTTCCAGCTAAAACACCCATTTCCAGGAAGACAACACCATTTTGAGCGGTGACTATTTGGAAAAAGTCAGACAGATGGGAATCACGGGAACCGCCGTGCTGCCTGCTTATTTTATCACGGAATGCTGTTTTTCCGACTCCCCGTCTGATATTGCCCTTAGAATCATTTGTATACGGTCAGTTTCCATCTCCTGGGAAAACCACGTGTAGCAGAATTCGATCTTGTTATATACCAGCTTAAACGTTAGCTTAATATCTCACCGAATGAAAGAGACAAACAAATGACAAGGCAAAACACGACGCGTTTCGGCCTCTTTGGTCTTATCCAATGGAATTTTCACATCTATTTTGCGCCCAATTTGAGATTTCATTCGTTTTCATTGTTTTGAAAGTTGTTTGGCTTGCCTGAAGAAGACCGAAGAGGTCGAAACGCGTCGTGTTTTGTCTTGTAATTTGTTTGTCGCTTTCATTCGGTGGAACAGTAACTTAACTTTTAAGTTTGTTATAATTTCCGCCTGCAGTCAGCTCACTTTAAAACTAGTTTTATACAGTTTTATACACAGTTACTTAGCGGTAAAAATCCACCCATTAAATCCAAATGAGATACACTACTTACAATGGCACGGCTGTCTCACCACCACGTGGAGAGTTACAAAAGTCCAACGCCTCCCAAAGCGGCCAGTAATGAGCTGAATAGTGAAATGTGAGGAAAGTCCCTTTAAAAAGAATCAATGGCCAAACAGTACGCGGAGAGTCTTGAAGGCAAACTCTATGAACCTGCGCTGATGACTCGAAAAGGACGCAAGGAAGGTAACTATGTGCCAGTCTTTTGAGTACCTAGCTCTTCTGTTCAATAACCTAAGCCAGGAATCAGAGAGAATCAATCTCTCTCTCTCTCTCTCTCTCTCTCTCTCTTCTCTCTCTCTCTCTGTCTCTCTTCTCTCTCTCTCTCTCTCTCTCTCTCTCTCTCTCTGAATTTTTTCTCCCCCCTTCCCTTTAAACGCAGGTCGATCTGTTCAAGTGATATGCTATCACCAAGAGGTGGAGGGTGCGGAGCGGCAGTCGGAGGCTTTGACGTTCGTAATACCCCCTTGTTATGGAGATGAGAAAGAATCAGAGCCAGGTTTTACTACCGTTTGTAATCATGCATGTCTGGCACCAGCCTTTGTGCCTTTCAGACTTTTGTGGAGTTAAGGTTCCCATAGCCTAGCGACCATAGGGGCTGCGAACTGGCAGGCATTCACCATGTGTAGGGCATGGCGTAATGGAAAGTCCTTCTCCTTCCGCCGCCTTTGACGTTGCCTGATCTGAATCACGTATCCCTTTATTGCTGGATGAACATGTATGGTCTTCCAGGACGAAAAAAATTCGACCCCACGAGCGATTCGAACTCACGACCCCGTTAGCTTCGTTGGCAAATGCTCTAACCATATGGCCATTGGCCCCTCTTTTGTCGAGTATGGTAATTCTAAACTGTGGGTTTCATATTAGTATCTGCCATTCTATCACTCCATCTGTCTGTCTGTCTATTTCTAATAGTATCTATCATTCTATCACTCTATCAATCTGTCTGTCTATCTGTTGTTCTGTTTGTGTGTCTATCTGTCTGTCTGTCTTCCTGGGTGTCCGTCCGTCCATCCATCTATCTATCTATCTGTCTGTCTGTCTGTCTGTCTGTCTGTCTGTCTGCCTGTAGTATTAGTTTAGTAAAATAGTAAAGATAAACATGAATAATGACTAACCAAGCCAATATCAAAACCGTTGTAAAAAATCATTGTCATTGTCTATCTATCTATCTATCTATCTATCTATCAATCAATCTATCTGTCCATCTATCTATCTCCATCTATCTGTATGTCTGTCTGTTTGTACATATATACATCCATAATAGCTCTCTTGGAGAGATGGGTTTCGTATACCAGTTTGCCACGAGACATGAATTGCTCGCGGGGTGAGGGACAGCTGTCTGGTAATTGCACTGTGTTGGAGCGGTGGCTGTCTTATTATGTTCTTAGGGAGGGATGACTGTCTCATCCACCGTGTCTGGGCTGCGTCAATACCCGTATTTTCTGACCTCATTCCTTCGTTCTTTCTCTTTCTTTCTTTCTTTTCTTTCTTTCTTTCTCTTCTTTGCTGTACTAGTTTTTTCCTTTCCTTTTCTTTTAATTTCTTTTTTTTTAATTTCCTTCTTTCTTCCTAATTTTCTTCCTTTTGTCGTTTTTTCTCTCTTTTTTTTTTCCCAGTTTAAAGAAAACTTTACCGATAAAAATCTTGCAGCAACAGTGAAATTTGTGATACGTACAACCAGCAACAACTGTTTTTTTCAAAGTTTTGGCTGCGGCTTCTACTTTTTATCTGCCCTTCCTTCTTCATCTGTCTTGATATATTCCTTCTTTTTCTCTCTTTCTTCTATTCCCATTTTACTTCTTTCTGTCTGTCTTTCCGAAGTTAAACAGTAAACAAGTGGGATATGCTTTGCTCCCATAAGGAAACCTAACACAGAGTAACTTTTATTCAAGACTGGCACAGCCTTTTAAACTTGAATAAAGTCAGACA
>CM031596.1:49848179-49853179 GCA_018398815.1 Conus ventricosus
ATTTTCTTCATTTATTGATATGCCAAAGCGTACGGGTTTTTTTTCTATCTCTATTTGTTCTTTCGGCGGAGCATTGTGCTACCTGCATTCTGGAATGCTGCACAGTAGAATAGAGCTGTAGGTTGTGTGTGTGTGTGTGTGTGTGTGTGTGTGTGTGTGTGTGTGTGTGTGTGTGTGTGTGTGTGTGTGTGTGTGTGTGCGCATTTGTGTGTGTGCGTGTGCGTGCGTGCGTGCATGTGTGTGTGGAGGAGGATGGAGAAGGGGAAAAGAGGGTGTGTGTCTATGTGAGGGATGGGGAGAAGGAAGAGGAGGAGTGGAGTGGGAGGATGGGGTGGGGTGGGGAGGAAGGTTCAGGAATGGGTGGCGTGTATCGTTTGCATACAGTCCATGTAGCAATTTTGGGTGAGGAGGTGAGCGCGGCGGCTGCAAGGGTTTCTTCGTATCTCTTTTTTTCTCTCTCTCTCTCTCTCCTCCTTGTGTATTTGTTTTGCTTTTCATTCTCCGTTGCTTTTGCAAGGCCTGCAGGTGTGTTTGCTTCCTGGAGTGTTCGGAGTGCCGTGACGTCAAAATACGGCGCAGGTGGTTGCTCTGAAGAGCGGCACTGCATGGCACGAAGTGGGTGCCTTACCTCGTGACGCACGTGAATCGTGTAAAAAAAGGGTTTTTAGAGCTCTCTTCTCTCTCTCTCTCTCTCTCTCTCTCTCATGCCCACTCAGCAATATTACCTCCAAGCCGCTCACTCTGCGAGGACAGCGTCCTCAAACAACAGCCACACTTAGTCTCAGCTTGCGGCTGCTACAGCATCGCTAACCCACACGGAGGGATCTTCTTCTGCGTGCGCAGGCTGATACTCCTTCGGACACCCCCTGTATAGAAGGGCAAGGATTAATACCATCCACCCTACAAAGGGAGTGAAGTTTTGTCTGTATGACCGTTCTTTTTTTTTCTATCCCGCCATTAAGGCAGCCATACTCCAACTTCGGGGAAGGTGCATGCTATGTGTAACGTGTCATCCATACCAACGGCCAAACTAGCCTTCTCTTCCGAAAGTTGGTGATGGGATTTTACGTGTGTGCAAGATGTTATGCGTGCGTTCACACACGGAACCTCGGTTTATAGTCTTATTCGGACAGTATGGAAAATGGAGTCAGAACCAATGTTAACTCCTAGGGAAAAATACCCCTGTACCGAAACGGCCCGGCGGAGATTCGAACCCGAAACCCCAGGATTACGAGTCCGGCGCTCTACCACTGAGCTATTCCGGCCCCCACAGAGCGATCAATTTCTGATCGTTATAAGGAAACCCACCAGAGGAGACACCGCACTGTCTTTCAGCTGACTCATTACGTTGGTGCTCAGTGGTGCCTGTTGTGATCCAATAGTTCAATGTGTGTGTGTGTGTGTGTGTGTGTGTGTGGTGTGTGTGTGTGTGTGTGTGTGTGTGTGAGTAGGATGTCTGCTATTTCCCGTACAGTAACTTCTAAGTTGCGGAACCAGCGTGGATAAGCATCTCCTCTCCCCAGAAGGTGCTGCCAAAGATGCTGAGGAGAGGGGAGCAGTATTCGCCTCGCTCTGCCACTGTTCGCCTTTGCTGGATTCGCGCAGGTCACTGACTACTGCCAGGAGAGGTGGGGGAGGGTGGGGTATGTAGGGACTACAGTCACCACGTTCCATGACAGAATCGGTCTATAGGCTTCGCCACCCTCTCAGGTTAATTAACACGAATTCCGGTTCATTGCTGTCCGCTGTTCAGTGAGTGCGACCCACTACCTGAACGTGCCCTTTACCCACGCGCGAACCACCAGGTGTGTGTTTCAAATCTGACAATGTGAGACCACCTGGGGCAGAACGTGGCGATCAGACAGCCAGCCTGTGAACAGCAGGCAAACAGACAGCTACTCAGATCAGCCAGCCAGCCTGTCAACAGCAGGCAAACAGACAGCTACTCAGATCAGACAGACAGCCTGTGAACAGCAGGCAAACAGACAGCTGCTCAGATCAGCAGGAAGTTGTGAACGCCTTCAATACACGCACTGGAATTCTGGACAACGAAAGGCGAGGACGTCTATCCACCCTCCTCTGCATCTCAATCACGGCCACGTTCATCCAACAAATGCGCCCGCGAACTTGCCGGCACCGGTGATGGAGACATGAAGTCACCACAAGCATGATGTGGATAGGACAAATGAAGTCACCACAAGTGTGATGTGGATAGGACACATGAAGTCACCACAAGTGTGATGTGGATAGGACACATGAAGTCACCACAAGCATGATGTGGATAGGACACATGAAGTCACCACAAGTGTGATGTGGACAGGACATCGACACTGAGGCCACGCAAGAATGAGGCACACCAGGCCACCAGATTTGGGAGTTCTTTTTCAAAATGATGATCAACGATTATAATGACGATGAATCTGAGGAGTTCCGTCCTAGTCTGAAAGCACATGACAGGGTTCCGTCCTAGTCTGAAAGCACATGACAAGAGTTCCGTCCTAGTCTGAAAGCACATGACAGGGTTGTGATCCACGCTTTCTTTCGAACAGATATCCTGGTGTCAACAAAGCCTGAGATATGCAATGTGGGTCAGGAAATTAGATCAACATTCTCAGACACACATCCGTTTGGTGTCTGGAACATGGACTCTGTAGAACGAGTCTTCTCATTTGAACCTAAAGCACATTTAATAATACAAGCCAGGAGCCGGGTAGACACCCCCCCAACCCCCCCCCCCCCCCAAAAAAAAAAAAGGAGAAAAAGAACAATAGCCTGTCGGCCATAACGGCAATGAAGTGTCAGAGATTCACGTGTCAAGAGCATGATATGATGGAGGGAAGCATTCATCCCTCTCATTCCGCCGCCATTAACCTTCCCCGAAATGAATCAGGTACTCATTTACTGCTTAGTGGAAAGACAGCGTCTTCGAGCCGAAAACAAAATTCGACCTGATATGTGGTTCGATCTCACGATCGTCAGCTCCCCAGGTAAACACTCCAACCACCTGAGCATGGGGCCCTCTGCAGGACCGAACATCTCCCACAGATAAAATTTATGTCTCTGATAAAATTTGAACTCAGAACCGCTTGGCAGATCGCGATCTAACTGCTGCACTACCACGCTGATTGGTTAGGTCGATGTTTTTTGTCATAGGAATCAATCTTGATTTACCCTGATGTTGCTTTTTTGCACGTGGCTTTCCTTTTGAACTGGTTTCTAGTCATTATAGGGTCTCATGCATTCATATACCCAACTAGTGTAAACTGAACTAGTCCAAACCAAATCAAACCAGGTGTACTCACATTTCCGTTCACCCCAAACTAATCCAACGCAACTCAAATCAGTCCAGTCCAAACCAAACATACCCAAACCAGTCCGCACCAATTCCATCCAAACCAAACATATCCAACATACTCAAACTAGTCCAAACTATACAAACGAAACCAATCCAGTCCAATCCAAACATGGCCCAAATCAATCCAGTCTAAACCAACCAGCCCACACAAATCCCGTACAAATAAAAAAAAATCTAAATCAAACCACTATACTCAATCTAGAGCATTCCAATCTGAACCAAACCAACCCAGTCCAAACCAAACACCCCAAACCAGTCCATAACGGTCCAATCCAAACCAAACATATACCAACTCAAACCACATAGAGTCAAACCAAACCAGTCCAACTCAAACCAAACATGTCCAAACCAGTCCACACCGGTCCAACCCAAACCAAACATAACCAGCCTAAACCATATGGACTCAAACCAAGCCAGCCGGAACCCAAAACAATCCAATCGAAAAAACAAAAACAAAAAATCCCAAACGAACCTAATCCAGTCCAAATCAAATGTTTCCAGCCCAGCCCAGATCAATCCAGTTCAAACCAAACATATCCCAAACCAGCCCGATGATGGGTGACCTTACGGCGATCTGATTTTGGATGGGTCCCTGTGAGTTGCTGGCAGTTGGGGCGGCTACACGATGAGTCTGGACTGGACTATGCACAGGGCAGTCACGATGCACGACCAGGGCTTACTGTTGTGTAATAATAGTAGACGGAAGACGCCGCTACCGCTGGACTTGAATCTTTATGCTCAGAGTTCAGGGATACTTCAGAGGTCAGGTAGTAACACTGCCGTTTGAACAGACTGAAATCGCCCTGCTTCTGTGAGAAAAAAAAAATTGTGAAAAAGATTATTTTGATTAGAATTTGGGGTCAGTAGTTGAGTTCAACGCCCTGTATTAGCAAGGGAAGCAGAAAAAAACCCGCATGACTTGTGGTATCCTTGTGTTGATATGCCATTTGTAAGGCACAAATCCAGCAGACGACAGAGAAAAGGAGGGTCATGTCGATTGCCCATGAAGAGATAAGCTTTGTATCGATCTCAGACTAAGGCACAAAAGGCTTGAAGGCTTGACTGTGCAATTCAAGTTTTGAAGAGGGCTGCTCCTCTGACAGACGCTGCGCACAGCGTGGAGTGTAATGGAGACTTAGAGGTTTGAGCCTAGTCTCAAATTCTGCAGTCAGACCTGCGTTGTCTCGGGAGGCAATGGAGTTGCGCCCAGGAAAATGCTGGAACAGAAATAAAAGTAGATTGAAAAGATCTTGTTTCAAATGTTGAGAAATATTGATTTGCAGTTCTTGAAACGTGAAGGATGTTTTTCATATCACACACACACACACACACACACACACACACACACACACACACACACACACACAGACACACACACACACACACCACACACCACACACACACACACACACACACACACACACACACACACCACACACACACACACGCACGCACGCACACACACACACACACACACACACACACACACACACACACACACACACACATACACACACACACTAACACACACACTAACACACACACACACACACTAACACACACACACACACACACACACACACACACACACACACACCACACACACACACACTAACACACTACACACACATACACACACACAGAC
>CM031596.1:49870679-49873179 GCA_018398815.1 Conus ventricosus
CTGCGCTCCCGGCGTCAAATAGAGACACACCACAGTCCATAATACTGTGGTGTTCTCACCACCATGGGTGCAAAAAAGAATCCAATAGCACCCCCAGAGCAGCCAGCGAAGAGTAGTAAATGCAACCAAACGAAAGTGTGGGGAGGAAAAAAAGTTGCTGTAAAACTAAAGACATTATGCAAATAATATAAAATGTAGGGGACAGTCTTTGAGCCTACGCCTGAGGATCCACCCAAAGATGCAAGGCAGATCAAAAGACAAACACGCAGACGGACAGAAGCAAATACAAATAACCTCAATTTAATCAAAGCAAAATCGGAAATGAAATGAGGCAGGGAACAGTAAACGATAAAGAGTAAACAAGTGGGGTATGTTTTGCTCCCATAAGGAAACCTAACACAGAGTAACTTTTATTCAAGACAGGCACAGCCTTTTAAACTTGAATAAAGTCAGACAATACATAGACGAACAATCTAATAGTGGGGGAAAAACAAGCGCAGGCCAACAACTGAACTGTCTGGCAAAGATTTGGACTTGAGGGGAGGGGAGAGGGGAGTTTGAAGATGGAGAAACTGGGAAAATGAAATAAAAAAAAAAAAAAAATTAAATTAAAAAAAGAAAAAAAAATTTACAGATATGAAAACTCTTCTCTAGCTGCATAAGGGAACCATCGCAATCCCTTTTGAAGGCAGATATATTTGTATTGCCTGCTCCGAGGCCTTTCGCCCGCTGGATCGGGACTCATAAGGGAGACACGGCTGGTTGTGTCTGCGCTCCCGGCGTCAAATAGAGACACACCACAGTCCATAATACTGTGGTGTTCTCACCACCATGGGTGCAAAAAAGAATCCAATAGCACCCCCAGAGCAGCCAGCGAAGAGTAGTAAATGCAACCAAACGAAAGTGTGGGGAGGAAAAAAAGTTGCTGTAAAACTAAAGACATTACCCAAATAATATAAAATGTAGGGGACAGTCTTTGAGCCTACGCCTGAGGATCCCCCCAAAGATGCAAGGCAGATCAAAAGACAAACACACAGACGGACAGAAGCAAATACAAATAACCTCAATTTAATCAAAGCAAAATCGGAAATGAAATGGTTGCATTTACTACTCTTCGCTGGCTGCTCTGGGGGTGCTATTGGATTTCCTTATGGGAGCAAAACATACCCCACTTGTTTACTGTTTATGATTTTTTATTTTTTTTATTTTTTTTTACGAAAGAACATCAGCATGGCGGCCGGAAGCATACACACAACCTGACGGATCTGGGCATGCGCATTTTACGTATCACGTGGTTTTAGTGAACTAAAAACAAACGGAATAAGTACAGAAATACATCAGGAAAGAGTCGGAAAGGGCGGCCCAGGAACGAGCGAGAGCAGCTAGCTGCCTGATTCACGCCACTAATCCAACGTGCTGGTTGGGCCTGATCTACGCCACTAATCCAACGTGCTGGTAAGTTCCCATGAGAGCAAAGAAGACGAGAGAAGGCAGAATAAAAAAAAAAATGCTACAAAGGAAAACAACAACAACAGGAAGAAGAAGAAGAAGAAAGAAGAAGAAGAAGAAAAGCAATGACAGAAAGCAAGCAACCAACCGACTGAATGGAGAAGAAAAGCCGCTGTCTCCTTCCTGTAACGCTCAGATTCCCGTTGTCGCGACGCAACACCTTGACATCCAAAGGCCGAAGCCAGGGGAATGGGGAGGGAAAAAAAAAAACCCATTAAAATGAAATTAACAACAACGATGACGATGCGACGATGAGGATGACGATGACAACAACGACAACAACAATAATAACACCAACAGTCACAACACCAACAGCAACAACAACAAGATCAGTGACCATGTTCTAAATATTTTATTCCGCTCTTGAAATTTGAAAAAACATACAATTGAGTAAAAAATTCTAAAATTTCACAGCAGAAACTTGCTGCTGTTCCTATGGCTTGGTCGCATTTGGTTAATCTGTCGCTGATTGTTTTTCCATGTGTCATTTTGTATGGTTTCTGAATCTGTTTCGCAATGTCCTTTAAGCAATACTATTTCTGAAATAAGATAACCTCTTGTGTACTGCTGAAAGGGACCGACGGTGATGTTTGTAGGGGTCCTTGGTATGCTGGTATTATTCGCAATGAACAAACTGACGGTCCTGCGAAAAAGGGAGCAGCTGGACGCAGCTGAATACTTCTTGTTATTCGTGACCTATTCATGTTGTTTATTACACAGCCGACCTCGGAGGGGAGGGGGGGCTGTTAATTCGTCAAAGTCAATTCCTGTATACGTGGTTTCGGTTTGGGAGAGAGAACATATCCCTTCTGTTTATCTTAGACTTTTCCCCTGTCAAGCAATGAATATATCGATCAAACGCCTGGGTACAGAGAACAATAACCAAGAAAATCTAGGTCTTACAGGTATGCATCATTCAATGAACACGATGTTTATGACAACACAGAAACTGTTGATCTGATTTTAACGAAACTTGACTGGAAGATTGAAG
>CM031596.1:49900679-49913179 GCA_018398815.1 Conus ventricosus
CCAAGAAGAACAGAAGCGTCATAGTATGAAGACAGGCATCATGACACTGTGTGACAAGAACTGGAATGACATGAGCACGTTCTTTGCGGTGACCTTCACCCAAAAGGGATGTTTTTGTCACGGACATTTTCTTCCACGATGGGAAATACCGAGCCCAAATTTGCCAGTGTGGTCACACGCATCGTATGAGAAGGACTGTATGATGGTTTGACTTTGGCAGTACACTTCGTAAGTTCTGAAAGTGAAAAAAAACACACACAAACAGATGAAGCAGAAGGTTGAGTGCAAGTGATCTCCGCCACAGAACGCCAATGGAGCGACGGCTTGTTAATGAATGTTCTGCACGTACAAACTGGTTTTGATAGCAGACTGTAAAACATGGCCACGCTGAACTTGAACGTTGGGAGAGAACCAAAAAGGTATCTGTGCACATATCAAAGCAGGCACATTTCAGCGCTGGTCAGACAAAAGGAGTCTAAAGTCATATCGTTCTGAAGTTAGGAAGCTGACGAATCAATGGTCACACATTCTACGTGTAGATATTTCCACATAGCAAGGCAATGAAGAGAAAAGTTTGACAGACCTGTATCCTCAAGCCAGCAAAGCGAAGGTGACAAGAACCAAGACAAACAAAGCCAAAAAAATAAATAAAGAAAATAAATATAACGTAACGCAAGGAAAGCTCATGCATAGAAGCAAAAAGTCATAAGCAAAAAGCAAAAAGAAAATAAGAAGATCGTCTGGTCAGTTGCATCAAGTGAAACAAAGACAAACAAACACGCTGGCAACAAACCACCACTATTTCATACACACATGCCTGCTCTTTTCCTCAGCTTTTCGTTCGTTTTTATGATCTTCCTGTCATTTATTCTCAGTTCCTATCTGATGGCAACATCTCTCCTCGTCTTTTCCCACATCATGGTTATTGCGAGAGTGATCTGCTCATTACCCAGAAATTGCCTTCTCTCCCTTTGATGCAGGAACATTGAGGAAGTGACGGAGTGAGAGAGAGAGAGAGAGAGAGAGAGAGAGAGAGAGAGACAGAGAGACAGAGAGAGACAGAGACAGAGAAAGAGAGAGACAGAGAGAGACAGAGGGGGGGGGGGGGGGGCGGGGGGGGGGGGGGGGGGGGGGGGGGGGGGGGGGGTTAGGAGGTAATGATGGTGGGAAGGGGATGGAGATGGGAATCTAGAGGATTGTGGGACATAGAGTGTAACATACGTGATTTAGTATGCAGAAAGTCATGCAAAGTATGAATGTGACATAAAAGTTTCTTTTTAGTTTCTCTGCTTTTTTTCTGATTTACCTCTCTTTTTCATCTTAAATAAAGAGATAAGAATGTCATTGGAGAGAGAGAGAGAGAGGAGAGAGAGAGAGAGAGAGAGAGAGAGAGAGAGAGAGAGAGAGAGAGAGAGAGAGAGGGGGGAGGGGGGGGCGGAAGGGGGTATGATACTAGACGGGAAGGAGGATTTAGGAGTGTGAAACGTGATTTTCTATGCAAACGTTCATGCAAAATCTTAAATGTCAAAAAAAAGAGAAAACTTTTTAACTTTCTCCTTTTTTTTATTTATTAAGAATTGCTTTCTGGTTTTCTTTCTGTTCGTTTAAATGAAGGGATACAATTATCATGAGAGAGAGAGAGAGAGAGAGAGAGAGAGAGAGAGAGAGAGAGGAGAGAGAGAGAGAGAGAGAGAGAGGCACCAGTATAGTTACAATCAATGCGATTATTTGACTCTTGGTGATAAGTTATCAATGAACAGTAATAAAACAAACGGGTCGCAAAACGCAAGATACAGTTAAAAGAATATGAACATAGATAATATATATATACAAATGGACTCAGAAAGATAGACGGTTAGACAGACAGACAGGTAGATGCAGTACGCGTTCATTCATACATGCATGCATCCATCCAGACATACGGCCATGTGTACATACACACGTGCATGCATTCATGAAAGTAGACATGTATGCATGCATGCATTCAGACAAACAGACAGACACAGACGGATAGACAGACAGACAGACAGACAGACAAACAGACAGATAGCCAGCCAGCCAGCCAGACGGACGGACAGACAGACTGGCAGACAGGCAGACAGACAGACAGACAAACACACACACACACACACACACACACACACACACACACACACACACACACACACACACACACACACACACACTCTCTCTCTCTCTCTCTCTCTCTCTCTCCTCTCACACACACACACACACACACACACACACACACACACACACACACACACACACACACACACACACACACACACACACACACACACACATACACACGCGCCTGCATTTTCGCTCGTAGGGAGATAGACAAGACAGGCATACAGACAAACAGACAGACAGACAGGCAAGCAGACAGACAGACAGACAGACAGACAGACAGACAGACAGACAAAAGACAGAAGACAGACTCACATATCATCAAGTAAGCATAAGCAAACAAATGAATAACTAAAAAAGTTCGTTCATGCGAAGCATTCTAGGGATTTTTGCTCAGGCAAAACAGTTTCACGTCTGCCAATATTATCTTGGACGAAGACTCTGTTATTTCACAAGACTATTTCCAGCATGTATGCTTGTGATTTTAAAAGATTAAAGAAGAAGAAGAAGAAGAAAGAAGAAGAAGAAAGAAGAAGAAGAAGAAGAAGAAGAAGAAGAAGAAAAAGGAGGAGGAGGAGGAGGAAGAGGAGGAGGAGGAGGGGGAAGAGGGAGGAGGAGGAGGAGGGAGGAGGAGGAGGAAAAGAAGAAGAAAGAAGAAGAAGAAGAAGAAGAAGAAGAAGAAGAAGAAGAAGAAGAAGAAGGAGATGGAAGTTTCTTCTTTCCTTCAGGTTTTGTAGAGTTTTGTTCTGTGCAAAACATGTCTTTCCTCGCCACCCCCCCCCCCCCCCCCTCCCCCGCTCATTTTCTTTCCCCAACCCTCTTGCACCTCCTCCACCCTTCTGTGTTCCCCTCTCCTCTTTCCCGCATGTTGCTGGTTGATGACACAAGCGTTTATGGTGACGCACAGCTCATGTAACTTATATTTGTGTGTGTGTGTGTGTGTGTGTGTGTGTGTGTGTGTGTGTGTGTGTGTGTGTGTGTGTGTGTGTGTGTGTGTGTGTGTGTCTTTGCGCGTGCGTGCGTGCGTGCGTTAGTGGGCGTGCGCGCGCGTGTGTGTATGCGTGTGTGGGTTGTGTGTGCGTGCGTGCGTGTGTGCGAGCGTGCGCGAGTGTGTGGTGTGTGTGTGTGTGTGTGTGTGTGTGTGTGTGTGTGTGTGTGTGTGTGTGTGTGTGTGTGTGTGTGTGTGTGTTAGAGAGAGAGAGAGAGAGAGAGAGAGAGAGAGAGAGAGAGAGAGAGAGAGAGAGAGAGAGATTAACATTCCGTTACTTCCTGAGCGTTCCTTAATCCCCACCCCCCCTTCCCTAAACAGTAAGAAAGAAGATAAAACAGACTAAACACACACACACACCACACACACACACACACACACACACACAAGATCATATAAAGAGATAGGGGGAGAGAGAGAGAGAGAGAAAAAAAAAGATAAAATAATGTCCCAGAGTTCGCCGAGTGCTTACTTTCAATTTGTGGAGTCCATGTGGAGTGTCTTTCCCTTGAAGTGGTCGAACATAGGAACGAGGAAAATCAGAACCTTTTCAATGGTGTGCGGGACACAACTTGTGTCAAAAGTTTTTTCTTTCTTTTTTTTTTAAATTCCAGAAAAGAATAGTTGCTGTTGTCATGAAATGATTAATAATATTCCATAAATCTTCTTGCCATATTCTATTGGAAGTTATTGTGTTATTAGCATGATATCACTGCCATACAGGAATCAGATAATTGGTAATGATCGAAGTGCGCGCACATCCATGGCATTGTTTAAAAAAGCGTTGATCAGAAGAAGGAAATGACATCACCATTACACCCTTCTAGATGTCTTTTTTTATGTGTGACAGATCTGGCGTAACTGTGGCTAATCTGTCTTTCGTAAATATTCTTGGTAATGAAAGCGAACAGAAGCAGCAATGTTGACACCAAACATGTTGCGTAGACTATCCATTTAAACATATTAGAGGAAAATACGTGGTATCCTGTTTAAGCGAAAAAATTGTCGTTTACACGAAGAAATATTTCAATTTTGACATCTTAAGATAAACGATTCCTCACACTTCACACACACACAACACACACACACACACACACACACACACACACACACACACACACACACACACACACACCACACACATGCACGCACGCACGCACGCACGCACGCACGCACGCACGCACGCACGCACACACACACACACACACACACCACAACACATCATAAGTGTGACATAAGAGTGATATTTGTAGTGAATGTTTACTTACTTGTTGTTGTTTTTTATGACTTGCGTGCACCCTAATGTGGTTTCAGTGGTCGTCTGGGCTATAAATAGCATGACTTAACTTGACTGGATTTGGTCGGGCATGCCTGTGTGAAAGACGAAAAACAAAATTGTCTTTTGGCACTGAACATTTCTCATAGTGCGGTATCAGCTTCTGTGGCCTTTACTAATTTTGACGAAAGAAGACGAAGGCTAGCACATTTCTGGGTAGCAACTATGATGCACCGTTTTTTTGAGACAATAACCACAGGATGGTCAATAAAGGCAGGGCAAACTGAAAAGGATTGTTAACACATTCAGGATATTGTTATGTCGTATTCCTCACTTTGAATTCATGTAAGAAAGTATACGCGTACAAGAATGTGAGAGAAACACCTTCGCCACAGAACAGTTTCTGCCCTAACTTCATGGACTTCTGAAAAGCCTTTGACGAAGGTCTGTCACGCAGGTTCGTGGCAGAAATGCAACTTTGACGACAGCCTCATCCAAGGAGTAACAACACTCTACAAAAAACGCAAACGGCACTTTCCACCCTGAATGATAACTTAAGAGTCATCTTTCAGACAACTATAGGAGAGTGTTAAGGACATTTTCTCCAACGGATCCTGTTTCAACGTCTACTAGATAATCACGCAGGAAGCTCTTCTGGACGTCAACATCTCCATACCTTCTGGACGTCAACATCTCCATACCTTCTGGACGTCAACATCTCCATACCTTGTGGAGGGTGGATCAGCGTTTGGCTCATGACGTCGACCAGCTGAGAGGCAGCGAAGTAACTCAACATGAGAATGGAAAAAGCATCAAACGCATACGGAATAAAAGTCAGCTCATTGAAGAGCAAGTTCTTGGCTAGTTATTCCAATCTCCGTAACACTGAGTGGACAGTCACAGAAAGAAGAAGACTACTTCAACTATCTTCGGTCCTCTTTGATTAAGAATGAACGCCAAAAAATGACAGTCAAGAGGCTGCGCAACACAGACACAGACACAGACACAGACACACAGACACACAGACACACGCACACACACACACACACACACACACACACACACACACAACACAACACACACACACACACACACACACACACACACACACAGAAAGGTGCAAAATAGAAAAATGCTGAAAGAAACAAACAAAATAGTGGCAAAATGGCAAACGAAGAACGAGATGCAATCATGAATACAAAGAAAGAAAAAGAAAGAAACAGAGAAATGCAAATCAAAAGGTCGGAGAAGGTGTGGAGGGAGAGAGGAGAGAGAGAGAGAGAGATGAGAGAGAGAGAGAGAGAGAGAGAGAGAGAGAGAGAGAGAGAGAGAGAGAGAGAGGGAGTAGGGGGACAGGGGTGATGGTTGTGGAGGATTGCTGGGGAATATTGGCCGATTAGAAAAAAAAAAAACAACTTCAACAGAAGCGCCACCAACGGTCCCTTAATGAATGCCATTAAGATTTGTATTCACCAGGGATGCTTGAGATGATAATTATTTGTCCAGCAGAATCTGAGCTAACAAAGAGACACCGCAGGACGATTTGGGGGCTGAAGAGGCAGGCTAGCCTTTTTGGCCGTCAAATGGACAAGCCCATTTGGGAACCATTACCATAGCCGCCCGGCACAAAGCGAAATACAATGTTGACACAATCTTTTTAACGAGGACAAGCAAATATTGGCCACTCCATGTTGAATCAGCATCTCTCTGGCTGAATTATGCCTTAGTGGTTGTTCACGTATGCGTGCCCACACACTAACACACACAGACGTACACAGACAGAAACGGGGCCCCCCCCCTCTCCCTCTCTTCTCTCTCTCTAACAATTTTTCCCGTCATTATAGTAATGACCTGGAAAAAAGACTATGTCTATCTATCTTCTGTTTGCACACCCCAAAAACCCCAAAACAAATGTGCACGCGCAAAACACCCCACATATACATACAAAAATTTGCAGGGCAACCCATATATGAAAGCCCATCCCCAAAAAACACCACACCCCAACCACACAAACCAAAAAAACCCCACACACACACACCACACACACTCACCACACCGTCACGCCCCGGGCGCGCACCCACCCCCCCTCCGCAAAACACAAACCACACATTCACCCCACGCGCGCGTGGCGCCATGCGCACACAGACAGTGACAAACACCCCAAAACCACACACCCACACACACACACACACACACACACACCCACCCCAAAACCACACACACCCACACCGATATGGGTTGTGCAAGTTTCCCCTTCTCTCTCTCTCTCTTCTTTTCTCTCTCTTCTCTCTCTCTCTCTCTCTCTTCTCTCTTCTCTCCCCTTTTCTCTGTTTCTGTCTCTCCCTCTCTCTCTCTCTCTCTTCTCTCTCTCCCCTCTCCCCTCTCTCTCTCTCTTTTCCCCCCAACCCCCTCAGCCTCAGAATAAACCCCCAAAAACCTCCGGGCTTTCAGTCACCCCCCCCCCCCCCCGGGCCCCACTCCCTCGTTCCCCCCCCCCCCCCCCCCCCACCCCCAAGGCCCCCTCAGCGCCTCTCTGTTTAAATTTTTGGGAAAGCTTTTTCCCCCAAAAGGGAGGGAATTCCCTTTTAATTGAAAAATGGAAGAAAAACGCCTCAGAAAAGGAAAAAAAGCTCTTTAATTTTTGGGGGGGATGGGGGCGAGGGGGAACCAGGGCTTTATACCGTCTTTCATTTTATCCCACAAGCGCGTTTGCCTTTTGCTATCTGAAAAAACCGTTAAAAATGGATACCCCGGCGCTTTTGGAAAATGGAACAGGCCGTACCCCCCTCACTGTCGAAAGAGGTTCCCCCTTGGGGAAACAGCGCCTTTTTCAGGACTTGTTTCGAGTGGGCCCCGTGACTTTTTAAAAGCGTTCCGCTGAGTTTATTTTTTATTTTTTTGTTTTTTTTTTTGTTATGGGGTTTTTTTTTTTTTTTTTTTTTCCTTTTCCCTTTTTTTTTTTTAGTAGGGCCCAGGTGAAAGTTTGTGGGTAGATAAGAAAGGGTTTTTTTCTGAACGGAAATCCTCGATGGAGAGCAGGGATGGATTTTTTTGGTTTAAAAGGGGACAAAAAAAAACGTGGGAGGGAGAGGAGGGGTGGGGGTGGGGGTTGGGGAACATGCTGTTTTAAAATTTAGTACACAGCCCTACCGTGAGCTTTTACAACTAAAATCTTATCGGGTGGGGGGGTAGTTTTTTATTTACTAAAAAAAAAAAAGGTATGCGGTTAGAAAAAGGGGACATAGTTGGGTGGTAGTGGGTGGGCAGTTTTTGCTAAAAACCCCAAAGGTTTGGTGGGGGCAAAGGGAAAAGACGGAGGGGGGGAGGAGGAGGGGGGGAGGAAAGGGGGTGTGAGGGTTGGTTTTAGGGGTGTGGTGTGTTTTTTTTGTGTGCGTGCGTGCGCCCCGGTGCTTTGCGCCCCGTGGTGCGTGCGTGCGTGCGTGCTTTGCGTGCGTGCGTGCTTTGGCGTGCGTGCGTGTTGTGTGTGCGTGCGTGCGGGGGGTGCGTGCGTGCGTGTGTGTGGTGTGTGTGTGGTGTGTGTGTGTGTGTGTTTGTGTGGGGTTGTTGTGGGGTGTGGTGTGTGTTTTTGAGGCGGTGAGCGTACAGCAAAAATGATGGGAGGAGAAGAAATTTTTTAAAAAGCCCCACGGGGAGACTGAACCAAAAAGGCCCTTTAACTTCTAAACCTTTAAAGCGATTATGTGTCCTTTACCCCCCCATTCTTTTTACTCAGCCCTTTTTCATTCGTTCGTTCTTTCACACAAAACCCCGCGCGCGGGGCGCGCCCCCACCCCCCCCCACTCACACCCACAACACAACACACCACACCAACAGGGAGTTTTCCCCTCTTTCACATAAAAACCCACACACATACAAAACACACACACACAACACACCCCCTCACGGAGCACGAAACCTCTTGCAACCCTCTCACTCCCCCCCTCTGCACACACCACACGCACCCCACCCCACCCCAAACACACGCACACGCACGCACGAAAGCACGCACGCACGCCCCGCCGCACGCACGCACGCACGCAGCCCCACACACACCCCACACACCCACAAAACCACACCCAACATAGGGTATACCCCATATGCTTGTAAAACCTACGGATTTCTATGTGAACAAAAAAATTACACTTATTCATAATCTAATTTTCGTACTGATACTTTGTTTTATCTTTCCCTAAGTTTGGCACTCCCCCCCCCCCTCCTCCTTTTCTCTCCCCTTTTCCTCTCTCTCTCTCTCTCTCTCTCTCTCTCTCTCTCTCTCTCTCTCTCTCTCTCTCTCTCTCTTTTTTCATCAAATGCACTTCTCGGGAAACAGCAAGAGAAAAGAAGACGAAAGGAAAAAAAACTAAAAAAAAAAAATGAAACAAAAAAACAAAAAAAAAACACAAAAAAATAGAGAGAGAAAAAAAAACAGGAGGAAAATATAAAAGGGAAGATAAGGAGAAAAAAAAAAATAGGGGATAAATGAAAAAAATTTTTAAAAAACCAAACTTTTTCAGAAAACCCAAAAGGAAGAATATACGAGGGAAGGAGGGAAATACTAATCCGCACCTACATGATAACGAAGAAAGAAAGGAAAAAAAAAGGAAAAAAAAAAGGAAAAAAAAAAAAGGAAAGAAAAAAAAGGTAGAAAGGGGGGAAAGGGAAAGGTTTAGGAAGGAAGAAAGAAAGAAAAAAAAAAAAGAAAGTGGGGAAAGAAAGAGAGAAAGAAAGGTGGGAAAAGGGAGGAAGGAAGGGGGGAAGGAAGAAAAAAAGGGAAAGGGGAAAGAAAGCAAACGAAAAAAAGAGGGGGAAAGAAAGAAAAAAAAGGTAAAAAGGAAAGGGAAAGGGAAAGGGAAAGGGAAAGGGAAGGGGGAAGGAAGGAAGAAAAAAAGGAAGGAAGAAAGAAAGAAAAAAAAAGAGAGAAAGAAAGAAAGGTAAAAAGGAAGGAAGGGAAGGAAAAAAGGGAAGGGGAAGGAAGAAAAAAAGGGTTTAGAAAGGGGGGGAAAAAAGAAGGAAAGAAAAAAAAAAAAGGAAATGAATGAAAAAGAAAGTAAAAGAAAAAGATCATCCAGTTTCGTAATTTCCCGGGGAAAACCTGTAATGGCACTCCACGGAGCAATCTAGCTTTAATTTAAATTAAAAAAAAAAAAAAAAGGGAAAGGGCAAAAAAAAAGAACAAAGATTTTTTGGAACCCCCCTAAAAACAAAATGACGACATTCTAGAAACCGAGCTTTTCTGGCTCCCGAAGGAGCGAGGGCCCTTCCCCCATCCAGTCTTGTGTGTTTTGTACTAAATTTTTGGAAAATGTTCCCATCACAGATGCGTTTAAAGTCGGGCAAGTGCCCCGGGGCCCGTCATTGATGTTTTCCGTGTCCTCTTTAAAAACGGGGTTTGCCCCCAATCCTGTTGCGCGCTGGAATCGCTGGTCCCCCTGAGAGGAAATGCCTGGAGAGGGTTTGGGAGAGGAAGGGAGGTGGGGTTGGAAGGGGGGGGTGGTGGGTGGGTGGGTGGGTTTAAATGGGGGGGGGAGTCTGCCGGAAAGGGGGAGAAACTGATAGAGGGAAAGGGAAAAAGGGGGGAGTGGGGAAGGGGGGGGGGGGGGGGGGGTGGCAAAGGGAGAGTGGAAACGAAAATTTTTTTAGTTTCGAGGCTAGAACCCACGGGGATGATAGAGAGGGGAGAGAGGAAAAGAGAGGAGAGAGAGAGAGGAGGAGGACGGAGTGCGGAGAGAAGGGGAGAGAGGGAGAGAGAGAGTTTTTGTATGAGGAGAGTAAAGGGAAGAGTGGGGAGGGGAGAGGAGGATGGGGAAAGTCCCCGATGAGTGGGTCCCTCCGTGGTGCGTGTTCGTTTGGGCCTTTTTGGGATTTTGAGAGGAGAGGGGAGAGAGAGAGAAGGGTTGGGGGGGTGTGAGGGGGAGAGGGGTTTAGAGAGGAGAGAGAGAGAGAAATAACACTCGCCCGTTTTATAGTCGAAGGATATCCGTAAGAAATCAAACATTTTTGGTTTGACACGTCCCGCGGGTATTCTGGTTTTTTTTTTTTTTGTTAAAAAAAAAAAATTTTTTCTTAACAATTTTCCGTTTTGTCCTTTTTCTCACACCCCGCACCTTGTTCCCTCCCCCGTGTTGTGTGTGTGTGTGTGTGTTTGTGTTTTGGGTGTGTGTTTTGTGTGTGTGTGTGTGTGTGTGTTATGGGGTGTGTGTTTTTGTGTGTGTGGGTGTGTGTGTGTGTGTGTGTGTGTGTGTGGTTTTTTATCCAGCAAGTGCACCAAAAAAAAGCAATACTGGCTCAAACTGAGAACCCCTTTTTTCTTTTAAGGGGGACGAGGGGAGACAGAGGGAAAATTTTGGGTTTTTTGGAGGGACGGGGGGGAACAGGCTTTTTTGAAGGGGGGGGGGGGGCGGGGCTGGGAAATGAAGGGGGGGGGGGGGGGGGGCGATGGGTGGGCTGGTCACAGGTTTGGAAAAAGGGGGGGGGGGGTTCCCGCAGGGTTGGGGCTTCATGCGTTGGGGAAAGGGTGGGGGGTAAAAGGTAAGTTAGGAGGAGATTTATTTACTTGCAAATTTGTGAAGAAGTCAAACACTGTTGTTTCTTGGGAAAACCGCGGACACAAGGTTGCTCAGGGGATTTTTTTCAGTTGTTGGGTTTTTGGTTTTTGGGTTTTTGTTTTTTTTTGTTGTTTTTGTTTTTGGGTGTTCTTCTTCTTCTTTTCTTCTTTTCTTCTTATTTATTTTTCATCATATCATCATTCTTATCATCTTTATAAAATTTTCTTCTTCAATTTTTTTATTTTTCTTCTTTTTTCTTCTTCTTCGTTTTTCTTCTTCTTCTTCTTTTTCTCCTTTTTCCCTCCTCATCCTCCTCCTCTTTTTTTTCTTCTTCTTTTTCTTCTTTTCTTTTTTCCTTTATCTTTTCTTCTTTTTCTTTTTTTCTTCTTTTTTTTTCTTTTATTCTTCTTTTCTTCTTCTTCTTCTTTTCTTTTTCATTCAAAACATCATTTTATCATCATCATTTCTTTATCTTTTTTTTTATTTTTCTTTTTTCTTTTTTCTTCTTTCTTCTTCTTCTTCTTCTTTCCTTTCCCTTTCCCTTTTTCCCTTTCCCTTTCCCTTCCCTTCCCTTTCCCTTTCCTTCCTCCTCCCCCCTCCTTTTCTTTTTGTACTAAACAAAAGAAATTTTTCTTTGGGGGTCGGGGAAATTTAAGCTGATTTGGGGGAGGAGATCCCCCAAGGGCCAAAGGGGGGGGAGGGAGAGGGGGGGGGGGGGTGTCCAAAATTTTTGCCTTATTTCTTTTTTTACCCCGTTCCATGGGCCATTTTTTATTTCTAATTCAAAAAAAAAGAACAACAACAACAACAACAATAGTAACACCAACAGAGATGTTGCGCTTCAAAAAAAGCTGCCTGAAACTGAGCAATGATTTGGTGATTTATCTCTAATGACAGGCGTATGGTCTGCAGCGCCGATTGGAAAGATGGCGTGCGCTGCGAACAGCGGTCGTTTTTCACTGGTTTGGATCAATGGCTCTGGACGATATCATGTTTTGTTTGTTTCCTTGTTTGTGTATTTTTTCTCTCTCTCTCTCTCTCTCTCTCTCTCTTTTCTCTCTCTCTCTCTCTCTCCCTCTCTCTTCTCTCTCTCTCTTCTGTCCCCTCTCTCCTTCTCTCTCTCTCTCTCTCTCTCTCTCTCTCACTCACCTTCCTCTTTGATGTCTCTCTCACCCTCTCCGTCTTCTTCTCTTTCTTTCCTGATGTCTCTATACTTTCTCCCCCCCCTCCCCTTTATCTCTCTTCCCCCCTGACCACCCACATGCCTTTTTTCTTTCTTGAATGTCTCTCTCTAACCTGTCTATCTCCACGTCTGCTTTTCTCTCTGTCTTACACTCTGTATTCGCGAGTCTATGTCTTTCTTCCATTCTCAACCCCCCCCCCCCCCCCCTTTTCTTTTTCCCCACCTCCTTCGCTCGATCTTTCTGTCAATCCCAGCTCAGTCATCCTGACCCCCCCCCCCCCCCCCCCACACACACACACACACCTCCCCTCTCGCACCTCCCATTCCTCTTTACCCCTCTATTTGTCTGTCTGTCAGCCTGTCTCTGTCTGTCTG
>CM031596.1:49918179-49920679 GCA_018398815.1 Conus ventricosus
TCCTCACACCTACTCCATCTACGTGATACCTTGCTGTTCCTCACACCTACTCCATCTTGCCTGATACCTTGCTGTTCCTCACACCTACTCCATCTACTATACCTTGCTGTTCCTCACACCTACTCCATCTACTGATACCTTGCTGTTCCTCACACCTACTCCATCTACTGATACCTTGCTGTTCCTCACACCTACTCCATCTACTGATACCTTGCTGTTCCTCACACCTACTCCATCTACGTGATACCTTGCTGTTCCTCACACCTACTCCATCTACGTGATACCTTGCTGTTCCTCCCACCTACTCCTCTACGTGTTATACCCTGCTGTTCCTCACACCTACTCCATCTACGTGATACCTTGCTGTTCCTCACACCTACTCCATCTACGTGATACCTTGCTGTTCCTCACACCTACTCCATCTACGTGATACCTTGCTGTTCCTCACACCTACTCCATCTACGTGATACCTTGCTGTTCCTCACACCTACTCCATCTACTGATACCTTGCTGTTCCTCACACCTACTCCATCTACCTGATACCTTGCTGTTCCTCACACCTACTCCATCTACGTGATACCTGCTGTTCCTCACACCTACTCCATCTACGTGATACCTTGCTGTCCTCACACCTACTCCATCTACGTGATACCTTGCTGTTCCTCCCACCTACTCCACTACGTATACCTTGCTGTCCTCACACTACTCCATCTACCTGATACCTTGCTGTTCCTCACACCTACTCCATCTACGTGATACCTTGCTGTTTCCTCACACCTACTCCATCTACGTGAACCTTGCTGTTCCTCACACCTACTCCATCTACCTGATACCTTGCTGTTCCTCACACCTACCCATCTACGTGATACCTTGCTGTTCCTCACACCCTACTCCATCTACGTGATACCTTGCTGTTCCTCACACCTACTCCATCTACGTGATACCTTGCTGTTCTCACACCTACTCCATCTACGTGATACCTTGCTGTTCCTCACACCTACTCCATCTACGTGATCCTTGCTGTTCCTCACACCTACTCCATCTACGTGATACCTTGCTGTTCCTCACACCTACTCCATCTACGTGATACCTTGCTGTTCCTCCCCCCTACTCCATCTACGTGATACCTTGCTGTTCCTCCCCCCTACTCCATCTACGTGATACCTTGCTGTTCCTCCCCCCTACTCCATCTACGTGATACCTTGCTGTTCCTCCCCCCTACTCCATCTAACGTGATACCTTGCTGTTCCTCCCCCTACTCCATCTACGTGATACCTTGCTGTTCCTCCCCCCTACTCCATCTACGTGATACCTTGCTGTTCCTCCACACCGTCTCCGGAACCTTTCTTCCTTTCCTGCCATCCCTTCCCCTCCGCTGCTCCCGCCTGTGTGTGTGTGTGTGTGTGTGTGTGTGGTGTGTGTGTGTGTGTGTGTGTGTGTGTGTGTGTGTGTGTGTGTGTGTGTGTGTGTGTGTGTGTGTGTGTGTGTGTGTGTGTGTGGCGTGCGAGCGTCTGTCTGTCTGTCTGTCTGTCTGTCTGTCTGTCTCTCATCTCTCTCTCTCTCTCTCTCTCTCATCTCCTCTCTCTCTCTCTGTTGTGTGTGTGTGTGTGTGGTGTGTGTGTGTGTGTGTGTGTGTGTGTGTGTGTGTCTCACTCTCTCTCTCTCTCTCTCTCTCCTCTCTCTCTCTCTCTCTCTCTCTCTCTCTCTCTCTCTCTCTCTCTCCCTTCAGACTGTAACAGGAAATAATTCGTTGCAAGTGAGAGAGGCAGGAAAGGTGGGTGGATGGGGCCTGGAAGGATGGGGGGGGGGGGGGGATGACTGGTGTGTTGGGGCTGGTAGGTCGAGGGGGGGGGAGGGGAGTAAGTTCAATACAGACAGAACCTTCATCAATATATCTTCCAAGCAGCTACCCTGCTGATAAACGGGGGTCTTTATTTCGTGCATTCTTTTTTTTTCCTCTCTGCTGGAGCAATCTGTTGGGGATCTCTCCCCAGTCGTTAGGGGATTATTCTTCCTTGGCTGCCTCAAGTGGCCACGCTCCGTGCTTCTGGCAGAATTACAAGGTGCACTTGTTTACATCGGAGGCCAGGGGAAGCGGCGAACTAACAGAAACATCGTTCGGTGGTTGATGGGAAATGCGTGGGAAAGGTTAGTTAGGCCCTACTTTGTAACACACTCTCTGTGCCTGTCTGTCTGTCGGTCGGTCTGTTCGTCTGTCTGTCTGTCTGTCTGTCTCCCTCTCAGTATATTTTCAATTTTTAACGTAGTTCTCTGGCCTGTCTTTGTCCTTATCTTTAGCTGTTTGTCTGTCTGTCTGTCTGTCTGTCTCTTTCCTTGTATAATCTATCCCTCTCATTTCGCATTTCTCTGTGTTGAAGACTGCTGGAGTATATAGGAAGATCTGGAAAGAGTGGTTATTACCAAGTAACTATTCGCGACATATTCGCGAATACACCCCCCCCCCCCCCCCCCCCGCCCTACCTCCAACTCCTTCCTGTCC
>CM031596.1:49933179-49935679 GCA_018398815.1 Conus ventricosus
ATCCAAACGTTAGTGAAAGAATTGTTGAATTCTGTTCATTGCGAGGTTTGTTTATTATACAATGGACAATCACTCTTGTAAGAAAAGAAGAGAGACCCATCTCATTGCCAAACTTGGCACGCTACAGCCCCAAGGCATCAACATCCAACAGTAACACAAATATACATACCCACCACGTCATGACCAGTCGGCAATATCTTCCACCAACATACACACATACATATACACATACACACACCACCACCACCATACCCCCAACTACCCACTTCATACAGAAGTTGCAGCCCCTCCATTTTATTTTATTTTATTTTAGCTTATTTATTTATTTCCCCCCTCCCCCCCTACATCTGATCTTATTAGCATTACCCCCACCCCCACATACAACTACCCACACATAACTACTGTGATCACCATCACCACCCATTAAAGCCGGGTTTTTTTTTTATTGACTGACTTGTATTCCTTTTGCTTTTTTTATCGAATTAAAAAAATATTATTTTTATTATTTTTTTGGCCCCACTAAGCACTATTATGAATCCACCATAATCACTACCGTCACTAATATATCATACTATTCTACAAAACAAGCTACAAACCCCATTGTTTCGCACCCCCTCCGCCTCCACCCCCCCCCCCCCCCCCCCCCCCCCCTCCTCACTATTTCCTTTCCCATGATCCCCTCCTGGGTGACCTCGTTTCCGTCCGGCGGCCATTTTGATCGTGAGGCGAACATGAGAAGATAAGTGGTTTCTCGTTCTTCGTTTTCATTCTCCTAAATGTTATAAATTTGTTTTTGCCTGAAGAAGACCCAAGATGTCGAAATGCATTGCGTCTTGTCCTGTACTCTGTTTCTCTCTGTCCTTGGCGGTAACTAACTCCCGCTCTTTCTAAATTTTGCTTCATTTTCCGCCCACAGTCACTCCGTTTTGAAATGTACAAATTAAGTTGGCTTTTATATTAGTTGTAATCACTGATTGCAGTTCCAGTTCACGGTATTGCTGTTCTCGTCATTAATTCAATCGCATTTTGGGTTGAATTGTGCTTGTCTTGTGAAGCAACTGCTCCATTCAGATAGCAACTGTGGTTTAATCTGATTAAGAAATTGGTAACTAACTCTCTCTCTCTCTCTCTCTCTCTCTCTCTCTCTCTCTCTGCTACCCCCTCCCCCATCTCTCTGACCCTTCGTCTCTCCCCTTCACATACCCCACCCCTTCCTCTCTTTCTCTCCCACATTGATCTGGTAGTCGCGGCCTGCTGAAGTGTAAGATGTCGCAGGCCTGTTCCTCTCATGTCCGCAACGAATACAGAATGGTGTCCGGTTGCTTATTTGGTATTCTTTTGAAGTCACCGCTCTTTGAAGTTGACAGCGTCTTTGAAGGCTGCCGAACTGGTCGATCTAACGGCAGTTGGTCACAGTCTGCCTGCCATGTTCTCCGGGGTCGAAAGATGTGTGCATCATTGGCTGTTTGAAAGACGTGTGCACATTATTGGCTGTGTGAAAGATTCGTGCATCATTGGCTGTTTGAAGGACGTGTGCACATTATTGGCTGTGTGAAAGATGCGTGCACCATTGGCTGTTTGAAGGACGTGTGCACATTATTGGCCGTTTGAAAGATGTGTGCATCGTTGCTGTTTGAAAGATGTGTGCATCATTGCTGTTTAAAAGATGTGTGCATCATTAGCTGTTTGAAAGATGTGTATACATCACTGGCTATCTGAAAGATGTGCATCACAAGCTGTTTGAAAGATGTGTGCGTCATTGGCTGTTTGAAAGATGCGTGCATCATAGGTTGTTTGAAAGATGCGTGCATCATTGGCTGTTTGAAAGATGTGTGCATCATTGGCTGTTTGAGAGATGCATGCATCATAGGTTGTTTGAAAGGTGTGTGCATCATTGGCTGCTTGAGAGATGCATGCATCATAGGTTGTTTGAAAGATGTGTGCATCATTGGCTGTTTGAGAGATGCATGCATCATAGGTTGTTTTAAAGGTGTGTGCGTCAATGGCTGTACGAGAGATGCATGCATCATAGGTTGTTTGAAAGGTGTGTGCATCATTGGCTGCTTGAGAGATGCATGCATCATAGGTTGTTTTAAAGGTGTGTGCGTCAATGGCTGTTCGAAAGATGTGTGCGTCATTGGCTGTTTAAAAGATGCGTGCATCATTAGCTGTTTGAGAGATGTGTGCATCATTGGCTGTTTGAAAGATGTGTATACATCATTAGCTGTTTAAAAGATGTGTGCATCACTGGCTGTTTGAAAGATGTGTATTCATCATTGACTGAAAGATTTGTGCATCACTGGCTGTTTGAAAGATGTGTATTCATCATTGACTGAAAGATTTGTGCATCATTGGCTGTTTGAAAGATGTGATACATCATTGGCTGTTTGAAAGATGTTTATACATCATTTGCTGTTTTGAAGAAGTGTGCATCATTGGGTGTTTGAAAGATGTGTGCATGAGAATCTGTTCGAAAGACGCGCGTGGTGGTTTGAAAAAG
>CM031596.1:49940679-49948179 GCA_018398815.1 Conus ventricosus
GTATTCACAGAGACGGAGAGGTCAGACAGACAGATAGCTAGAGAATTTTTGTGTGCACGGTGTGGTGGAGAATAGACAAGCAGCTACAGAAGCTGTATTCACAGGGAAGCGGAGACAAGACAAACAGGTAGACAGAAAATTGAGGGACACACAGACTTGAGAGACGGGACTTTAGAGAAGCTGTATTCACAGGAAGCGGAGACAAGACAAACAGGTAGACAGAAAATTGAGGGACACACAGACTTGAGAGACGGGACTTTAGAGAAGCTGTATTCACAGGGAAGCGGAGACAAGACAAACAGGCAGACAGAAAATTGAGAGACACACAGACTTGAGAGACGGGACTTTAGAGAAGCTGTATTCACAGGGAAGCGGAGACAAGACAAACAGGTAGACAGAAAATTGAGAGACACACAGACTTGAGAGACGGGACTTTAGAGAAGCTGTATTCACAGGGAAGCGGAGACAAGACAAACAGGTAGACAGAAAATTGAGGGACACACAGACTTGAGAGACGGGACTTCAGAGAAGCTGTATTCGCCGGGGGACGGAGAAACTTGACATACGGGTAGCTAGAGAAGCTTTGGCAGAGCCACAGAGACCAGTCGAAGTAGCCAGAACAGTTTTTACAGAGATACAGACACAAGACAGAGTAGTAGCCAGAGACGTTTTCACAGAGATACAGACACAAGACAGAGTAGTGTCTAGAGAAGTTTTCACAAGAATACAGACACTAGACAAGTGGGTCTTCAGAGAAGGCGTTGTATAAGGATCGATGAGACCAGACAGACAGGTTGCTAGATACGATTTCGCCTTTACGGGGATGTAGAGATTTGGCAAACGGGTAGGTGGGCAAGGTTTTGTTTTTCACGGGATGCAGACCATAGACAGAAAGAGTGGTAGAAAGTCTTTTCTTTCCTTCACAAGAGCGCACTGACGGCGTAGTTTGGGGAGATATTTGTTACAGAGCTCAGAAACTAGAAAGACAGGTAACTAGAGAAAGAGCTTTATTAACTGGAGCGAAGATACTTAACAGACAGGTGCTTGTCAAAAGTGCTATGTTCTCAGGGACAGGGGAAAGTAGACAGGCAGATAGCGATACATGGTTTCGTACATGTTTCGTATGCAAGGGAATGCAGAAAGCAGATAGAGAGTTAGACAGAGAAGGTATTGTAATCAGAAGACAGCGCCTATACAGAGACGTACCGAGAGAAGGTGCTGTATTTACAGGAACGAAGAGGCAATACAGACCGTTAAGTTTTTCACAAGAACCGAGAGACTAAACAGACAAGGAATTAAAGAGGGTAATAGTGTTCACAGGGTGACTCTAGGAGATATTGTACTCCCAGAGACGCTTGACAGGTAGGTAACTTTAGAGGGTGTATTAATTAGAACAGAAAAACTAGTCAGACTTTAGCGAGTTGAAAATGTATTCAGAGGAACACTAGGCAGACCGCTTCAAGGATCTTGTTTTTACAGTAACAGAAAATATACAGGTAGCTAGGGAAGGTCTGGTATGTACAGGAACCACCAGTCCACACCGATAAGTAGCGAGAGAAAGTTTTGTATTTATAGGGAAGCAATGTCAAGACCGAGAAGTAGGTAGAGGATTTGATGTATTCATAGGGACGCGAACAGACAGGTAGCTAGATAAGGTGTTGCATCAAAGGAAAACAGAATCAAGACCGACAGGTAGGTACACAAGGTTTTGTATTCATAGGGACCCAAAGTCAAGAACAATAGGTGGAATGCTTTATATTCACAGGGACGCATAGTCTATATAGGTGTACATAGAAGGTCTTGTGTTCACAGAGAGGTAGACAGAGAAGGTCTTGTGTTCACAGGGACGCAAAATTTATATAGGTAGACAGAGAAGATCTTGTATTCACAGGGACGAAAGTAAATATAGGTAGATAGAGAAGGTCTTGTATTCACAGGGATGGAAAGTAAATACAGGTAGATAGAGAAGGTCTTGTATTCACAGGGACGAAAGTAAATATAGGTAGATAGAGAGGGTCTTGTATTCACAGGGACACAGAGTCAAGACCGACAGGTAAGTAGAAAAGGTAATGTAATCACAAGGACGCAAAATCTAAACAGGTAATAGAGAAAGCGTTGTACTCACAGGGACGCAGAGTCTTGATAGGTGGGCAGAGGTGTAGTATCCATAGGGATGCAAAGTCTGGACCAATAGGTTGTAGGGGTGTTGGATTCATAGGGACGTGAAGTTAAGATCAACAGGTTGGTAGAGAAAGTGTTGTATATATAGGGAAGCAAAGTTTAGATAGGTAGGTAGAGAAGATGCTGTCTTCACAGGGAAGCAGATTCTAGGTTGGTAGGTAGAGAAGGTGTTGTATTCACAGGGAAGATAAAGTCTAGGACGGTAGGTAGAGAAGGCGTTGTATTCACAGGGAAGATAAAGTCAAGGAAGGTAGCTAGAGAAGGTGTTGTATTCACAGGGAAGATAAAGTCTAGGAAGGTAGGTGGGGAATGTGTTGTATTCACAGGGAAGATAAAGTCTAGGAAGGTAGGTTGGGAATGTGTTGTATTCACAGGGAAGATAAAGTCTGGGAATAGGTAGAGAAGGTGGTGTATTCATAAGGAAGCAAAATCTAAATAGGAAGGTAGAGAAGGTGTTGTATTCACAGGGAAGATAAAGTCTAGGTAGTAGGCAGAGAAGGTGTTATATTCACAGGGAAGATAAAGCCTAGAAAGTAGAAGAGTAGGTGTTGTATTCACAGGGAAGCAAAGTCTAGGTAAGGTAAGTAGGAAGACGAGGTATTGTATTCAGAGTGACGCAAATTTTCGATCGACAGGCAGCTAGAGAATGTTTTGCACTTCCTAGCGACGCAAACTCTAAACAGGTAACTAGAGATGTAGTATTAACGGGGACTCACTCAAAGACCAGACGAGGGGCAGCCAGTAAAGGTGTATTCACACGGACACAGACAAAGAGACTCACAGGAGAGGAGAAGATAGGTGTTGGCATTTCATAACACCGACCACCCAGCGCGGCGGAAATTGCCAAGGCGCTCGCCGAACTGTAACATCCTGTCCCCAGGAGACCGAGAGGGAGACGGTGGCTGACAATGCTTTCTCTGGAACTGTCTGGAACTTCCATCCATTTTTCATGGATTACTTCAAACCCCGAATCTGATCTGGCCGGATCAGCGGCGGGTAATGCATTGGGTGGCGTGGGGTGGGGTGTGGGAGGGGGGTGGGGGGTGGGGAAGAGCAGGGGAGAAGTTGAAATATTTACATGGAAACGTCTGCAGAGAAGGCTAGCGAAGATCGTGTTGTGAATCATTTGTTGGGAGGGGGGGGAGGGGGGGAGGGGAGGGGGGGGGGGGATGCGAGTGATTGCTTTTGTTAAGGTCGAGTTTATCGAGTGGTGTTGAGTGTGTGTGTTGTGTTGTGTGTGTGTGTGTTGTGTTTTGGGTGAGTGGTGTTAGTGATGTGAGTTGTTGTGTGTTGTAGTGTGTGTGTGTTATGTGTGTGAGCTTGCGGCGTGAGTGCGTGCGTGCGTGCGTGCGTGCGTGCGTGCGTGAGTGCGTGTGTGTGTTTGGATAATTTATGTTGTCGGTGATCGCGATGAACCGTCTGTCTGTCTGTCTGTCTGTCTGTCTCCCTCTCTCTACTCTCTCTCCTCTCACTCTCTCTCCTTCTCTCTCTCTCCTTCTCTCTCTCTCTCCCTCTTCGAATCCTTTACGTCAACCTGAGAAATATTTAGCTGTTATTAACAATCTTAAATTTGTGCAAAGTGTTCGTGAGATTCGATTTGGTATTAGTGATTTGAAATGTCCATCTAAGACTATATACTAAACTCCAAGAACTGTCGCATTCTGTAATCAAATCGAGGACGAAACACATTATTATTTTTTCATTGTTTGTCCATTCTAATAGATTAAGAGAATAAATTATATTTCCTCAGACAATAAATGTTTCATCAAGAGTGTCATTGCTTCTTTAACTGCACAATGAGAAGAGAAAATGTAACAAGCTATTCTACTTTTATAAAGAGCACTGAAACGAAGAGAGGAACGTGATCCGTTAAAACCCAAATGCCAGAGTGATTCATAAAAGAAACTTTATGTTATGCAAATATTCTCTATTATAATTTTTCAAATATGCCCGAGCGCGTGGTGAGTTCATTACTTTTTGGTTCTTGACCTCTTGCAGATGGATCTGGCGGTGCCTTTGCAATTAAAGTAAATTGGGTTGAGTGAGTCTCTCTCTCTCTCCTCTCTCTCCTCTCATTCTCTCTCTCTCTCTCTCTTCTTCTTCTTCTTCTCTTCTTCTCTTCTTTTTCTTCCCTCCCCGCCCTCCCTCTCTCTTCCTGAACCCCCCTCTCTCCCTGACACACACATAAAACACAGACATATACACACAATCACCAATGCGCGCACATGCACACACACTCACAACATACACTCAAACACGTAAGGCGCACTGTGATATGCACACACACACCACTACACACACACACACACACACACACACTCATCACACACACACACACGCACGCACGCACGCACGCACGCACGCACGCAAACGCACTAGCGCGGCACACACACACACACACACCACACACACACACGAGCCACCGCGCGCACATACACACACACACACCACACACCACACACCACACACAAACCACACACACACACACACACACACACACACACACACACACATACACACACAATATATATATATATATACAATATATATATATATATCTATATATATCATATATATATATAAAATAGTATGAAATCTGAACATTTAAGTAGTGGGGGAAAACAAGTGCCGGTTAACAATTTCTTCCATCATTATAGCAAAGACTTGGCAAAGATACAAAACCGCGCTACGCACGCGCAAACACACACACACCCACACACACACAACACACACACACCCACACACACACACACACACAAACACAACACACACACACACACACATCACACACACTGACAGACCCGCTACGCACGCACAGCAACGCACTCGCGCGCGCGCGAGCGCGCCGCGCACACACACACACACATTTCTTCTCTCCATCCTTTTAAACATCCACGTCCACCCTACTTCCTTTAATATATATATGGCCACACATTATCACCACTGTCAGACCTTCTAGTCATCTAACTGCCACCTTTCCACACCCCCCTCTTCCCCAAACTCTTACAACTTCCTTTAAACAATTATATCTTTGGGCAGAAGGAAAAAAAAATCCCAGACAATTTTGAATGATGAAATGAACTGGAAACAATGCTGTGTATGATGATAGCGACTCTTGCTGCTGTTATGTTTCATGCAAGTCCAACAAGCAAAGATCTTTTCATATAAACCACCAGTGACTGTGCTGCTCTATGGGGGGCCCAGCCCACGCTATGAGTCGTTCGCTCTGTCAGGTAAAACCCGGCTGTGAACCTGTTCATATTCTCGTTTTTTTTTTTCGTTCCAGACTGGGATTACTCGGGGCTATAGAAGAGAGGTAGGAAGGTTAGTGGGGTTGGATGTGGTGAAGCAGTGGGTCGGTGGTGGTGGTGGTGGTGGTGGTTGAGTTGTGGTGTGTAATAGGCACATCTTGTATTCTGTTTTTCTTACTCAGTTAGAAGCCGGATTAGCGGCGCCTGTCTTGGGCTAAATCCAATCCTGCGTGTCTTTCTTTGTAGTGAGGATGTAAGCATGGAATTACCAGCGCCTATGTCCTGCCTCCAGTCCTGGCTGCTGTCCGTCGATCTCCTTGTTCTTGTTCTTGTTCTTTTTTTGTCTGCCTGCCTGCCTGTCTGTCTGCCAGCCTGACTGTCCGTCCCGTCTGCTGTCTGTCTGTCTGTCTGTCTGTCTGTCCTGTCTGTCTCCTCTCTCATCGCCTCTCTCTCGCTCTCTCTCTCTCTCTCAAAGAACTCATCTCTCCTCATCTCCTTCTCATCTCATCCTCTCTCTCTCTCTCTCTCAATTCGATCATCTCTTCTCTCTCCTCACTCTCTCTCAACAGACAAAAACTACCCGTCGAAGTAGCCAATAAAGGAGGACTTTGGACCAACTTTTCTCTGTGATGCCTTTGAACTGTTTATTCTTTGTCTCCGACAGCATTAACTTGTTAAAAGAACTGTTAGTGGATTGCTAAACCAACTGAATAATTTGTCAAATGTTGCTGATAAAGCAAAGTCATTTTTTTTTAGTGTGTTTTTTTATTAATAATAAAAGTTGATACTTAGCTTCCATGAAGACGGATGGTACGAAACAGTCACAAACCAGGTGATCAATGCTGACATCCCGACAAGTATTTAGGAATACTTTTATAGTGTACGTTGAGTTTTGTGTACGACATCCTAATAGAATAAAAAAAGCATTGTTTTCTAACATGCAAGATTGAAATCGTTTAAGTAAACTTCCCTGAAATTGTTCTTAGAATCTTTGTTAAAAATACAACTTTGTATGCAATAATGGGTTGCTAAATTGCGAGATTATTCAAATGCGTGGGATGCTGACTGTGACTGTGTTTATTGCTTTGACGAATTTAGATGTTAGACAAACAGACCTCTAATGACCATTTTGGCGAAACAGACAGATACCTAACATAACGTTCGGTTCAGGCAGTTCAGTGCACAAGATGCTGTTTGGAACTGATGCAGTTAGGAGAACACAGACTACCCAGTACAATGTATGAAATGTTGTATAACAAGATATAAGGGGGGAAGAAAACTGATGACAGAGACACGTCCTTGTCTGTGGTGATGAGGCTTTGGCTGTGCGTGAATTAAACCAAGGTGTTGATGACATAAAAGTATTTATTTAAGATTATTATCGACCACGTTTAATTCACTGTAGATTGCAGAAATGGCACGATCACACAAAAAACAAAGAGAGATTTCATAGTGTAAAATGTTAGTACATACATCACTTTAGACCTTATTTTATTTAAATTGAATCTCAATCTTCGATGGTGAAGTGACAAGATTTGAATAGGTATATCAACATTAGAAAGTGCAATGCTTACAGATATAGGAGAATTTATTCTCAGATTTACATTTTAGATGTATAAGAATGATTAACCGAAAGTGAAGCGCATTTCGTATTGTGCTGATCAGGGCTAGGTGAACTTGGAAAGAAATTTATGCCAGCCAAAATATTATCGACAGCCATGCCTGAAAAAAAGGTATATATTAGGTCTCATTTATAATCAGGTTGGAAAATATGTGCGTTGTACTTCAACAACGCTGAAAGGTAAGAGAAATCGCGACCTCAAACACTTCGCATTACACATAAGAATATCTGTCCTTTGGTATTCTGTCTTTATTTTTGTTCACTAATCCATCCGCTCCCGCCCCTCTCATGCGGGGCCATGGCCATAAATGAATGAAGCATTGTCATTGCATTCTTTCTCTCTCTCTCTCATCTCCTCGATTCTCTCTCGTCTCTCTCTCTCTCTCTCGCTCCCGCTCTCACTCTCTCTCTCTCTCTGCGCCCCACCCCCCACCCCGCTTTCTCCTC
>CM031596.1:49968179-49975679 GCA_018398815.1 Conus ventricosus
CCATTCTTGCCATCTACTATCAACCAGTCTTGTACGAACCATTCGGATAAAAGTCGGTTCATCTCCTACACCCTGATTTAACCAGACATAACCAAAGCCTAATTCATATAACTTAATTCTCAACTTTGTTGCCCAGTTTGGTTTTCCCCTAGCATCCAGATTACACAACATGTTATAAGCTTTCTTTGGTAACCTAGAATCGTTCATTTTTATCAGTTTCAACCAGTAACGAATACATCTAACTGCAGAATTCAGATATATTGGATACCTATTAGTTTCCCCATAAATCAAATCATTAGATGTTTGTAGTGAAACCCCAAGAAATTTCTTTAAATCAAATAAATGTACTTTCTCACAATTCACTGCAGCTTTATCCAGACCCCAGATTTCAGCACCATATTGGACAATGGGCTGGATTTGGAAGTCAAATAGTTTTACAAATATTTCAAATGATTGATTTCCAGACTTGATAATTTCCTCATAATACACAAAGCAGCATGTTTTGCTTTGCTTGCTAGATCTTTACAAGCAAAGTTAAAACTCAATTTGGTTGAAAAATAAATTCCTAAATATTTGTAGACATTCACGACTGGCATAGGTATTCCATTATAATTCCAATGTGCTCTTGCACCTAAATAGCCACCTTTCCTGAATACAATTATATTACTTTTCTGCACTGTCAGTTGTAGAGAAGAAGCAGCATGCCATAAATTATTCAATTGTCTTTGTAAACCGATAACTGTTTCAGACAACAAAACACACACACACACACACACACACACACACACACACACACACAGAGAGAGAGAGAGAGAGAGAGAGAGAGAGAGAGAGAGAGAGAGAGAGAGAGAGAGAGAGAAATGGAACGTCACCACCACCATCACCGTCACCATCACCACTACGACACATAAATGTTCACATAGCCTACATCTGCAACTTGGTTAGAACAACAGTGATTATACGAGGACGTTGTTGTTGTTGTTGTTGTTGTTGTTGTTGTTGTTGTTGTTGTTGTTGTTGCCGTTTTTCATCATAATGATAATGACTTCGAGGATCAAGATGACAATAGTTATGACAGTATTCTCTCTCTCTCTCTCTCTCTCTCTCTCTCTCTCTCTCTCTCTCTCTCTCTCTCTCTCTCTCTTCTCTTATCAAATAAACACGCACACACACACGCACGCACACACACACACACACACACACACACACATACACACACACACACACACACACACACACACACACACACACACACACACACACACACACACACACACACACACCACACACACGCACGCACGCACTGACTGACTGACTGAAAACCATTTACTGTCAGATTAACATAGTGTTGTACTAACATAGTGTTGTGCGTGCACGCACGCACACACACACACACACACACACACACACACACACACACACACACACACACACACACACCACACACTCTACACACACACACACACACACACACACACACACACACACACACACACACACACACACACACACACACACACACATTTGACAAGATTGTAGTCTTTTCAGACCCGTGTACCATCACTATCAACGTTGTAAGTGGTCAATATGAGCAGATGCAGATCAGAGCTGCAGGGGTAAAGAGAATGACGGTGAGTCAGATTGGCAGTCACTGGGTTTCTCTGACAAGCCGCAAATAGTGCATGATTCATTCCCTTTCTGCCATTATTGATGACGCGCAAACAGATCTAGGATATCATTTCATCTAGCCCACATATTTGCTGCCCTTTTGTATGCCGCCGCTACTCTCTCTCTCTCTCTCTGTCTCTCTCTCTCTCTTCTCTCTCTCTCTCTCTCTCTCTCTCTCTCTCTCTCTCTCTCTCTCTCTCTCTCTCGTAATTCAGTGAAATCACTTGCCAGATACATTGCAGAGGCATTGAAGATACGCGCAGAAGTTATCATCAACTAGAACTTACGATGTTCAATGAAAAAAAATGAATGCTACAGGAAGTAGTAAAATATTTTGGTTATCGTATTTACATATTCAATTACATATTAATCTGGATGGTCGTGATACTGGCCTATTTTGCTTGTATTTCAAGCTTCCAATTGATGGATGTTTCTTTTATGTTGTTACTTTCGCTTCGATATGATTATCAATTTTTGTGCTTTACCCCCCATGTCACTAAGGCTTGTATAGCTAATGACATTAAACATGTTCAGTGTTCAGTGTTCTCTGTGTGTGTGTGTGTGTGTGTGTGTGTGTGTGTGTGTGTGTGTGTGTGTGTGTGTGTGTGTGTGTGTGTGAATGTATGTGTATGTGTGATTGTGTGTGTATGTGCGCACGCGCGCGTGTGTGTGTAGTGTCATGATTGTGATAAACTGTCTGCAGTGTCATGATTGTGATAAACTGTCTGCAGTGTATTCATTGTGATAAACTGTCTGCAGTACATTCATTGTGATAAATTGTCTACAGTGTCGTGACTGTGATGAACTGTCTGCAGTGTCGTGACTGTGATAATCTGTCCACAGTGTCATGACTGTGATAAACTGTCTGCAGTGTCGTGACTGTGATAAACTGTCTCCAGTGTCACGACTGTGATAAAGTGTCTGCAGTGTCGTGACTGTGATAACCTGTCCACAGTGTCACGACTGTGATAAACTGTCCACAGTGTCACGACTGTGATAAACTGTCTACAGTGTCGTGACTGTGATAAACTGTCTGCAGTGTCGTGACTGTGATAAACTGTCTGCAGTGTCGTGACTGTGATAAACTGTCTGCAGTGTCGTGACTGTGATTAACTGTGTGCAGTGTCACGACTGTGATAAACTGTCTACAGTGTGACGACTGTGATAAACTGTCCACAGTGTCACGACTATGATAAACTGTCTACAGTGTCGTGACTGTGATAAACTGTCTACAGTGTCGTGACTGTGATAAACTGTCTGCAGTGTCGTGACTGTGTTAAACTGTCTGCAGTGTCGTGACTGTGATAAACTGTCTGCAGTGTCGTGACTGTGTTAAACTGTCTGCAGTGTCGTGACTGTGATAAACTGTCTGCAGTGTCGTGACTGTGTTAAACTGTCTGCAGTGTCGTGACTGTGATAAACTGTCTGCAGTGTCATGACTGTGATAAACTGTCCACAGTGTCATGACTGTGATAAACTGTCCAGTGTCATGATTGTGAATAACTGTCCACAGTGTCATAACAGTAACGAACTGTCTGTAAACACATAATGGTGACAAACTTGCTGTAAAGTCACGACAGTGATAAATCATCTGCTGGGCCATGACAATAATCAACTGTCTGCGGGATCGTGACAGCACAGAATTATCCGTAGGGTCAGGATAATTATAAACTGTGCACAAAGTCATTACAGTGATAAGGTGTCTGCGATGTCATGACAGTTATAATAAAATGTCTACAAACTCATGGCAATAATGAACTGTCTGAAGTACCATGACAGTTATTTTCTACAGCGGTAAATGTTTCATGTTCATGTCGATAAGAATTAGACAAAGAGGCAAAGAGGAAGAGGAAAACAAAGCTAGCGAGGGAAGCAAGCGATTGCTGGCAGCAATTAGACACGTGGAGATAATCTTTTCTTATATGGCAGAAAAATATTAACTGTGTATCTTGCATGCTTACAACTGATGGATGCATAGTTTCTATGTGTGCCTCATAAATAGGGGCCTCGGACCTCGCTACATTTGGTAAACTCTGTATTTAGCTGACTATGCCAAGCAGCTATTTGCGTCTATGTGTGTTCTTGGTTTCTCTCTTACCTTTTTTTTTCTGTTTGTTTGCAAATTGAGCTTTTTCTTTTTCAAGTTTTATCTTTATTTTGCGACTTTATGTTAACATTAATGCCTATTTTGAATATTGCGAAATCGAAAAACGTGTTTAAGGCAAACATTCTGAACCCATCACAGAAATAAAAAGCTTTCAAGCCATCCTCGTTTATTTGAGTTTTTGCAAGAATAAACTCTGTAGTTCAAATTGATGTCAGTTATAAACACTCTCTCCCCAAGTCATAGCCGGCATAAACTCTGGACTCCAAGTAACATCTCAGTAATAAAGCGCGTTGTTCCCGATCTCAAACGCCAGTAAATAACCATTTTGTGTAGCAGACCTCTCTATGATTTGTACAGGCATGAAGTCACTTTCATTCAATGGAACTTTCTCTGTTTCTGAATGGTCTCCCTTTTCTTTTGTTCTGTGTGCCTTTCGCCTGGATATGTGCTAGGTGAATAATGCTGCTAGCAGTACTAGTTTAGAGTTATCTACCTTAACTAGTTTCATTATGGAACCAAAGATAGCTTCTTTGCATATTGTTCACTGTTTACATATTCCCCCTATACGAGAGTTCCCTTCGTTTTGTGTTTAACTGTGATTTAAGTTCAATCCAAATTCGAAAACAATGTCGACACATATGAGGTAAAAAAAAAAAAAAGCATATGAAATTTACGTGTTTTTCGTAATAGTTTTACATTCATCTAATTTTATTTCCCTAAAAAATTGCTTGTTCCTGTTTCGTTTCGCTTTGATTTATCGCATTTAACAGTGTTTAATTTTCCTTCCCTCATGAACAGATTTCCGTTTCCGTCCTCTGCCGTGCCCTCTATCTTCAATCGAAGGCTTTAGTTCCAATCCCAATCTTCCCGGAGGGGACGGGAGGCGAGGAGGGGGAGGGGGGTTGCTAGGAGAAAAGAGAAAGGACAGTTGTGATAAATCGAAACTAAAACGTAATTGTCTCCAGAATGGCGGCTGAAACGGAAGCGGATGTTGGGAGAGAAAGACGAATGAGGGGAGATAAATTTTGAACCTTGTCTGCAGGGGAAAAATTAGCACCCGACATGTGATACTGCTGTGAATGTCATGATGAGAGAGAGAGAGAGAGAGAGAGAGAGAGAGAGAGAGAGAGAGAGAGAGAGAGAGAGAGGGTGGTAATGGTGGGGACGGGGATGGGTGGTATGGGTGAGGCAGGAAGGAAGGTGGTGGAGGCGCATTGGAAGGGAATAGAGAAGGATTAGAGGAAAATGAGGAGGATGAGGAGAGAGAGAGAGAGAGAGAGAGAGAGAGAGAGAGAGAGAGAGAGAGAGAGAGAGAGGAGGGAGAGAGAGAGAGAGAGAGAGAGAGGAGAGAGAGAGAGAGAGAGAGAGAGAGAGAGAGAGGACCAGAGGCACACACACTCGGAGAGAAAGACAACACACTCACACACACACGCACACACACACACACGCACACACACACACACACACACACACACACACACACACACACACACACACACACACACACACACACACACACTATTTAACCACCACCACCATCGCCACCCCGATCATCATCGATTTTGTCATCGCCATCATCGTTTTTCTTTCTCTGTCTGCACGTTCATGGGCACACTTTTTAGACCGTTTCTCTCAATTCGGTATGTAGACTTGAATAATGTTGGACACCTTTAGTATTGTGTTATACTACTTCTTCTTCGCTGGCGTTGAAATGCGGTTTGTAATACTTTTAACTTTTAACCCCGTTGTCCTGATGATACTTTAACATTTAACCCCGTATACTTTAAACATTTAACGCCGTTATCCTGATGATACTTTAACATTTAACCCCGTTATCCTGATGATACTTTAACATTTAACCCCGTATCCTGATGATACTTTAACATTTAACCCCGTTATCCTGATGATACTTTAACATTTAACCCCGTTATCCTGATGATACTTTAACATTTAACCCCGTTATCCTGATGATACTTTAACATTTAACCCCGTTATCCTGATGATACTTTAACATTTAACCCCGTTATCCTGATGATACTTTAACATTTAACCCCGTTATCCTGATGATAATTTAACATTTAACCCCGTTATCCTGATGATACTTTAACATTTAACCCGTTATCCTGATGATGCTTTAACATTTAACCCCGTTATCCTGATGATACTTTAACATTTAACCCCGTTATCCTGATGATGCTTTAACATTTAACCCGTTATCCTGATGATACTTTAACATTTAACCCCGTTATCCTGATGATACTTTAACATTTAACCCCGTTATCCTGATGATGCTTTAACATTTAACCCCGTTATCCTGATGATGCTTTAACATTAACCCCGTTATCCTGATGATACTTTAACATTTAATCCCGTTATCCTGATGATACTTTAACATTTAATCCCGTTATCCTGATGCTGCTTTAACATTTAACCCCGTTATCCTGATGATGCTTTAACATTTAACCCCGTTATCCTGATGATACTTTAACATTTAACCCCGCTATCCTGATGATGCTTTAACATTTAACCCCGTTATCCTGATGATACTTTAACATGTAACCCCGTTATCCTGATGATCTTTAACATTTAACCCCGTTATCTCTTAATGATAACGTTTCCTGATGATCTTTAACATTTAACCCCGTTATCCTGATGATACTTTAAATTTAACCCGTTATCCTGATGATACTTTAACATTTAACCCCGTTATCCTGATGATACTTTAACATGTAACCCCGTTATCCTGATGATGCTTTAACATTTAACCCCGTTATCCTGATGATACTTTAACATGTAACCCCGTTATCCTGATGATACTTTAACATTTAACCCCGTTATCCTGATGATACTTTAACATTTAACCCCGTTATCCTGATGATGCTATAACATTTAACCCCGTTATCCTGATGATGCTATAACATTTAACCCCGTTATCCTGCTGCAGTCCACGGTCCTCCCCAGGGCCGAATGTCTATTCCACAGTGTGTCCCTAGACTCTACTCCCTCTGCTCTTCCTTTTGTTTTCACTGGTTTGAACGTTACTTTGTCTTGTCTGAAGAAGAACCGACAGGTCGAAACGCGTTGTGTTTGTTTTGTAACTTGTTGGTTCCTTCGTTCGGCGGGTCCAGTCATTCTGTTGTTACTCCCCGTTCCCTCTGGTCAGTTCTGACGCCATGAAAGGTCACGGTCTGGACAGTGCTGAAGTGCTGTGTTCAGAGGTCTTAAGTCCCCCCGTCTGAAAGCAATTTTCGTCTGGAAGTGAGATTTGAAGTCAATGGCGCAATAGACTGCAATGACCAGACCTCAGTCGGAAAAGAGTTGTCTGCTCATTATCTTCGTAGCTCGTGGGTTGTTGGGTCAACCCCAGTGCTGATGCCGGGTCTTGTTTTCCAGTGGGAGTTGTAGTGGATATGGATGGGTGTTGTGCAATATTCCCCGCAAAACAAGTGCTTTGCCTCTTTTTTTTTCTGTGTGTGTATTATAGCGTTAGTGTTCGCGGGGATGGTTCTGTTTGGCATCGATATTTTGCGTCCATTTAATTCAGGACGATTACGCAAACACAGCGTGGAGAAGATGAGAGATACCCGCGGGGATTGTTGGCTGGTGTGTGAAAACAATG
The DNA here is from genome assembly GCA_018398815.1 of Conus ventricosus. NCBI lineage: Eukaryota > Metazoa > Mollusca > Gastropoda > Neogastropoda > Conidae > Conus > Conus ventricosus. The sequence continues at coordinate 49,975,574 of CM031596.1, forward strand.
CTGTGTGCTGAACTCTCCGCTTCAGGAATGTTATTGAAGCCGGGGTGTTGCTCAGTGTTGGATATATACGTTTCTAGCGGCGTGTCTGTTGGTTGGATTTACATTT
>CM031596.1:49978179-49998179 GCA_018398815.1 Conus ventricosus
AGGAGGAGGAGGAGGAGGAGATAAGAAGATAGTGATGGATGATCATGATCATGATAATCATAATTATTTCTATCATCATCATCATCATCATCATCATCATCATCATCATCATCATCATCTTCCTCCTCATCGTCGTCGCCGTCGTCGTCGTTCTCGTCATCAACGTCGCGTCGTTGTGGTCGTCGTCGCCGTCGTCATCATCATCATCATCATCATCATCATCATCATCATCATCATCATCATCGTCATCGTCGTCGTCATCGTCATCATCATCATCATCATCATCATCACCATCATCATCGTCATCATCATCATTATCATCTCCACCACCACCACTACCATCAACATTCTTATTTGGAGACGAAGTTGGACAGTTCTGGTGAACATTGTGGCTGGACTGAAAGAACCCAGTCCCCCTCTCTGGATTTTAGAGTAGACCACACATCGATGAAATCTCTCACATGGTAGTTCCTCTCGCGGAATCTGAAACTGAAACTGATGAAAGGAAACTGAGAGAGAGAGAGAGAGAGAGGAGAGAGAGAGAGAGAGAGAGAGAGAGAGAGAGAGAGAGAGATGTTGCTTGCGCAGTGTTCTCATAATATCTTTGAAAAGAGTGTCCTCTTTCTTTCACGGGTCTTGAAGCTGTTTGCTCATAGATGCCAGAAAGGGATCTGAATACGAATTTCCCTTCACTTTTATCCAACTGAACTTCTTTCAAAGCATGCAGTTTAAGAATCCACTGGTGGCAGCAAACTGAACTTCTTTCAAAGCATGCAGTTTAAGAATCCACTGGTGGCAGCAAACTGAACTTCTTTCAAAGCATGCAGTTTAAGAATCCACTGGTGGCAGCAAACTGAACTTCTTTCAAACCATGCAGTTTGAGAAGCCACTGGTGGCAGCAAACTGAACTTCTTTCAAAGCATGCAGTTTGAGAAGCCACTGGTGGCAGCAAACTGAACTTCTTTCAAACCATGCAGTTTAAGAATCACTGGTGGCAGCAAACTGAACTTCTTTCAAAGCATGCAGTTTCAGAAGCCACTGGTGGCAGCAAACTGAACTTCTTTCAAAGCATGCATTTCAGAAGCCACTGGTGGCAGCAAACTGAACTCTTTCAAAGCATGCAGTTTGAGAAGCCACTGGTGGCAGCAAACTGAACTTCTTTCAAAGCATGCAGTTTGAGAAGCCACTGGTGGCAGCAAACTGAACTTCTTTCAAGCATGCAGTTTGAGAAGCCACTGGTGGCAGCAAACTGAACTTCTTTCAAAGCATGCAGTTTAAGAATCCACTGGTGGCAGCAAACTGAACTTCTTTCAAAGCATGCAGTTTAAGAAGCCACTGGTGGCAGCAAACTGAACTTCTTTCAAAGCATGCAGTTTAAGAATCCACTGGTGGCAGCAAACTGAACTTCTTTCAAAGCATGCAGTTTAAGAATCCACTGGTGGCAGCAAACTGAACTTCTTTCAAAGCATGCAGTTTAAGAATCCACTGGTGGCAGCAAACTGAACTTCTTTCAAAGCATGCAGTTTAAGAAGCCACTGGGGGCAGCAAATGAACTTCTTTCAAAGCATGCAGTTTAAGAAGCCATTGGTGGCAGGAAACTGAACTTCTTTCAAAGCATGCAGTTTAAGAAGCCACTGGTGGCAGCAAACTGAACTTCTTTCAAAGCATGCAGTTTGAGAAGCCACTGGTGGCAGCAAACTGAACTTCTTTCAAAGCATGCAGTTTAAGAATCCACTGGTGGCAGCAAACTGAACTTCTTTCAAAGCATGCAGTTTAAGAATCCACTGGTGGCAGCAAACTGAACTTCTTTCAAAGCATGCAGTTTCAGAAGCCACTGGTGGCAGCAAACTGAACTTCTTTCAAAGCATGCAGTTTAGAAGCCACTGGTGGCAGCAAACTGAACTTCTTTCAAGCATGCAGTTTGAGAAGCCACTGGTGGCAGCAAACTGAACTTCTTTCAAAGCATGCAGTTTAAGAAGCCACTGGTGGCAGCAAACTGAACTTCTTTCAAAGCATGCAGTTTGAGAAGCCACTGGTGGCAGCAAACTGAACTTCTTTCAAAGCATGCAGTTTCAGAAGCCACTGGTGGCAGCAAACTGAACTTCTTTCAAAGCATGCAGTTTCAGAAGCCACTGGTGGCAGCAAACTGAACTTCTTTCAAAGCATGCAGTTTCAGAAGCCACTGGTGGCAGCAAACTGAACTTCTTTCAAAGCATGCAGTTTCAGAAGCCACTGGTGGCAGCAAACTGAACTTCTTTCAAAGCATGCAGTTTGAGAAGCCACTGGTGGCAGCAAACTGAACTTCTTTCAAAGCATGCAGTTTGAGAAGCCACTGGTGGCAGCAAACTGAACTTCTTTCAAAGCATGCAGTTTGAGAAGCCACATGGTGGCAGCAAACTGAACTTCTTTCAAAGCATGCAGTTTCAGAAGCCACTGGTGGCAAGCAAACTGAACTTCTTTCAAAGCATGCAGTTTGAGAAGCCACTGGTGGCAGCAAACTGAACGTCTTTCAAAGCATGCAGTTTCAGAAGCCACTGGTGGCAGCAAACTGAACTTCTTTCAAAGCATGCAGTTTGAGAAGCCACTGGTGGCAGGAAAACTGAACTTCTTTCAAAGCATGCAGTTTGAGAAGCCACTGGTGGCAGCAAACTGAACTTCTTTCAAAGCATGCAGTTTGAGAAGCCACTGGTGGCAGCAAACTGAACTTCTTTCAAACCATGCAGTTTGAGAAGCCACTGGTGGCAGCAAACTGAACTTCTTTCAAAGCATGCAGTTTGAGAAGCCACTGGTGGCAGCAAACTGAACTTCTTTCAAACCATGCAGTTTAAGAATCCACTGGTGGCAGCAAACTGAACTTCTTTCAAAGCATGCAGTTTCAGAAGCCACTGGTGGCAGCAAACTGAACTTCTTTCAAAGCATGCAGTTTGAGAAGCCACTGGTGGCAGCAAACTGAACTTCTTTCAAAGCATGCAGTTTGAGAAGCCACTGGGTGCAGCAAACTGAACTTCTTTCAAAGCATGCAGTTTTAGAAGCCACTGGTGGCAGCAAACTGAACTTCTTTCAAAGCATGCAGTTGAGAAAGCCACTGGTGGCAGCAAACTGAACTTCTTCAAAGCATGCAGTTTAAGAATCCACTGGTGGCAGCAAACTGAACTTCTTCAAAGCATGCAGTTTTTAAAAAGCCACTGGTGGCAGCAAACTGAACTTCTTTCAAAGCATGCAGTTTAAGAAACCACTGGTGGCAGCAAACTGAACTTCTTTCAAAGCATGCAGTTTAAGAATCCACTGGTGGCAGCAAACTGAACTTCTTTCAAAGCATGCAGTTAAGAATCCACTGGTGGCAGCAAACTGAACTTCTTTCAAAGCATGCAGTTTAAGAAGCCACTGGGGGCAGCAAACTGAAACTTCTTTCAAAGCATGCAGTTTAAGAAGCCACTGGTGGCAGGAAACTGAACTTCTTTCAAAGCATGCAGTTTAAGAAGCCACTGGTGGCAGCAAACTGAACTTCTTTCAAAGCATGCAGTTTGAGAAGCCACTGGTGGCAGCAAACTGAACTTCTTTCAAAGCATGCAGTTTAAGAAGCCACTGGTGGCAGCAAACTGAACTTCTTTCCAAAGCATGCAGTTTTAAGAATCCACTGGTGGCAGCAAACTGAACTTCTTTCAAAGCATGCAGTTTCAGAAGCCACTGGGGCAGCAAACTGAACTTCTTTCAAAGCATGCAGTTTAAGAAGCCACTGGTGGCAGCAAACTGAACTTCTTTCAAAGCATGCAGTTTGAGAAGCCACTGGTGGCAGCAAACTGAACTTCTTTCAAAGCATGCAGTTTAAGAAGCCACTGGTGGCAGCAAACTGAACTTCTTTCAAAGCATGCAGTTTGAGAAGCCACTGGTGGCAGCAAACTGAACTTCTTTCAAAGCATGCAGTTTCAGAAGCCACTGGTGGCAGCAAACTGAACTTCTTTCAAAGCATGCAGTTTCAGAAGCCACTGGTGGCAGCAAAACTGAACTTCTTTCAAAGCATGCAGTTTCAGAAGCCACTGGTGGCAGCAAACTGAACTTCTTTCAAAGCATGCAGTTTCAGAAGCCACTGGTGGCAGCAAACTGAACTTCTTTCAAAGCATGCAGTTTGAGAAGCCACTGGTGGCAGCAAACTGAACTTCTTTCAAAGCATGCAGTTTGAGAAGCCACTGGTGGCAGCAAACTGAACTTCTTTCAAAGCATGCAGTTTGAGAAGCCACTGGTGGCAGCAAACTGAACTTCTTTCAAAGCATGCAGTTTCAGAAGCCACTGTGGCAGCAAACTGAACTTCTTTCAAAGCATGCAGTTTGAGAAGCCACTGGTGGCAGCAAATGAACGTCTTTCAAAGCATGCAGTTTCAGAAGCCACTGGTGGCAGCAAACTGAACTTCTTTCAAAGCATGCAGTTGAGAAGCCACTGGTGGCAGCAAACTGAACTTCTTTCAAAGCATGCAGTTTGAGAAGCCACTGGTGGCAGCAAACTGAACTTCTTTCAAAGCATGCAGTTTGAGAAGCCACTGGTGGCAGCAAACTGAACTTCTTTCAAAGCATGCAGTTTAAGAAGCCATGGTGGCAGGAAACTGAACTTCTTTCAAAGCATGCAGTTTCAGAAGCCACTGGTGGCAGCAAACTGAACTTCTTTCAAAGCATGCAGTTTAAGAAGCCACGGTGGCAGCAAACTGAACTTCTTCAAAGCATGCAGTTTGAGAGAAGCCACTGGTGGCAGCAAACTGAACTTCTTTCAAAGCATGCAGTTTAAGAATCCACTGGTGGCAGCAAACTGAACTTCTTTCAAAGCATGCAGTTTAAGAATCCACTGGTGGCAGCAAACTGAACTTCTTTCAAAGCATGCAGTTTGAGAAGCCACTGGTGGGAGCAAAAATGAACTTCTTTCAAAGCATGCAGTTTGAGAAGCCACTGGTGGCAGCAAACTGAACTTCTTTTTTCAAAGCATGCAGTTTGAGAAGCCACTGGTGGCAGCAAACTGAACTTCTTTCAAAGCATGCAGTTTGAGAAGCCACTGGTGGCAGCAAACTGAACTTCTTTCAAAGCATGCAGTTTCAGAAGCCACTGGTGGCAGCAAACTGAACTTCTTTCAAAGCATGCAGTTTCAGAAGCCACTGGGGCCAGCAACCTGAACGTCTTTCAAAGCATGCAGTTTAAGAAGCCACTGGTGGCAGCAAACTGAACTTCTTTCAAAGCATGCAGTTTGAGAAGCCACTGGTGGCAGAAACTGAACTTCTTTCAAAGCATGCAGTTTCAGAAGCCACTGGTGGCAGCAAACTGAACTTCTTTCAAAGCATGCAGTTTCAGAAGCCACTGGTGGCAGCAAACTGAACTTCTTTCAAAGCATGCAGTTTGAGAAGCCACTGGTGGCAGCAAACTGAACTTCTTTCAAAGCATGCAGTTTCAGAAGCCACTGGTGGCAGCAAACTGAACTTCTTTCAAAGCATGCAGTTTGAGAAGCCACTGGTGGCAGCAAACTGAACTTCTTTTCAAAGCATGCAGTTTCAGAAGCCACTGGTGGCAGCAAACTGAACTTCTTTCAAAGCATGCAGTTTCAGAAGCCACTGGTGGCAGCAAACTGAACTTCTTTCAAAGCATGCAGTTTCAGAAGCCACTGGTGGCAGCAGTGATTCTCGACTTGAAATAAACAAGCGAAACAACAGCACGGAGCTCTCCTTTCTCTCTCTCTGTCTCTCTGTCCCATTATCTCTGTCTCTGCTCTCGCTTCTCTCTCTCTCTCTCTCTCTCTTTTCTCTCTCTCTCTCTCTCTCTCTCTCTCTCTCACTCTCTCTTCCGGGGTTGTCTGGTCTTGTATATGATCGCATAGAGCTGTTGTAGTTCCTCCTCTGCTAATTCAGCTTAATGTGGCATAATGGCCAAATCGAGAGAGAGAGAGAGAGAGAGAGAGAGAGAGGAGAGAGAGAGAGAGAGAGGAGGAGAGAGAGATGAGAGAGAGAGAGAGTGAGAAAAGAGAGGAGAGAGAGAGAGCGAAGAGAGAGAGAGAGAGAGAGAGAGAGAGAGAGAGAGAGAGAGAGAATGAGAGAATGAGAGATGTTTATTCATAGAAGGACTGCGCCCCCTTACGGAAGTTTGTGCAACATAAGCAAACATTTTTCATTACCACAGCATATAACGAGACAAAACAGGAAAGAGTTATGACACTGCATATTTCAAAACCTGAAAAGGTTTGTGGAAGCCTAGGATAAATTACCATATCACCTTGGTATTGCATCAAAACACTCAATATGAAGGCATCAGGGCTTCTATGCTGCAACCACCTATTTTTTTTCTCATCAAAACAGGGACGATGCAATACAAAGTGTAGTTGGAGAGAGAGAGAGAGAGAGAGGAGAGAGAGAGAAGAGAGAAGAGAGGGGGAGAGGGAGGGGGGGGGCAGAGAGAGAGAGAGAGGAGAGAGAGAGAGAGAGAGAGAGAGAGGAGAGAGAGAGAGCATAGGGCGGGGTGTGGGGGATTGGGGAGACGATGAAGATCAAGAAGAGATAGAGAACCCACAACAAGAGACAGAATAATGACCAGCAATGTGTATGTCTGCAGTTTCAATTGTTAAGCGACACCTCACCACACAAGGGGAGAACAACAGCAACAAAAACAACAACAACAAAAACTGTCCTTGGTCAGAAAGGCAGATTGTTTGCATAGTCGGAACATCCACTCAGTCTGATTGCTTGAAACCTGAGCCTAGGATCTCCCCCTCCCCCTTCCTTCCTCTTCCACGCCCCCCCCCCCCCCCCCCCCCCTCCACTCCTCGTTCCCTTCCCAGCCAGATCAATCCATTGAGAGTGTGATGTGAAAAACAGCACGTTCTTGATTGCGGCTCCTCCCACCCTTTTTCTCTCAGACACGAAACGAGACGAAGACACAGGGGAGGGGATCGGGGAGGGGAAGAGGGAGGAGGGGGAAGAGGGGGGGAGGAGAATGGCGGATGAAATTGAGAAAGGTGGGACTGGGGGGGGAGGGGGGGGGGGGGGGAGTGAGGAGGAGAAGGGGTGTCTAAGGAGTCTGCGTAAATGAATGGCTTCCGGGAGGTCAATGAACCGGAAGCTGACTGTATCGGCGGTAATGGAGGGTTTTGAGTTTCTAGCCTTAGATTTCAGGAAATGAAATAAGACCAAAAAAAAGATGGTTTATATCTGACAATGTCCCATAGAACTCTGATGTTACTGTTGTTATTGTTGTTGTTGATTTCTTTTAATGAATGGTAAGGATCTTACTGTTTTAATCCAAAATAATGCGATCCTGCAATCCGTTCTTTATAAAACATTTTAGTCTATTCCAGTTTCAGCTTAGTTCACCTCCAGCTTAAACTCACAATCAGGAGAAAAGGTTTGTTTTCGCAAAAATTTTAAGACAAGGTGAGATAACACAGGGCAACAGTCATAAAGTCTTACCCACAAGCAATCTGCAAATTCGTTTTTAAAATGATGATCATTTAGCCACATATGAGTCCACCTCGACACTCTGGATTTTAGCCACAAACCAATGATCCAAAACCCGTTTGACTAACAAACAGAAGTTGTAGAAGGGTGAATATTGGAACACAACTATTGTCAGCATCTTCTTTACCTCACTTTGAGCCTATCTTTTTTGTCTTCTTTCTTTCTTCATTTCTTTCTTCCTTTCGTTCTTTTCTTCCTTCCTTTCTTCTTGCTCTCGTTCCTGTCTCTGTTTTTCTTTCTTTCTTTCCTTTCCTTCCTTCCTTCTTTCCTGTCTGTCTTTCTTTCTTTCTCCTTCTTCGTCATGCGCTTCTAGGATGAGTTGCATCTGAACAACACATCAGAGACATGGACAACATCTTTGTTGCTTTGACAAGGATTTCAGTAGGTTGTGATCATTTAAAGTCAGTTATGCTGCCTATACGCTGTATTGTCTTTCATCTTCTGCCATGGGTAGAATGTGAAGTAATGGATATTGTGGCTCTAAGACAAAAACGGGTTATCTTGGCCGACAGTTGAACATGGTGCGAGAGAGAGAGAGAGAGAGAGAGAGAGAGAGAGAGAGAGAGAGAGAGAGAGAGAGAGAGAGAGAGACAGACAGACAGACGAAGAGAGAGAGAGAGAGAGAGAGAGAGAGAGAGAGAGAGAGAGAGAGAGAGAGAGAGAGAGAGAGAGTGTCATCACCAGTGCGTAATCATTCATCAAATCACGTTCCGTCCATTATCAACCATTACGATTGCCACTCAGTCTTCATTTATCATTGATAATATCTCAAATCAATCACTCTTAATCAGCGTTTACTCACACCACCTGTCCATCATCTTTCATTAATCATGCAAAATATGTAAATATGTGCTAAAGTTTTACTTTTAGCCATTCAACATCATTCTAAAATGTGTACATACACTGTCTCCTGTTCTTCATGTTGCTTCAATTCTTCCTTTGGCATCAACTGTGACCTTCTGTAGAAAACGTCGTATAGAAAACGTGAAACTTTTCTCACAGACATTTCATCTCCCCAAGACATTGCGTATGGCACACTTCCGTGGTATTTGTATATTCTCTGAACATTTCCTGCGGTTTCATCCAAGCAAGACATGCGAGTCAACTTCGATTCTTCCTTTGCAAGGCCGGACATAAAGTGCTGTGGTATAAAGTGGAATGAAATAGCAGTCTTGCAAAAGAAAGAGCAAATAGAAACGCTGAAACTTTATTAAAAAAATCCCTTAGGTTTGTCCTCTTGTGAATTAATCCAAATTATGGAAAAGTATGTACATAAGCAGAATTTTAGTCAAAACATGGCTACTTTACCATTGTGCCCAAGGCACATTGTTAGATTAATTCATAAAGTAAGGCTGAATACTTGGAACACTAAATATTATCATGGTATTACTTGTGTCTGCAGAGAAAACATTTCTGTGCGTCATCTTTTGTTTGAATGCTCAAGTGTTGACCTCGCTCTATCAGGAGAAAGGCATTGAGATGAATAACTGTGATAACATTAATACTGTTTTATATGGTTCATGTTTTGCTGAAATTGCCTTGGTTATTTCACAGTCACAGGTTGCAAAATTTTTGTAAAGATCACAACTTTGTGTACCACTAGGATATTTCACTTACGTAAATATTCACATAGCAGATGTGGCTTTGCAAGTACTAGGTAAGTTGAGTGTGAAGTTTTTTGTTTTTGTAACGTGTCATGTATCATCTGGCGATGAAAAGACATTGAATAAACCACTGAACTGAACTGAACTGAACTGAACTGAACTGGCCGGGCATGATAAATGTCTTGGTAACACATCTCTTTTATATATTAGTTTCTGCACCAGCGAAAGACAGTAGAACTGTCTAATCTACTCTGACACTTTCTCCTTGACATCGTAACATCATGTAATTCAATTGTTATGTTGTTCGTAAGGACTGCTTAGAGTACAGTCCAAAATGTTCAGCCGATTTCAGCTTATCATGCATGCCAAGCTTCTACCTATCGGACAGTGAGTCTGCCTTAAAGTAGACAGAAAATTCTTCACATCACCAAGAATTTGTTTCCAGCAAGCATTCCCCAAAGCATTTAAGCTATAAATAGCAATTGTCTCACGTTCGACTCCCATGGGTTTTCCCCCAAATATTCTTTTAGATAATTTATTTCGCGTATGATAGGCTTTTCCGGATAGTCTCTTCTTCCGCCAGATTACAAATTCGTTGCACCACACACACACACACACACACACACACACACACACACACACACACACACACACACACACACACACACACAGAGAGAGAGAGAGAGAGAGAGAGAGAGAGAGAGAGAGAGCCAAGACCGCGGGCGAGCGAGCACAGACCTTTAGAAAAGCCATAAACCCGTCGTGGATAAATGTGGTTCCATTGCTAATGGCATACGTGTGTAGTGATAACACACCCGATACTTTCAACTAGTCCTCTCCTGCTAGGTAGCATGAGTTTCGCTACCACAACATTTCGTCAGTGTAACGGCAGAAGGTATAGGGGCAAGTAGGCAGGCAACTTGACCTTAGAAAAACAGAGCGAGATGGGCAGATGGTCGGTCCGTGTTGATACTGCAAACAGCGTCCGGGTCTCAATTCCTTAGGAAAACCACTTGCAGACGGACTGTGTTATTTAGTGTTCGAAATAAAATGACAAGCGTTTCTGAACTGATAGGTTGAAGGGGAGGTCGGAAGAAAGTAGGAAGAAGAGGGAAGAACAGGGACGGGGAGGGGCTGGGGGCTGGCTTAGGCAGAAAGTGAAGGGAGTTTGGGGTGAGAGAGAGAGAGAGAGAGAGAGAGAGAGGAGAGAGAGGAGAGAGAGAGAGAGAGAGAGAGAGAGAGAGACGGGGAGAGAGAGAGAGAGAGAGAGAGAGAGAGAGAGAGAGAGAGAGAGAGAGAGAGGGGGTGTCTTCTTAACACTGTTGTAAAATAAGAGTTGTAGATGTCTAGGTCATTTTACATGAATTGAGTAAATGTCACGGTGAAAATGGTTATTATATGTCTCAAATAGAACAGTCATGTATGACCCTCCTTCCGGCCATCCTCCACCTACCTCCACCCCACCTACCCCCTCATGCCCTCCACCTGCTTCCTCCAAGTCTGAAAGCATTGTCACTTACGATGCCAGCTAAATCCTGAGGTCTGTTCTAAAACTGTTTGTGACGCAATGCAGTAATGTGTGGCCATTATCTTCAGTTGTAATAATCTCCTACAAAAAAAAAGTGTCAGCGATTCAATGAAGTGTCATGTGGACATTATCTGTAGACGTGGTTATCTCCTAGAAACTGTTTGAGATGCCATGCAGTGTCATGTGGGCATGTAGAAACTGTGATGCAATGGAGTGTCATGTGGGCATCTAGAAACTGTGATGCAATGCAGTGTCATGTGGGCATGTAGAAACTGTGATGCAATGGAGTGTCATGTGGGCATGTAGAAACTGTGATGCAATGGAGTGTCATGTGGGCATGTAGAAACTGTTTGTGATGCAATGCAGTGTCATGTGGGCATGTAGAAACTGTTTGTGATGCAATGGAGTATCATGTGGGCATGTACAAACTGTTTGTGATGCAATGCAGTGTCATGTGGGCATGTAGAAACTGTGATGCAATGCAGTGTCATGTGGGCATGTAGAAACTGTGATGCAATGCAGTGTCATGTGGGCATGTAGAAACTGTTTGTGATGCAATGCAGTGTCATGTGGGCATGTAGAAACTGTTTGTGATGCAATGCAGTGTCATGTGGGCATGTAGAAACTGTTTGTGATGCAATGCAGTGTCATGTGGGCATGTAGAAACTGTTTGTGATGCAATGCAGTGTCATGTGGGCATGTAGAAACTGTTTGTGATGCAATGCAGTGTCAGTGGGCATGTAGAAACTGTTTGTGATGCAATGCAGTGTCTGTGGCATGTAGAAACTGTTTGTGATGCAATGCAGTGTCATGTGGGCATGTAGAAACTGTGATGCAATGCAGTGTCATGTGGGCATTGTCCTCAGCCATGGTGAACTCCAAGAAACTGTCAGTGATGAAAAGCCAATGTTATGTCAGCATTATCATCAGGTCGTGTGAACTAAACACTTTGATGCAATGCAATGTTACGTGGTGTTTATCCCCAGCCGTGGTAAACGTCAATGTTATGTGGCATTATCCTCAGCATAGTAAACGACAATGTTATGTGGCCATTATCCTCAGCATAGTAAACGTCAATGTTATGTGGGCATTATCGTCAGCATAGTAAACGTCAATGTTATGTGGCCATTATCCTCAGCATAGTAAACGTCAATGTTATGTGGCCATTATCCTCAGCATAGTAAACGTCAATGTTATGTGGCCATTATCGTCAGCATAGTAAACGTCAATGTTATGTGGCCATTATCCTCAGCATAGTAAACGTCAATGTTATGTGGGCATTATCCTCAGCATAGTAAACGTCAATGTTATGTGGCCATTATCCTCAGCATAGTAAACGTCAATGTTATGTGGGCATTATCCTCAGCATAGTAAACGTCAATGTTATGTGGCCATTATCCTCAGCATAGTAAACGTCAATGTTATGTGGCCATTATCCTCAGCATAGTAAACGTCAATGTTATGTGGGCATTATCCTCAGCATAGTAAACGTCAATGTTATGTGGGCATTATCCTCAGCATAGTAAACGTCAATGTTATGTGGCCATTATCCTCAGCATAGTAAACGTCAATGTTATGTGGCCATTATCCTCAGCATAGTAAACGTCAATGTTATGTGGCCATTATCCTCAGCATAGTAAACGTCAATGTTATGTGGGCATTATCCTCAGCATAGTAAACGTCAATGTTATGTGGCCATTATCCTCAGCATAGTAAACGTCAATGTTATGTGGGCATTATCCTCAGCCGTGGTAATCTGCTAGAACAACTCGTCTTCATTCCCTCTTGACATGGAGGATTATCTCCCGGGGACGGAATGTGGCTGCCTGTTTGGCTAGGTGATCCCAAAATAAGACGCACACGCAATGCTGTCATTCTGTGAACTGTATGCACTCCAAGACCTGCCCATTTGTTGGTGAGGGTACGTGTACCGTGTGACCCCTTCCCTGCCCCTCTCCTCCGCCTGCTCACCCACCCCCACCCGCCTGCACCCCAACCTCCCTCCTACCCTCCCGTGCCCCGCCCCTTTCCAAAGAGGGTTCATTCTGGAACGTAGTCACGCAATAAACATCAGGCTTGAAAAAAAAGTTTCATGTGTCTGTTCACCCCCTTGCAACTGCCCACCCACCCCCCGGTCTGTCGAGCTGTCTGTCTGTCTGTCTATCTGACTGTCTGTCTGTCTGTCTGTCTGTCTGTCTGTCTGTCTGTATGTATGTCTGTCTCTGTCTCTGTCTCTCTCTCTGTCTCTCTGTCTCTCTGTCTCTCTGTCTCTTTCTGTCTCTCTTTCTCAACTCTCTCTCTCTTATTCAAAACATGTGGTTGCAATCCACGATCAAACTTCACAAGTATAATAATTATCATAAGAAAGCCAGTTCAACAGAAAGATGAAGACAGTACTCATAAGGTATTCACACCATCATACATTACGCAATGGTGGATAGTAAACTAAATGAAAAAATAATATCAATGAAAATAAATGATGGAAAATTAGAAACAGTACAACAATAAAACTAAAAGAGAGGTGGAAAGGATGTGGTATGGAATGTTAGGTGGGAGAGGGGGCGGAGTGGTGAGGCAGAAAAGAGAAATCAAAGAGATGGCAAAGGAAGAACAGTTTTAAAGACAAAGTGGAGGTAATGAAAAAAAAGTTCTGTAATAGCAGTTTTAAGGTCATAGCAGTACAAAGCAATTGCAACACTAAGGGCCATAGCCGCTTCGCGTAGTCATAGGGAACTATTAGTTCCAGGAATACCCACATTTTCGTTTTCCTAAGAGATGACAGTATAGTGTATAATCTATCAATATAATGTTCTTACCTCAGTGGATGTTTTGCTTTTTGCATAGTTAGGGTGAAAACGTTGGTGTCAAAACACCCACATTACCCCCATTTTTTTTTCTTCAGAGATAACAATATTTCCATACCCATAATTACATGTGGTTGCTGATTATTAGAAGACAATGTTGACATAATTGTTATTTTCACTGTTGATATCATTCGGAGTGAGATCATCTGTATCTTAAAATGCACTAGTCAGTAAAGAAGTTAACATAATTGTTTTAATGTAGAAAATATATTTCCGTCTTTCAAATTCAATATTGCTTTCAAGCGTTTGTCGTCTGAAAAATATTGTTTCATGACGAAAATTTTCATAGACAATAATTATGATATAATTCAAACTTTTAGATTTTTCAAGCATCCATGCGTCTCTCACTCTCTCTCTCTCTCTCTCTCCTCTCCTCTCTCTCTCTCTCCCTCTCTCTCTCTCTTCTCCTCTCTCTCTCTCTCTCTCTCTCTCTCTCTCTCTTGTTTGTATTTACTACGTTCCCTGATATTTTTTCGGGAAAAAAGATGTAGAGACCACAAAACACGTCCATGAACCTGCCTATCTCGAAATACGTGTGTGTGTATGCCAGTATGTGTCTCATTGTCTTTGACATACGTGTGTATGTATGCCTGTATGTGTCTTGATGTCTTCGATCCTGAAAACTTCCAGCGAAAAGAAGCCAGCAGCAGTCTTCCAGTTTCGCTCGCCTGACTTTTTTCGTGCAAGGAATCGCGTCTAAACTAAGAGAAAAATGATCAATGTTCTCTTTCTGTGGATCTGTCCGCCTCTCGGTCTCTCCGACTCTGAATTTCTTTCTGCTGTCCTTCACGCAAACAAGGGAATATTCAAGTTGATGTCTTACTGAGTCTGTGTGCTTAGGTATCATTTCTGTTGTTTTGTTTTGCTTTGTTTTGTGACGGTTTTTTTTCTTTTCTTGTGGTTATCCCCATCGTCGATTTCTTCAGCCCGTTAGAAACGAGGACTCAAATCTTTATATTTATCCCCACCCCACCCCCCACGCCCTTTAATGTGAAAAATGCAATAAACATCAAAAGACGTGACTGCTGCGCAAGGTGTGGTTGGAAAATTCTATTCTGAACAGCCAAAGGATTGTAGATCTCACCACGTTCGCCACTAAACTGTCCTGTTTGCGATAAATCATCTATTTTCATGTGCTTTTTATGATGTTTTGCAAAAGAACAAACACGAACACACAAAAGGCAAGCACGGGAGACAAACGAAATACAAAATAAACAATGTAACTGTAACATAGCTATGTATGTATAAGCACTTGTATGTGATACATATATATTACACAATCCAATGCAGTGTAGAATAGATAGTATGATAAACAAACAAAAACAAAAAATAACGTCTTCATGCATGACGTGCTATTATATTTGTCCCCCCTCTCTCTCTCTCTCTCTCTCTCTCTCTCCTCTCTCTCTGTTTCACAAGCGCACATTGAAACTGATATCGTATAAACAGATGCTGCCAACATGCCCCTAGGTAGATGGTGACTTCTAGCTGTGTTGATTCCCATTCGGTCCAGGTTCTTGCCCGGTCAGTCAGGACGTTGCCGTGTCACCAGCGCCAGTTGGTGACTTTTTACTGTAACAACACCCAATACTTTCCATCCGACCGGCGGCTGTCACTTCAAAGACTAGAGGACGGGCCCGGCAAGTACTCTGGTCCGCAGGAACCGGGGAAATCAAAGAGTGGACTTTGCGATTATGCTGTCAATCGCTTTTCTGTTTAATCTGGGAGGATGGGTGATGCGGCTGCACAGTTCATATATTATATTGTTGGCTGAGTGGAGACGCGAGATATGGTAGGCATGCTAGACTCCTTCTCTTCTCTCTCTCTCTCTCTCTCTCTCTCTCTCTCTCTCTCTCTCTCTCTCTCTCTCTCTCTCACGGCTCCTTCTCTGTTTCTTTGTTTCTCTCTGTTTCTCTGTTTGTCTCTCTTTCTATCTCTTTCTCTTTGTCTTTGTCTGTCTCATTCCGTCTTTGCTATGTCTCTGTCTCTCTGTCTTCCCATCCATGTCTTTCTGTCTGTCGGTGTCTCTGTTTCTATCTGTCTGTCTGCCTGTTTGTTTGTCTCTGTCTATGTCTCTCTCTCTCTCTCTCTCTCTCTCCTCTCTCTCTCTCTCTCTCTCTCTTTTCTCTCTCTCTCTCTCTCAACAGTGTTAAGAAGACCCCTCTCTCTCTCTCTCTCTCTCTCTCTCTCTCTCTCCCCCGTCTCTCTCTCTCTCTCTCTCTCTCTCTCTCTCTCTCTCAATGTTTAAAAAGGGTGCAACTGATGTCCCTGGCAATTATAGAGGTATATCGTTAGGTGACATCAGTAGTAAGGTATTTAGTTCGATAATCAATTGCAGGTTACAAGAATGGGTACGTCAAAATGACATCACAGGTGAACATCAAGCAGGGTTTAAGAAAGGCTACTCAACTATTGATCAGATGTTCACACTCTTGGCGTTAATACAGAAACAATTTTCACAGAACCGTAAATTATATGTTGCCTTTATTGATTTCGAAAAAGCTTTTGACTCTGTATCAAGATCATTGCTCTGGCCAGTACTCCAAAAGAATGGAATTCAAGGAAAACTCTACAAATGTATTAATAGTATGTATAGTAGTGTGAAAGCAAGAGTAAGATCTGGTGCTAGTTTTACTGACTATATCATGTGTACACGAGGGGTAAAACAGGGTGATGCATGCAGCCCTGTACTTTTCTCCTTATTTATAAACGAGCTAGCCCTGGAAATAATAGAGAAAGGAAGGCACGGTGCAACATTGACTCCTGATTTCATGGAATTGTTTTTTTTTGTTGTTAGCAGATGACATTGCCTTGCTTTCAGAAACACCAGTTGGGCTTCAAACACAACTGAATAGTTTATGGAGTGCATCTTCAAGACTTCAGCTTAAGGTCAATATGAAAAAGAGTAATGTTGTTGTATTCAGGAAAGGTGGTTACCTTGCAGCGAGTGAAAGGTGGTTTCTTAATGGAGGGGAAATGAAGATTGTCAACTGTTATAAGTATCTTGGTATATATTTCTCAACGAGACTTAGTTTTGTATTTGCTTGTGAAGACCTTGCAAGCCGAGCAAAGAATGCCTTGCTGTGTATTATGCAAAAGTTGTACACGCTTAAGAATAATTCATTTGCAGTATTTTTGAAAATTTTTGATTATCGGGTTCTACCTATTGCCATGTACGGTGCTGAAATATGGGGATTAGATAAAGCAGTTGCTCGTATTGAAAGGTTCACTTATTTGCATTAAAAAAAATGTTTAGGGGTGCAGCTTAAAACGCCGAATGATTTAGTGTACGGAGAAACAGGACGCTACCCTGTTTATGCAAATACGTCTGTTCGGTGTTTTAGATATTGGCTTAAGTTATTACGTATGGATGGAAATAGACTGCCGGTGAAAGCTTACGAGATGTTGATGTGGCTAGACTCACGCGGTAAATATACATGGGTTTCAAGGATTCGAGAAACATTATTTCAGAATGGTTTTGGAATAGTATGGCTAAATCAAGGGGTTGAAAATGTCAATGCATTTCTGGATGAATTTCGCCAGAGGCTTATTGATTGCCGATGGCAAAACTGGAGTGAACATATCCAAGACAGCGACCGGTTTTCTTTATATAGAACTTTCAAATCATCTAGGAGCTGCGAAAGGTATCTTTTAATTGACATCGACAGACATATTAGATGTTATTTAACAAAATTTAGATTCGGAGTAACAGACATGGCAATACATTGGGACCGTTATAATAAGGTATCAACTAATTCTGTAGCATGCCCATTGTGTAATGACGTAAAAGAAGATGAAGTACATGTTTTGTTTTGTTGCCCTAGTCTCTGTGAGCTTCGGCAACAATATATTCCAGGAAAAATTTATGCAAATCCATGTTTATTCAGCGTAGCCTTATTGATGGCTAACAGTAACGGAATTATACTGAAGAATGTATGCATGTATTTATATAAGGCATTTAAAAGGCGTGCGACTGTAGTTGAAGGATGTGAATGTTAATATTGAAGCATGTATCTGTTGTACTCTATTGTCAAAAGATGTTGGAATCTGTCATTATTATGTTGATGTATCCTTACTTTTTCTTGTCGTTAAAGTGCCATTGTAAATAGTTCCCCCCTTCAGTAGGGGCTGTGGCCTAACCTGAATAAACCATTTCCATTTCTCTCTCTCTCTCTCTCTCTCTCTCTCTCTCTCTCTCTCTCTCTCTCTCTCTCTCGCTTTTGGTATTGGTAAATACGATAGTTCTCCCCCTTGTCTAGATGGCTCAAGTGCTGAATGGACAATAAAAATGTCAGTGTCAGTGTTACTCTCTTTCTCTCTCTCTCTCTCTCTCTCTCTCCTCTCTCTCTCTCTCTCTCTCTCTCTCTCTCTCTCTAGTGAACAAAGACAGGGGGTGCAGCATCTTACTGATTCTCCTTTTCTTCCATCTATTCCTCAGCAGAGATATAAGAAGACACGTTACTTAGTTTGACTGATGTCTTGGAACTAATACACATAATTCTGCATAAGGGGTTTCATCTAAATGTAAGAGAATGCTCAGTCTGTTCATCTAGCGCTCTGAGTAAAATGTCTATGGATTCTGGTAGTCAGTCACTTTCTAACTCTTGTCAGCGCGTTACCATGTCAACGGCACCAGTTGGTGCCTTTCTTTTTCAATATGAAGACACCCAGCGCATACCATCTAGCCGGTGGCCCTCAGTGGAGAGGCAGTGAAGTAGGTCAGGAGGTGATCTGGTCCACAGGAATTGGGGAAAGGCAGGGAGTGAGCTTACCAATTTTCCTGTCGCTCTCCTGATGGTTTCAGTCTGGAAGGATGGGGGATTCTGGCTGTGGCTGGCGAGGAACGGTGGTCTTCCTAGTTGTCTCATCTTCGTCCGTGTGTCTGTGTTTGCGTCTGTCTCTCTTTCTGTCTCTCTGTCTCTCTTTCTCTCTCTTTAACTCTCTGTATCATCTGCCTCCGTGTCTCTGTCTCTATCTCTCTTTGTCTTTGTTTATCTCTCTGTCTGTCTGTCCCTTTCCCACTTAACAACCAATTGTTTCTTTTTTGCATATGGGAAAATGGCATACTTCCATAATGCTATTCTCTCTCTTTCTCTCTCTCTCTCTCTCTCTCTTTCTCCCCCCCTCTCTCTCTCTCTCTCTCTCTCTCTCTCTCTCTCTCACAAAAGCAGTATATGTGTGAGTGTGGGTTGGTTGGAGGTGATTGGCAGGAAAGGTATGGGTGTGGGTAGGTGGGCAGGTCTGACACTTTTCCCACTTACCTCTCTCTGCTTTCTCAACAGAACTATGAGCAGACTCATGTAATGTTGTACGAATGTTGTTTGCTTGTTCAGTTGATTAGTGCACCGTTTTGCTAATCAGGGTTTTTTTTCTTTATGAGGTGTCTGGAAGCCGTCACTCACAAATGGCCTGTCATTTTTTTTTTTTTTTGGTTTAAATTTGGAGAACAATAGATTTCAAAGCACACCCTCTGAATGTATAGTGCTGCTGCAGGCCACGTCTTATTGCCTCTGACAGCCGATCAGTTTCCTCCTGCACAGCCAGCAAGTTGCCATGACACTTGCACCGGCTGATGACTTTTTACTATTACGACACCCAAACTACAACATGCAGCAAGCGGCCCTAGCTGGCCCTCGCGTCAAAGAATAGACAATAACTGGACCAGACAGTAATCTGATCCACAGGAACTGGGTGAACCAGCCAGGGAGCTTTCCATTGTGCTCATCAATCTGTAGACAGTCTCGCTTTAGGAGAACGGATGAAGCTGGTTGGTTGGGGTTGGGAAAGAAAACTCGGCTACCGCCCTCGTTTTATTTTTGGCTTTTTGTCTGTCTGCCTGTCTGTCTCTCCGTCTGTTTGTTGATCTGTTTGTTTGCCTGTCTTTCGAGAAGTAAGGTGGATGTGAGTGTGGGTTGTGAGGATGGGTATGGATGTGGGTGGGTGGATCTTGTAATTGCTCCTTTTATTTCTCTTCGCTTTTCACCAGACTTGTTTAATGTTGTGTTAATTTCGTTTCCTTGTTGGGTTCGTTGATTAATGTTTTTGCTTAGCTGTCTACGTTGCACCAGACTTGTTTAATGTTGTGTTAATTTCGTTTGCTTGTTTGGTTGATTATTTTTACTGTTTAGCTGACTAAGACACTTTTAAAATCTGCCTGGAAGCCAACGCTCACAACTCCCTTCCGTTTCTTATGTGCTGAAAAACAGCACACGTCAAAACATCGTGTGTGCGTGTGGCATTGTACATGACGTCGTATTGCTTCTGGCAGCCTAGTCATTTTCCTGCTCAGTCTGCATGTTGCCATGTCAACTGCACCAGCTGGTGACTTTTTACTATCAGGACACCCAAACTGGCACAGTCTGGCCGGTGGCCGTCACTTCAAAGAATGACGAGAAATAGAGGCTGATGGTAAAGTGGTCCACAGACACTGAGGAAACAAGAGAGTGGACTGTCCCATTTTCCTGTCAATCTCTGGATGGTTTCAGTCCGGAGGGAGGGATGATGCAGTTGCCTAGTTCACCTTG
>CM031596.1:50003179-50008179 GCA_018398815.1 Conus ventricosus
CTCCCCCTCTCCCCTTTTCCAGCCTGTCCCTCTTCTTCTTTTTGTTTTGGCCTTTTCCTGTCTTTCTCTCTGTGATGCCTTTTTTGTCTGTCTTCTTTCCCCTATCTCAGCTCTTTTCTCACTTTTCCTGGACCCTCTGTCCTTTCTCTCTGTCTCGGGTTCTCTCTCTCTCTCTCTCTCTCTTTTTCTCTCTCTTCCCTCTCTTGTTTTTTTTTTTTTTCCCCCCCTCCCTTCCTCCCCCTTCCTTCTTTTTTTTTTTTTTTCCCTCCCCTCCCCCACCCTCCGTCTCTCTCTCTTTCTTTTCTCTCCTCCCCCACCTTTCCCCCCCCCCCCATCCCGGGACGGAGAGTCCGGGGCCCCAAATTTGGTTCAAAAAAGGGGAAGGAGGTTGTTTGGGGTTTTTTGGGGGCCTTGCCGTACCTCATTTGCTGTCAACAGCAGCTGTTTGGGGGGGGGGGGGAGGGGGGGGGGGGGGAGGGGAGAGAGGTAGGGGGGGGGGGGTTTAAAGTGGGCTTAAATAAAGGTTGCAAAAGACGGAATGAGGGAGGAGATTTGGGGGTGGGGGACGGAGTGGCGGGGCGGGGGCGGGCTGGGGGGTTTGGGGGAAATATCCCAATAAATTTGGGGCCACGCGCATGTAAAAATTTCTTTTAGCGGGGGGGTTGTGTGTTGTGTGTGTGGTGGGGGGTTGTTGTTGTTTTTTTTGTTGTGTATGTGAGTGTGTATATGTTTGCGTTTGGTGTGTGTGTGCGGCGCCCCCAACGCACCCGGGGCCTTTTTTGCGTAAAAAAAACCCCGGTTTAAAATATGCTCGATTTTCAATTTTTTTTAAAAACTGGAAAGAAAAATTGGAAAGTTTTATGTTATTATCTATCTTTCATATTTTTTTTTTTAATTTTATATAATAGGGTTGTGTGTGTAGTAGTTTTTGTATTTGGAAAGGGTTTGGCATTCCCAAGGTTTTAAGGAAAGGAACCCCCGGGAAAAATCAAACGCCGATCATTGCCAAGTGGGGCTTAAAATCGAAGGGATTTGTTAAAAAATGTTTCATGCAGGAAAAAGGAAGAAACCCGGGGACCCTTGGTAACCGGCTTTTTGTTTTAAAAACCCTAAAAAATTTACAGTGGAGGAAAGTGGCCACTTCTAGTCCCATACTTTTTATATTATATTATATATTATTTTTTATATATTTTATTGAATTAAAAATAAAAGCTTGCTCTTATGTCTTAGTTTGAAAAATTATAGGGGGAGTTAGCTTTCATTCTGCGTGGGGATGTTTCTGAAAAAACTTCAGAAATGGGATTGGTGGGTTTGGGGGAAAAAAAAAATTTTAAAATGCTTCCTTAATGGGATTCAGAAACCTTATATTCTCCGGGGGGGAAAAATTTTACCCCAAATTAAGGGGGGAAACTAAACTAAAATTAAAACCCTGGGCTTTTTACCGATATTTTCGAAATTGGGGTGGTTTTCCTCAGGGACCGCGGAAAGGGGTTTTAATTTGACCCCTTTCCCCTTTTAGTTTTAAGAAAATTTCCAATCCCAGAAAAGGTGGTTCAATCCCGAGTATGTTTGTTGAGTTTTAAAAAAACCCAAAACCCAAAAGGTCCCCTTAAAAAGCAAAAAAAAAATTCTGAAAGAGCAAAAAAAGGCTTTTTTTTCTTGTAAAAAGTAGAAAATATAAAAAGGTTTATCCTATGCAAAATTTGTTGGGGCCCGTTTTTTTGGGGAATTTAAAATCCGAAAGGGGGATTTAAAATACAAAAAAGGGCGCGAAGCGGCAAGGGCCCGCTTTCGGAAATTACCTTGGAATTATTAGTTTTTTTGTTTTTTTAGCCCCTTGCGGATTTTTTCCCAAGAAACTGGCCCCCAGAATTTTTGGGGCCCTTTGAGGTTTCCTTTTTATTTTTTTTCTACTTTTCACAAGAAAATTTTAGCTTGTTTTGCTTTTTTTCATGATTTTTTTTTTTGTTTTAGATGGCACCCTTTTTTTTGGTTTTTTTTTTAAAAAATCAACAAAAATTTTTACGGGGGATTGCCCCACCCGCCCCCTTTTTGGGGTTTTCATTTTCTTAAAATGAAAAGGCCCGAGGAGGGGAAAATTTCCCTTTCCCCGGTTTATGGGGGAAACCACCAAATTTTTGAAAAAATCGGTATAGACCCGGAGTTTTATGTTAGTGAGGTTTCCCTCCTTATTGGAGGTTTTTCCTCCCTTTGGGGAATATAAATTTTGAAGTTCATTTTGGAAGCTTTTTTTTTTTTTTTCCCCTTTTACCCACTCAAGCCCCATTCTGTTTTTTTTGGCAGAATCATTACCCCTGCGTTTTGAAAGCGTATCTCCCCCCTTTTTTTTCAAACTTTAAGAATTTAAAAGCAAGCTTTGTTTATTAAATTTAATTTTTTTTTGGGGGTTTATTGGGAACCCAAATGTCTGTAAGTTGCTTTGGAAAGGGGTCGGGACTTATCCCCTTTGGGAAATTTTTTAGTTTTTTCTTGTATTATTATAATTTTTTATATTTTATTTATTATTAACATTTTCCCCTCTGATTTGGATTTTTTCGGGGAAAAAAATTTTTTAAAGAAGTTTTGGGGGCGTTTTTTTGATATATGGTTTTTAAAGGGTGTTTTTGAACGTGTTTTGGGTTTTTTTTTTTTGAAGGCTTGTGAGTTGTTTTTTTAAAGCCGTGACAACGCCCACAAAACACACACACCACAACACACTGACGCCCAAAACACAACACCGCCCCTTTCCCATCACTTTTCCCCCTTAAAATAGCAGTCGGGCCCCCTTTTTTCCATCGTTTATTTGCGGGTTAGACCCTTGGGGGGCAAGTCACCTTTGGGGAGAGCTGGGGGGTTTTACATTTATTTGTAAGGGTGAGGGTACCCCCTGGCCCCCTCTTCCGCCCCGATTACCCTCCCCTTGGGAAACGGGGGGAGGAGCAGGGGCAGCAGGGGCAATAAAAAAATAACAACAACCCAAATGAAACAAAATGGGGGGAAAACCCTTGCATTTAATTAAAATTTAACAAAAAAAAGGTGGATTTTTTGGGAAAAGGGTGCAAGGGGAACAAAGCTTTAAACAATTAGGGTTACCCCAAAACATAGAAAGAAAAAAAAAAAAAGGAAAAAGGAAAAAGAAAAAAAAACGAAAAAAAGCCATGAAAAAAAAAATCGAGTGGGCAAATTTTTTCAAACGAAAAATAGCATAACAAGCTGACCCTTTTAAAAATTTAGTCGGAGGTTTTTCAACCCCTCCCTCGCTCGGCCCCTCTTCTCTCTCTCCCTCTCGAAGCTAAATGGTTTGGAAAAAAAAGTTCGGGTTTTGAACTTAAAGTTTTAGTTTTTTTATGGTTTTTTCCCCAAATTTTTAGGGCCTTTGGGAAGAAATGGTTTTGTTTTTTTAAAAGTTTAGTAAACCGGTTTCCAAACTGGTTTCTTTGGGTTTTTAAATTGGGGGTTTTGGCGCTTGGAAATTTTTGGGGGGGTCCCCCCTTGGGAAAAAGGCCCTTTTGGGGGATTGGGTTTTTTTAAAAAGGGGGTTTTTAAAAGGGGGTTCCCCCCGGTCCTTCCCCGCCCCTTCTCCCCCCTCCTTCTCCCCCCCCCTCCCCCCCCCTCCCCCAGGGGGAGGGGGGGGTGGAGAGAGAGAGGAGAGGGGGAGAGGGGGAGGAAGAGAGGAGAGAGAGAGAGAATCAATTTCACCTAACGTTGGACCCCATTACAAAATTGAATAGATTTTTGTGTTTGACCCCCTTTAATGAAAAATTTTGTTTACTCAAAAAATTGTATTGTTCTCTTCTCTCTCTCTTTCTCTCTCTTTCTCTCTCCTCTCTCTCTTCTCTTTTTTCCCCTTTTTTTTTTCTCTCTCTCTCTCCTCTCTCTCTCTCCTTCCCCTCTCTCTCTTCTCTCTTCTCTCTCTCTCGTAATTAAAATCAGGGATTTCTTGCTTCCCCTATTTCCCTTCCTTTTCTTAAAAAGAGATTTTCCCGCCATTCGTTTATTACAGAGGGGTTTTTTTTTTTACCGTAAAGCCCATTTTCCCCATCGGTTCTTAGTGACTTCGCTAATTTTTGCAACCCCGGGTTTTTTTCCACATTAGATTTGAACGGGGATTTTTCGAATAAATTGGGTGTGGGTTTTATGGAGACAAGGATTGGAACGAAGAAAAATGTCATTCCAGTCGGAAAATGCCAGTATCCTTTTGGTTTTTTTTTTTTCCCGGCTGGGTTTTAAACAGACCCTAGAGGGGATGGCAGAGGGGTCGTTGATAAGGAAGAAAATATTGCCCCCGTTCACATGAAAAAAGTCGCCCCGAAGGAAAGGGGGAGGTGGAACATTAAAACTTGGGCAAGGTGTCTTTCTAGTTGGGGAATACAAAAAAAACGGTTCGGCTTTTTGGGGTTATTGTGTTGTTGTCCCCTTCGCCCAAGATCTTCCGGGTGCAAAAAATGAGCGGATAAAGGGCAATGGGGTTTTTTCGGAAAAGCTGGGTGTAGGAAGGGCCCGATGAAACCCCCCCAGCACTTACCCTGCGGAAGTTTTTTGTTTGTTTCTTCCCTTTCTTTTGGGGGTGAGGGTTTTTGCACATTGGAGTCTTTGATTCTCGTTTGGGGTGTTTAAAAGTGCTTTTTTCGTGGAAATTTTTAAAAAAAATTTTAGCTCGTGTTTCCACCCCGCACGTTCATTTGCGCAAATTGTTTTTCTGCAAGTAGAAATTTGGGGAAAGGGGGGGGGGGGGTTTACGTATAGGAAAAGAAAAGGAAAAAAAATTTTTTAGACGAGCCGAAATTCAAAAAATTTCCCGGGTAAAATACAACTAAACGGGCCCGAAACATTCTGAAGAAAAAAACTTAAAACTTTGTACCAAAAAGCAAAAGACATCCCTTTTTTCGGTCAAGGATTTTTTTCCTTTGCAGGGTTTGGGGGAAGTTGTAATTTTGCTTTTTTTTGTTTGTAAGGATTTTTATGATCAGTTTTGCGAAAAGTTGCACTCACCCCCCCTT
>CM031596.1:50015679-50018179 GCA_018398815.1 Conus ventricosus
ATGCCACTGCAGATATGAATGCTTATCTCCCCCTATTTCTTCAATCTAAGACATAAGAGCAAGCTTTTTTTATAATTCAATATTTTTTTCAGTCATTGCAACACCAAGCTGCTCTGTAAGTTGCTGGAACGGTGCGGTACTTATCCCTTTGGGAAATTTTTTAGTTTTTTTGTTTTTAGCCCTTGCGGATTCATTCCAAGAACTGGGCCCCCAGCACTTGTGTCTTAGAGGATATCTTTTTATATTTTTTTTTCTTTTCACAAGAAAATGTAGTTTGTTTGCTCTTTTATGATTTTTCTTTTGCTTCTTGGATGGCACCTTTGGTTGGTTTTTTGAAAGCTCAACGGATATACTGTGGTATTGTACACCCAAACCCTTTTTTGGGATTGCATTCTTCTTAAAAAATGAAAAGGCCCGAGGAGTCAAATTTTCCACTTTCCGCGGTCACTGAGGAGAAACCACCAATTTCGAAATATCGGGATATGACCAGGAGTTAGCTGTTATGAGTTTTTCCCTATTGGAGATTATAAGCTTGCTGAGGCTCATTTTTAGAAAAGCATTTTATTTCTTTCTTTTTTCCCCATCCACCCACTTGAGCACATACTGTTAGTTAGGCAGTATGCCACTGCAGATTGAATGCTTATCTCCCCCTATTTCTTCAATCTAAGACATAAGAGCAAGCTTTGTTTATAATTCAATATTTTTTGCAGTCATTGCAACACCAAGCTGCTCTGTAAGTTGCTGGAACGGTGCGGTACTTATCCTTGGAATTTATTAGTTTGTTGTATTTTAGTCCCTTGCGGATTCATTCCAAGAACTGGCCCTCAGCACTTGTGTCTTAGAGGATATCTTTTATATTTTTTTACTTTTCACAAGAAAATGTGTTTGTTTTGCTCTTTTATGATTTTCTTTTGCTTCTTGGATGGCACCTTTGGTTGGTTTTTTGAAAGCTCAAAGATATACTGTGGTATTGTACACCAACCTTTTTTTGGGATTGCATTCTTCTTAAAACTGAAAAGGCAGAGGAGTCAAATACCACTTTCCGCGGTCACTGAGGAGAAACCACCAAGTTTCGAAATATCGGTATATGACCAGGAGTTAGCTGTTAAATGTTTTCTCCCTATTGGAGATTTAAGCTTGCCCGGGAAGGCTCATTTTGAGAAGCATTTATTTCTTTCTTTCTTTTTTCCCCATCCACCCACTTGAGCACATACTGTTAGTTAGGCAGTATGCCACTGCAGATATGAATGCTTTTCTCCCCCTATTTCTTCAATCTAAGACATAAGAGCAAGCTTTGTTTATAATTCAATTTTTTTTTTTGCAGTCATTGCAAACCAAGCTGCTCTGTAAGTTGCTGGAACGGTGCGGTACTTATCCTTGGGAATTTTTTAGTTTGTTGTATTTTAGTCCCTTGCGGATTCATTCCAAGAACTGGCCCTCAGCACTTGTGTCTAGAGGGTATCTTTTTATATTTTTTTTACTTTTCACAAGAAAATGTAGTTTGTTTTGCTCTTTTATGATTTTCTTTTGCTTCTTGGATGCACCTTTGTTGGTTTTTTGAAAGCTCAACGGATTATACTGTGGTATTGTACACCAACCTTTTCTGGATTGCATTCTTCTTAAAACTGAAAAGGCAGAGGGGTCAAATTACCCCTTCCGCGGTCACTGAGGAGAAACCACCAAGTTTCGAAATAGGTATAGGGCCAGGAGTTAGCTGTTAGTGAGTTTTTCCTATTGGAGATTATAAGCTTGCTGAAGGCTCATTTTTGAGAAGCATTTATTTCTTTCTTTTTTCCCCATCCACCCACTTGAGCACATACTGTTAGGTTTGGCAGTATGCCACTGCAGATATGAAAAGCTTATCTCCCCCTATTTCTTCAATCTAAGACTAAGAGCAAGCTTTGTTTATAATTCAATATTTTTGCAGTCTTGCAACACCAAGCTGCTCTGTAAATTGCTGGAACGGTGCGGTACTTATCCTTGGAATTTATTAGTTTGTTGTATTTTAGTCCCTTGCGGATTCATTCCCAAAAACTGGCCCTCAGCACTTGTGTCTTAGAGGATTCTTTTTATATTTTTTTTTACTTTTCACAAGAAAAAGTAGTTGTTTTTTTGCTCTTTATGATTTTCTTTTGCTTCTTGGATGGCACCTTTGGTTGGTTTTTTGAAAGCTCAACGGATATACTGTGGTATTTACACCAACCTTTTCTGGATTGCATTCTTCTTAAAACTGAAAAGGCAGAGGTCAAATACCCCTTTCCGCGGTCACTGAGGAGAAACCACCAAGTTTCGAAAAAACGGTATATGACCAGGAGTTAGCTGTTAGTGAGTTTTCTCCCTATTGGAGATTATAAGCTTGCTGAAGGCTCATTTTGAGAAACATTTATTTCTTTCTTTTTTCCCCATCCACCCACTTGAGCACATTACTGTTAGTTAGGCAGTATGCCACTGCAGATATGAATGCTTATCTCCCCCTATTTCTTCAATCTAAGACATAAGA
>CM031596.1:50030679-50035679 GCA_018398815.1 Conus ventricosus
TGCCATGCAGGAGGAGCTGAGCGGGCTGAGGCGGAAGGTGGACGAACTTCGGCAGCAGAACAACGACCTGCAGAGAAGGAACAACGACTGGCATCGAGGATGGACAACCTGGAAAGGAAGACGGACGACCTGGAGGGGAGGTCCAGACGAAACAACGTTCTGTTCTACGGCGTGCCTAGGAGGGAAAACGAGACAAGTGCTGAATGTGAAGACCTGCTTAGGGATCTCATCACTGACAAGTTGGGACTGTCCGTGACGTAGAGTTTGATAGGGCCCATCGCGTGAACTCTAAACAGGATTCCCCGATCATCGCTAGGTGTGTTTTCTACAAACAGAAGATGGACATACTGAGAGCGAAACGGAAACTTAAGGGCACCAGCGTCTTTGTGGGCGAGGACTTCTCCACCAGAGTGAGAGAAATGCGAAGAAAACTGACACCTCATCTGAAAAAGGCGCGAAGTGACGGGAAACGGGCCACCATGATCCATGATCATCTGCTAGTGGACGGTATCCGGTATATGTTGGACTCAGGTGACCATCTCGTGCCAATGAAATAGGGTTCCGGCCGGTCCCTTTCTCATCCCCGATCTTTGTCCGCGGCTGTGGAGGGAACGTCTACTGAGGCGACACCGGTTACCTGGTCACCGCACGACAGTGGCAGTGAGCTGGCGACGCCACGTGAAAACTGTGCACCCGTGTTCTGTGACGATGTTTTTGTGTCAGCTGAGCACGTGGACAGTGATGCCGTGGGTGTGTTGAATGAAAATGTAAATAGTTCGAATTCGTCCGAGTTGAGAAATGGTTTAATGATGCCAGTGTGTGTAATACATCAAAACGTTTTCTTTCCTACATTGGAACATTAATGGATTGCTTACAAAAATATATGATCATGATTTTGTTTCGTATGTCTGTTCTTTTGATTTTGTCTGTTTAGTTGAGACGTTTGTAGAAGATTTTCAATTGTCTATTTTTAAAGGGTACACGGTGTTTTGTAGACCGGCTATTAAACTGTCAGTACACGGAAGACGCTCAGGCGGAGTTGTCTGCCTTATAAGGAATGAGCTGTGTCCTTATGTCAAACCTGTATGTGTGAAATCTTCTCTTTTCTGCGCTTTTCGTTTGAATAAATGTCTTTTCGGTATAGATAGAGACATTATGTATGTTTGTGCTTACATACCACCTGAAAGCTCACCCTATTATGTGCATTTTGACTGTGAAAATGGTTGTCGCTTTATTGGAAGATTTTTTATGTGACTGTTTGCTGTGTAATGAAGAACATGATGCTTATGTAGTAATAAATGGAGACTTAAATGGTAGAACCTCTAACTTTTCTAGTGAGTTTGTATCTAATGAGTGTGATTATGAAAATCAAAATTTGAGTGGTCCTTTGAATTTGAACAGAAATTCTGAAGACCATCTGCTTAATAACTATGGCAAATGTTACTCAACATGTGCACTGTTTTAAACCTGTGTATTTTGAATGGTATGTGTCAGGGTGACCTTCAAGGTCATTACACGTACATATCGGATAATGGTAGCAGTGTAAATGATTATTTTTTACTGTCGAATGATCTGTTCTCAATAATTTCTGATAGCAGTAGAATGAATGTGTCTGACAGGATCGAATCTGATCATTTGCCTTTAGAGTTATGTATCCATTTCCCTAAGATAATAAGATATGTTCAAAAGATAATAGTAATGTTCAGGTTTTGGAAAAGTTTATATGGGACGAAGCCCACAGCAGTATGTTCATAGACAACATCTTTTCAAATGAAATGCAACTTCAGTTTGAAATGGCGATCACTTTGATTGATGAAAATATTAACGAGGCACTTGAGCTTTTTAATCATTGTATAAAAAGTGCAGCAGACTTCATGAAGAAACAGGTACACATTGGTAAGGCGTGAAAGAGGACGATGGTATGATGATGAATGTCGTGTGGCCAAAAGAACTGTACGCAATTTGTTGAACAAATTTAAGCGTACATTGTCTCCACCCGATCGCACTTCTTTATGTATAGCAAGGCGCGAATATAAACATTTGTTAAAAAGAAAAGAGAAGCAGTTCAATGACACTTTGCTTAATAATTTAT
This sequence comes from Conus ventricosus, assembly GCA_018398815.1. Lineage (NCBI taxonomy): Eukaryota > Metazoa > Mollusca > Gastropoda > Neogastropoda > Conidae > Conus > Conus ventricosus. Next base: position 50,032,772 of record CM031596.1, read on the forward strand.
TAACTTCGGTAAATAGTCAACAGGAATTCTGGAAATCTGTGCGTAAAATTTCCAAGACAAGAAGGCAGCCTTTGAATGATATTAGCATAAACGATTGGTATGTACATTTTAAAGAATTGTTAGAAAGAAAAGACAAATTTGATAATGATCTGATTCAGGGAGTAGATATTAGTAACCAACGTGCTTTTGGAAATCGTTATAGTGCTATAAACAATGACGATTGTTGTGATGACGATGATGATGAATCCAACGATAGTGAAAGTGATTTGAATCAGCCTATCTCAGCAGAAGAAATTTTGAGCGCTTTAAAGACACTTAAAAATCGCAAGGCGGCTGGACCTGATAAAATTATAGGGGAATTTATCAAAAATGCTTCCAAATCAAACTTAGTGATGGAATTTTTTGTTAAATTTTTCAATTCCCTGTTTAATAGAGGCATATACCCTGAAAGCTGGTGTGAATCAATTGTTTTACCATTATATAAAAAGGGTGATGTTATGAATCCAAATAACTACAGAGGAATTTCGCTGTGTAATGTATGTAGTAAATTGTATAGTACAATTATTAATAAAAGACTTCAAGTTTGGGTTGAGGATAATAACATTACAGGTGAATTTCAAGCTGGATTTAAACAAAATCATTCCACAATAGACCATATGTTCACATTATTAGCTTTCGTTCAAAAACAGTTTTGTCTGAATCGTAAATTGTATGTTGCTTTCATCGATTTTGAGAAAGCCTTTGATTCTATTAATAGAACTATACTTTGGCCTATTTTGTTAAAAAACGGAATTCGTGGAAATATGTATAAATGTATTATGAGTATGTATGACCATGTAAAGGCAAGGGTGCGATGTGGTGCTGCTTTAACAGATTATATCAACTGTACATCTGGTGTTAAGCAGGGTGATGTTTGCAGCCCAGTTTTGTTTTCTTTATTTATTAATGAGTTGACTTCCAAAGTCATAAGCTCTGGAAAGCATGGTGCCCATTTTGTAAATGATGTTCTTGAAATATTTATTTTACTTTTTGCTGATGACGTTGCATTAATATCAGAGACTGTAATAGGCCTCCAAACTCAGTTGAATAGTTTGCAAAGGGCAGCTGATTCACTCCAGTTGAAAGTAAATATGAGTAAGAGTAACATAATTGTTTTCAGAAAAGGCGGTTATCTCGCTGCTAGAGAAAAATGGACATACAATTGCAATATATATACCTGTTGTAAATGTATATAAGTACTTAGGGATATATTTCTCTACGAGATTAAGTTTCACTTTTGCATGTAAAGATATTGCTTGCAGAGCCAAAAACGCATTGCTATGTATTATGAAGAAATTGTCGATGCTTAACAATGAATCTCTTGCCTTGTTTTTGAAATTGTTTGATGCCAAAATCCTGCCTATGTTACAATATGGGGCTGAACTGTGGGGTCTTGATGCTGGAGCTGCACAATGCGAAAAGGTTCATTTATTTGCTTTAAAAAAGTTTTTGGGTGTCTCACCACAAACACCAAATGATCTTGTGTATGGTGAGACTGACAGATACCCCATATCTTTGCACTCCACTGTTAAATGTGTCAAGTACTGGTTAAAACTAACTCAGATGGCTGAACATAGATTGCCTCATAAAGCGTATATAAATGCTGTTAGAACTAGATAATAGAGGCAAGATGAACTGGGTGTCGCATGTTAGAATGAAATTATACGAATATGGTTTTGGGTATGTGTGGCTTAACCAAGGTGTCGGAGATGTGAACAACTTTGTCCGTACGTTTAAAGAAAGACTTATCGATTGTAGATGGCAAGACTGGAATTTCCATGTTCAAAATAGTAACAGGTTTAGTTTTTATAGAACATTTAATGATCTGCATTCTCTCCCAATGTACATGTCAATGCGTATGGACAGGCACCTGAAGTTTATAATGACTAAGTTTAGAACTGGAGTGTCTGATATTTTTGTTCATCATTATCGTTATAAACAAATCAATAACTCTGATCTGCTATGTCCATTATGTCGACAGTCAAGAGAAGATGAAGTGCATTTTGCATTAACCTGTCCAGAATTACAAGATTTAAGAGAAAAATTCATTCCACGGAAATTTTACACAAGACCTTGCCTGTTCAGGCTTGTCTTGTTAATGACATCTAAGAATGAAAGCATTGTAAAACAGTTTGCTGTTTATCTGTATAAAGCTTTCAAAAGGCGAAGCGTTTTTGTAATGTAATTATCATATTGAATCTGGTGATGCTGCTTTATTGTGTCTCATGTAGATCCCCCTTCTGAGGGGCCAAGGCCTATAAGAATAAAACATCTGAATCTGAATCTCTGCCTCTCTCTCCGTCTCTGTCTGTGTCTCTGTTTCTCTCTCTCCCCTACTCTCTCTCTCTCTCTCTCCTTTTCTCTCTCTCTCTCTCTCTCTCTCTCTCTCTCTCTCTCTCTCTTCACACACACACACACACACACACACACACACACACACACACACACACACACACACACACACACACACACAGAGTCTTTACGGCATGTTTTCGTTTTAATGTCGAAAGGAGTTGCAAAACACAAGCCAAGCGGAAGGCCAAGCTGGAAGGTGCTTCACTCCCTTTCTGCCAGAGGACATTCAAAGACTCATGAATATTTGATGCCTGTCCTATCTGCCGCTATCTGTTGGAGATGGCAACAATATTGCTGTCGCCTGAGACACGAAAAACAGATCAAAGGGAAGTAATGACGGGAAACGAAAGAAAGGAAGTTTGTGCTCTCTCTCTCTCTCTCTCTCTCTCTCTCTCTCTCTCTCTCTCTATCTATCTATCTATCTATTCCGTGCGTGGCCATCAGAGTTCTGCGTAGGTGTGCACGGAAGCGCCCATTTAGAGGAAGAGGAAAAACTGTAACTCTTTGTTATAAA
>CM031596.1:50040679-50043179 GCA_018398815.1 Conus ventricosus
TTGATGCGTCTGCTTGTACGTGCGTCCGTGCGTAGGTGTGCGCGCACGCATGTGTGTGTGTGTGTGTGTGTGTGTGTGTGTGTGTGTGTGTGTGTGTGTGTGTGTGTGTTTGAGAGAGAGAGAGAGAAAGAGAGAGGGAAGAGAGAGAGAGAGAGAGAGAGAGAGAGAGAGAGAGAGAGAGAGAGAGAGAGAGCGTGTGTGTGTGTGTGTCATCATCATCATCATCATCATCATCATAAGAAGAAGAAGAAGAAGAAGAAGAAGAAGAAGAAGAATATTAATAGCAATCGGAAGATACCAAACGTAGGACAAGCGCGCACACACACACACACACACACACACACACACACACACACACACACACACACACACACACACACACACACGCACGCACGCACGCACGCACGCACACACACACACACACACACACACACAGAGAGAGAGAGAGAGAGAGAGAGGCGGGGAGGGAGAGAGAGAGAGAGAGAGAGAGAGAGAGAGAGAGAGAGAGAGAGAGAGAGAGAGATTTCAGATTCAGATGTTTTATTCATGTGTAGGTGAAGGGGAATAATTGATCAATCATTTCACTCAAGGTTTATTTTCATAACTATATCTATGCAACGTAAAGGTTAAATCTGTTTTACGAGATTGCCCCTTGACGCAGCTGAAACGCTGAGAGAGAGAGAGAGAGAGAGAGAGAGAGAGAGAGAGAGAGAGAGAGAGAGAGAGTCGAATCGCTGTGCAGTTTTCGCTGGTGAATACGGCAAGATTAAGGGAATGGGTTTGGGCTGGAAGAGAGTGGAGGTGGGATGGAGTGTGGGCAGAGAGGGACTTAGCAGATAGAGGATGCAGATGAGTACGGGAGATTGTCTTAACATCTTTACTGTCTAATGCTTTAATGGATGACCGAAGGGGGAAACTAAGGACAGGAGTGGACACAACAGACAGAAGAAGAAATACGAAGGCGAAGAGGGAGGATAGGGAGGAGGCGATGGGATGAAGACAATAGAGTGACTCATGGGGAGGGGGGGGGGGTTAAGAAAATGTGTGGAGAGAGGTACGAAGAAGAAGAAGAAGAAGAAGAAGAAGAAGAAGGAGGAGGAGGAGGAGGAGGAGGAGGAGAAAGGAGGAGAAGAAGGGGAAAGAGGAAAAGGAGAGCAAATGAGTGTTAGAGGAACAGAAATGGAATACCACAGACAACGAAGTGGATGGGGAAGATAAAGAAGAAATGGAGAGAAGAAGAAGAAGAAGAAGAAGAAGAAGAAGAAGAAGAAGAAGAAGAAGAAGAAATGAAAAGAAAAGAAAGGGCAGCAAGAAGGAGTAGTGCGAGAAGGAAAATCAAGAGAAGAAAGAGAAACGGAAGAAAAAAAACACTACGGAGGAGGAGGAAGAGAAAGAGAACAGGGAGAAGAAAGGAAAAGAGGAAGAAATAAAAGAGAAAACAGAAGGAGGAAGAAATGCAGAAGAAAACCGAAAAGAAATCAAAAGAAGAAGTAAGTGGTGACGAGAAGGTGTACACAAGAATGGCAAGAAGAAAAGAAAGGAGGATGGGGAGACGAAGAAGAAAAAGAAGACAAAGAAGAAGAAGTGGGCGAAGAGAAGGGGAAGGAGGAGGAAGAGGAGGACGAGGAGGAGGACGAGGAGGAGGAGGAGGAAGGGAGGAGGAGAAGGAAGAGGGGGAGGGAGGAATAAAGAGTAAGGAAGGAAGAAATTACAGTGAGTGAGTGGAAAAGAAGACGAAACAAAGGACAAAGAAGAGGATGATGAAAAGACAAAAGAGGAGGAGGAAGAACACATTTAGAAAAGAACGTATAATTAGGAGGAAGTGTAGAAAGACAAGGAGAGAAGAACAAAGAACACTTAGGACGACGAGAACAAGGGTGAAAGAAGAAGAAGGAAAAAAAAAAAAAAAAAAAAAAACTAGGAGTAGATGGGGAAGAAGAAACACAAAAAAAAACTAAAGAAAAAAAAAAGGAAATGAAGACAAAGAAGAAGACAAAAAGAGATGAGGAGGAGAGACAAAAAGAGATGAGGAAGAGAGAAAAAAAAGAGATGAGGAGGAGAGACAAAAAGAGATGAGGAAGAGAGAAAAAAAAAAAGAGATGAGGAAGAGAGAAAAAAGGAGGGTGGGAAGAAGAAGAAAAATAAACAGAAAGAGAAAGGAAGAAAGAAAGATAGAAACAAATAGAAAAAAAAAACAAAGAAACAAAGACAGAGAGATTGAAGAAAGAAGGCCACGGAGGAGGGAAAGAGGAGGAAACGAGACAGTAGAAGATGGAGATGGAGGAGTCAAAAAAAAAAGGAGGAAGTAAGGAGAGAAGGAGAAGAGGAAAGAGGACGGAGAGAAGGAGAAAGGAAAGGAAGAAAGAAGAGAGAGAGAGAGAGAGGAGAGAGAGAGAGAGAGAGAGAGAGAGAGAGAGAGAAGAGAGAGAGGAGCAGGAGGAGGAGGAGGAGGAACAGACAAAGACGAAGACGAAGAAGGCCAAACGTTGACAAAGGAACC
>CM031596.1:50068179-50070679 GCA_018398815.1 Conus ventricosus
TTCTCCTGGGTGGTCTTCAGTTGCCAGGTTTCACAGCCATATAACAGCGTTGAAATCACACTGGGGTTATAAAATTTCAGTTTGATTCCAAGGGAGAATTTTTTGCTGTTTCATATTTTGTTCAGCTGATTGAATGCTGATGTTGCCTTCCCAGTAATATGACACTTCAGTTCATGGTCGAGGTCATTGGCGTTGTTGATGGAGCTGCCAAGGTATGTAAAGTTCTCTACTACTTCTGCTTGTTTTTGGTCGATGAGAACGTCTGTTGGCCCTTGGTGTTTACCGGTAAGCATGTTTTAGTCTTTTGGGCACTGATAGTGAGGCCAATGTTGCCTGCAAACTTGCTGTATTGTCAACAAGCACCTGCAGATCTTGAGTGGTGCTTGCTAGAGCGACAATGTCATCGGCAAAATCCAGATTTTTTTTGGCTTGGCAGTAGTAGAATACATTTGGCCTGGCAGTAGTGGAATACATTTGGCCTGGCAGTAGTGGAATACATTTGGCCGGGCAGTAGTAGAATACATTTGGCCTGGCAGTAGTAGAATACATTTGGCCCGGCAGTAGTAGAATACATTTGGCCCAGCAGTAGTGGAATACATTTGGCCCGGCAGTAGTGGAATACATTTGGCCTGGCAGTAGTGGAATACATTTGGCCTGGCAGTAGTGGAATACATTTGGCCCGGCAGTAGTGGAATACATTTGGCCCGGCAGTAGTGGAATACATTTGGCCTGGCAATAGTGGAATACATTTGGCCTGGCAGTAGTGGAATACATTTGGCCCAGGCCTGGAAGACTCCCTCTGCCCCCCCCTCTCCCCCCCTCCCCCCGCCCATCGCACCCCACATCCTCCTTCCTTGTTCCAGACATGCTCTCTGAGGGACATCGGTGTTGACGAATACATCCCCTAAGGTATTCTGTCTGGTGTAACATTCGGTCGGTTTGGAAGTATTCCACAAGTGTTGAGAGCAGACAGCTGAAGGAGGGCGGGAGGGTTTGGGGGTGGTAGGGGTGGGGGGGTGGGGGGTTGGTGGGCGTGGACTGGCGTGGGACCGAGAGGGGAGCAAGAGGGGAGGGGGGAGGGGGAGGGGTGCGAGAAGGAAAGGCCAATGTTCCAAGGAAGATATTGTGAATTACTTATGGTACAATTCCCGGAACAACAGGGGTAAAACCGGGAAAACATCCCTGGTTACTTAATTTTTTTTTTTATTATAACATTTCAGGCTTAGGAATAGATAATAAGGTGGTTTTTCATTTCTTTTCTTTCCTTTTCTTTTTCCTGGATGGCGCAGTTGTGAAGAGGGAGCACTGTTGTCATATTATTCCTACAAATCATTTATGAACAGGCCAGAAATAGTTCTTGGAGGTTTTGGTTTTTCTTTTTTCAGAAAGGGAGATGTTAGTCTGCAACATTGATTGCACCGGTCACAAAGGGGTGAGGGTGGGGGGGGGGGGGGGGTGCAAAAAAAAAAGGCATCTGCTGATGCGGGGAAAGGTGACGAAAATGGAAGCGACACTCGGCCGTCACGTACACAGCTTGTTTGTCGCCCGCCAAGTCCCAGCGGCGATTTTCAATGCTGACGTGGCGCTAAGCTTGCTTTCTTTCTTCGTCTTTCTCCCCCCCCCCCTTTGTCATGGTGTTATTGACCTTTGGTGACATTCCAGCGCGAGAGGTCGCTGAAACCCTCGCTCGTGCGCGTGAAACTTCCTCCCCTCACCCCCACACCCGCCCCCGACCTCTTCTTCTTCTTCCCTCACCTGACACTTGCCCTGTTCCTTCCCTCTCCCACTGACGTCATTAGGGGAAAAGACCTGAGAGGCGTTCAGTCAACGGTATTTTTCAAAATTTTCCTGTTGTAATACGTTTCTTTGGGTATACGCCACCTCCCCCCCCAAACCCCCCCCCCACCCCCCCCACCCCTTGGTTTTCCAACAGGTTTCTGGCATTTTTCTCGATCTCTCAGACATCAGATTTTCCCTTCTTTAGTCTAACTTAAAACCATCATTTTTCATATATAAATGCTGGGGGGGGGGGGGGGGGGGGGGGGGGGGGGGGGGGGGGGGGGGAGGGGGGAACAACCTAACTCATCGCCGTCTGGGCCTTTTCAAATTGTGTGTGTTCTCCATACATGTATTTGTTGTATGACTGAACGTTATAGGATTAAGTGTTTGCAGTGATACCTGAAAAATAAGTGAATGTCACACTCGTAGGATTAGGATTTGTTGTTATTGTAGTATTAGTATTTGTAGTTAGGTGTAGGGTGTACTATTGTATATTGAGAAGGGTGAATGTTAGTATTACTTTGTAAAGCGCTTAGAGAAATTCATTTGATTAAGCTAAGCGCTATATAAGAAACCATTATTATTATTTAATTATTATTATTATTATTATTTTTTTCTACCTTTACCCTACATGTTCCTACACATATACCTTTTCTTACATTCCTCTACTTTTTTTCTTGTGTTGCTTTCGGAAATGGATTTTTGGTCGTTAATTTTTTTT
>CM031596.1:50100679-50103179 GCA_018398815.1 Conus ventricosus
TGCAAGAAATATTGAATTATAAACAAAGCTTGCTCTCATGTCTTAGATTGAAGAAATAGGGGGAGATAAGCATTCATATCTGCAGTGGTAGATGATTCTGCCTAACTAACAGTATGTGCTTGAGTGGGTGAATGGGGAAAAAAAATGCTTCTCACAATGAACCTTCAGCAAGCTTATAGTCTCCAAGGGGGAGACACCCTCCAATAGGGAGGGAAACTCACTAACATATAACTCCTGGTCATATACCGATATTTCGAAACTTGGTGGTTTCTCCTCAGTGACCGTGGAAAGTGGTAATTTGACTCCTCTGCCTTTTCAGTTTTAAGAAGAATGCAATCCCAGAAAAGGCTGGTGTGCACTACCGTAGTATGTTTGTTGAGTTTTCAAAAAACCAACCAAAGGTGCCACCTAAGAAAATCATGAAAGAGCAAAACAAGCTACATTTTCTTGTAAAAAGTAGAAAATATAAAAAGATATCCTCTTAAGACACAAGTGCTGAGGGCCAGTTCTTGGAATGAATCCGCAAGGGACTAAAATACAAGAAACTAATAAATTCCAAGGATAAGTACCGAGCACCGTTCCAGCAACTTACAGAGCAGCTTGAAGTTGCAATGACTGCAAGAAATATTGAATTATAAACAAAGCTTGCTCTTATGTCTTAGATTGAAGAAATAGGGGGAGATAAGCATTCATATCTGCAGTGGTAGATGATTCTGCCTAACTAACAGTATGTGCTTGAGTGGGTGAATGGGGAAAAAAAATGCTTCTCACAATGAACCTTCAGCAAGCTTATAGTCTCCAAGGGGGAGACACCCTCCAATAGGGAGGGAAACTCACTAACATATAACTCCTGGTCATATTACCGATATTTCGAAACTTGGTGGTTTCTCCTCAGTGACCGCGGAAAGTGGTAATTTGACTCCTCTGCCTTTTCAGTTTTAAGAAGAATGCAATCCCAGAAAAGGCTGGTGTGCACTACCGTAGTATGTTTGTTGAGTTTTCAAAAAACCAACCAAAGGTGCCACCTAAGAAAATCATGAAAGAGCAAAACAAGCTACATTTTCTTGTAAAAAGTAGAAAATATAAAAAGATATCCTCTTAAGACACAGGTGCTGAGGGCCAGTTCTTGGAATGAATCCGCAAGGGACTAAAATACAAGAAACTAATACATTACAAGGATAAGTACCGAGCACCGTTCCAGCAACTTACAGAGCAGCTTGGTGTTGCAATGACTGCAAGAAATATTGAATTATAAACAAAGCTTGCTCTTATGTCTTAGATTGAAGAAATAGGGGGAGATAAGCATTCATATCTGCAGTGGTAGATGATTCTGCCTAACTAACAGTATGTGCTTGAGTGGGTGAATGGGGGAAAAAAATGCTTCTCACAATGAACCTTCAGCAAGCTTATAGTCTCCAAGGGGGAGACACCCTCCAATAGGGAGGGAAACTCACTAACATATAACTCCTGGTCATATACCGATATTTCGAAACTTGGTGGTTTCTCCTCAGTGACCGTGGAAAGTGGTAATTTGACTCCTCTGCCTTTTCAGTTTTAAGAAGAATGCAATCCCAGAAAAGGCTGGTGTGCAATACCGTAGTATGTTTGTTGAGTTTTCAAAAAACCAACCAAAGGTGCCACCTAAGAAAATCATGAAAGAGCAAAACAAGCTACATTTTCTTGTAAAAAGTAGAAAATATAAAAAGATATCCTCTTAAGACACAAGTGCTGAGGGCCAGTTCTTGGAATGAATCCGCAAGGGACTAAAATACAAGAAACTAATAAATTCCAAGGATAAGTACCGAGCACCGTTCCAGCAACTTACAGAGCAGCTTGGTGTTGCAATGACTGCAAGAAATATTGAATTATAAACAAAGCTTGCTCTTATGTCTTAGATTGAAGAAATAGGCAGAATCATCTACCACTGCAGATATGAATGCTTATCTCCCCCTGTTTCTTCAATCTAAGACATAAGAGCAAGCTTTGTTTATAATTCAATATTTCTTGCAGTCATTGCAACACCAAGCTGCTCTGTAAGTTGCTGGAACGGTGCTCGGTACTTATCCTTGGAATTTATTAGTTTCTTGTATTTTAGTCCCTTGCGGATTCATTCCAAGAACTGGCCCTCAGCACTTGTGTCTTAAGAGGATATCTTTTTATATTTTCTACTTTTTACAAGAAAATGTAGCTTGTTTTGCTCTTTCATGATTTTCTTAGGTGGCACCTTTGGTTGGTTTTTTGAAAACTCAACAAACATACTACGGTATTGCACACCAGCCTTTCCTGGGATTGCATTCTTCTTAAAACTGAAAAGGCAGAGGAGTCAAATTACCACTTTCCGCGGTCACTGAGGAGAAACCACCAAGTTTCGAAATATCGGTATATGACCAGGAGTTATATGTTAGTGAGTTTCCCTCCCTATTGGAGGGTGTCTCCCGCTTGGAGACTTGGAGACTATAAGCTTGCTGAAGGTTCATTGTGAGAAGCATTTTTTTTCCCC
>CM031596.1:50113179-50123179 GCA_018398815.1 Conus ventricosus
GGCTTAACCGGGACACTGGTCACTCAAAATTTGGCTAGCTGAGTCGGGTAGGCCACGACGCAAACTAACAATGACCGGGGTTCCACAAATTGGCCAGGACCTCCGGCGCTACGACTCGTCTCCAGACATCGGGCGTCGGTCAAAAGGGGTTAGTCTGTTGGGGGGGTGGGACCGTCCCCGTGAAGCCTCTCCCAAAGCTTAATTTTGGCCGGCCCGAACCAGGGGCCCGTCTAGGGCCCCCTGAATTTTTTGAGTTAAAGCTTATGTCCAAAAATTGGTGGCGACTCCACGAGTTGGGTTGTTTCTTTTTGTCCGTGACAATTTCCCCCTTGCAAAAGCCCATGCCCCGCTTGTCTAAAAAAACAAGGGTACAAAAAAGGACAAAAACCCCGAATTGCTGACACACGCTACACTGCAAAGTTGAAAAATACTTTAAACCCAAACGGTTTATAAATTTAAAATATTCATTAGTGGATCCACTCCAATGATTACTTAAATGGCTTTGCGTTATTTCAATTCATTTTTATAACACCTCTGTGCGCACTTTGCCTTTCCCCTACCTCGGATTTGCCTATCTCCCTTCACAATTTTAAAAAGCCAATAAAATTACACGACCGACACTTCACTGAGGAAACTCCATCCTCATTATTGCAAATAATGCCCCTACACAAGCGATGTATGCCCCCAAGCAAATAATTCCCCCCTGAAAAACCCCAAAGAAATAGAACAAGTCTCACACAAAGAATATAACCAACCCCAACTGGGAAAAACCCATATCCAAAAAACATAACTGTCATCAACACTTTTATCAACAAAGACCCCGTTTTGACTGACTTCCTCGAGTTGCAGTTTTGCTAGACTACCGGTTTTAAATGTCAGTCCACTTTTGTCCGCCCGGGAAGGGACTGCACTCGGTACCGTAGGGCTGAATGCCATTGCCCCCCGCACACCTGCTTTTTTCAACTGCGCCCCCCTGCGGAATTTGAGGGGTTGGTGACTTCTCTATCACGAACTCTTTCCCATACAAGTATTTGTGGAATTTCTGCACGGCCCACCAAGCAAACACCCTTCTCTACAGTTCGTACCCTTCTTCACACTTTGTCAACTTCCGCTAGCATACCTAAAAGGAAACCGACCCCTTTCTGCTCCTGAAACAAAACTGCCCCCTTCCCCAAAACCACCTGATGATCTGTCCGCAACAAAAAGGTTTGGAATATCGGGTAGCTTAAATGGGAGGGGAACCTATCTTTCCAACACCGTTGCAGGCTTGCTCTGCAGGTCGACATTCGCCACTGCCGTTTCCCCCTTTGACCAAATCACGAGGGGACTCGTGATTGCAGCAAAATTTGGGACAAACCCCTAAAAACCCCAAAAAAACCTAGCAACTCCTGACTTCTGTTTTGGTTTTTTGGTCTTCTAAATTTCTCATCTTCTACCTTTCCTTTTCCGGCTGTTTGTTCGCCCCCGACAAAAAAACCTGGAACCCCTACTGTCTACCCCCTTAACAGTGACACCCCCTTTATACTCTTCTAAAAAATTTTGGCAAAAAAAACTCCCCTTCTTTGCGGGTCTCTTTCCCCTCTCAAGTTTGCTGCTGCCCCTATGTGGGGGCTCCGCTGAATTATTTGCGGGGAAAATTTGCATGGAAAATTTTTTGGTTTTTCCATTCACATAAATTCGGTAACCCGCCCAAAACCTTTTCAGGAGGGGGAATGGTCCTCTCCAATAAACGCAGTTTGTTGTGACCCGGGGGAAGCAGTAACAGGTTTTGGATCTCCACCTGGGGGATTGCTTCCCTCACCCCCGTCAATTGCTTTTTCGACCGCCCCTAGCCTCCGAAAACCCTTTCCCTTCAACCTTACGTGTCCATCCTGTGCCCCCTTTGGAACGGGGAGATTGGGCCAATCAGATAAACAGCCACTCTCTTGAATGGTGTGTCAATTGGGGGGGATGTTTAAGGGCGCCTTCCTCTTCACCCCCTTGTGGCTGACCTTTGACAGCACATACATGCAAAAACGCTTTTTTTGCCATTGTCCGGGCCCAAGAAATCACAAAGATTCGGTCGCTGTTTTGCTGGTCCGAGATGACCCCCGGGGAGCGACTCGGACCCATGAAGACAGGGGTCCGTAACCTGCTGGTACCTCTAACTGAGGGGTCCCCTTCCTGTTTCCCCCTTGGTGAAAACTCGGTACAACAGCCCCCCTTTTCAAAAAAAAAACCTGCCCCCCTCCTCAACCCCTGTTTCCTCCACCCTTCCCAATCCCCAGATTTCAGGGGAAAGGGTCTTTTTTCCGCGCTGCCCAAACTCATCGGGCGACACGTCTAGCCCGTTTCCCTCCCTGGAACAACAAAAGGGGTTTTAACAATTTTTCCCCCTTCTTCTCCGTGTCTAACGCTCCCCCTTAGCATAAACAACTCGGATCCCCGGGACCCCTTGCCCCGGAAATTTTTTCCAATGATCAAATCATGGGGGTTTTCCCCATCACCAACGCAACAACTCGCCTGAAAAGAAAGGGGAAGTACTTCTATTTTAGCAACTGGAAACCCCCTCACAGTCCCATCGATTAGAGTAAAAGGGTCTGGATTTTCCCCCCTGCAAATCCCCTTTCTGACCACGTTGTTCGATTTTCCCCCATGAACAACCATTCTGAACCTTTCCCCCTTGCGGGCCAATCCCCCCCTTTTCCCCGGGTAACGAACCACTCACCTATGCCCTCCACCCCTGACACTGACTGCTTCCAGTGTACCCATACTGCACCCCCACCCTCTTCACAAACCCCTTTTTGGGTTCCATGCAGGTCGTTTCCCTTGACGACCCTTATCCCCCCTCTTGCAAGGCTGCTGCCTTCTGAACCCCCTTGCGACAACCCCTCGCCACATCCCCCTTCTTGTGACAAATAAAACACCTAATGTCCCTTTGCCCTTCCTTCTCCCCCACCACTGGGTTTGCAGACTTTGCAAAAACTCCCCTGGTCCCCTTGCATCTTCCCCCTGTGCCTAGACTGTTTCTCCTCACCTTGTCCCCAAAAGGGCCCCTCTAACCCCCTTGGAACTTCAACAACCCCCCTGCTGCCCGGGCTGTTTTTCTTTCAAATGTATTTTAACCGGGCCGAACCGACAAAATGTTTTTCATAACTAGCTTTTTTAAACCAGCGAACTCCTTTTCGTACCACTCAACCAAACCCATCTCAAAATATGACTAAAGTGCCCAACGAGTGTACGTCTCCCCTGCTTGTAATTAGCTGAACGAAATTTTTTCCCGAACCCCTCCTTGTAGGTCAAACCCCATTAAACTCCTACACCCCAAAATCGCGTTTTTTGCTGTTAAGCAGTGAAAATCTGCAAACCTTTCCCCCTCGTAAGGCGACAAAAAGACGCCCACTCTTTTAGGCCAACCCTGACTGTCCAAAAAGTTTTTGAAACGACTGATGTAGCATCAAACGAATCGTTTCCTTTAGAGAATTTTGGCACTTGGGGCGGGGGGAACTGCGCAAGAGTCATGGGGAAAATGAACTCCCATCCTCGGCGGTCTCCCTCTGTATTTTCCACTTCTCTAGCTCTAATTGAAATTTTAATCTTTCCGTTTTTCCGCTTTATTCTTTTTGTTTCCTGCGTTTCCCAAACTTTAATCCTTTTTTTCCTCCCTTTTCTCGCAAAACTCCTTTTTTTCCGCGCGTTCATCTTTTCCATCTTTGTTGGTTTTCAAAGAATGCACCCAAAACATCTCCTGGTAACCCAGATCAGAGCGACCTCCAAATTTTTCAATAGGGGGGTTTTTTTTCTTGCCCTTATAATTTTTTTTTTTTTTTTTTTTTTTTTTTTGAACAAGATTTTATAACAAAAGACAGCCAAACTGTGGTTACCACACGAGTGACGTATAGCACAATCCATGAATGATAATATTAGTTGGGACAAAGTAATAGTTTTATAAACGCCCAGCGCCTGACCCCAAATATGAGAGCGAATTAAGGCAAAACGTGCGAAATGAGTACCCGGGGGGGAAATGCCAAGCCCGATTAACTACTTGGAAGCAAGCCAAAGTATTTTAAATACTGGGAACATACATAAACAAAAACCCCTTGTCTTAGGATTCATACTTTAAACCACCCAGCTTTCCCTCTGAGAAGTTGAACAATTTAATAAATGGGCCCGAATATCCGGCAGGCTCGCCAAAAAAGCAACCCGGTTAATTCAGTGGGGGGAAGGACTACGCACAGCCCAAAACACCACAGCTTTCTTACGTCTCATTATATTTCATGCATTCGTCACCAAAAACCACTAGTAAAGTCATAACTTTACTCACTGTTCTTAAAAGAAACTCAATGCATATGGAATCAAATGAATAAAACATTCCTCTTTCCTGAACTTCACAAAATCATTTATCTAAAACTCATTAACAACCCGGGGTTTAAAAAAAAATTTTTACTTTATGGCCAGGTGACTTAACTATTCACGAATCACGTCTTTTCTTTTCCTTTTTTTTTTTTTTCTTCCACTTCCTTTCACAAACGGCACAACTGTGGCCGGTATTGGTCGCTGGCGGTGGGCAGGTGGACTGTTGGGCCCGGCTTTTTTCTGCCCATGAAAGTGGCGTGGCCAAGTATGAGGTCGACCCCCCCTTTTTGATAGAACAGGGCTATCAACACGTCTGTTCTCCTTTCTTCCTTCCTGCATTAACGCATTGCCTCTCCTCTCTCTCTTTAGCTGCCCTTTTCAAAAGGACATGGTTTCTTTTTTTTTTCTTTTTTTTTTTCTTCTTTTCTTTTCATTTGTTAGCAAATCTCCTCTTCCACATCTCTCCCAGTCCTTCCTCTGCAACTATCTCGTAATCTCTCAACTTGGGGTTTTCTTCTTCCCCCTCATCTCCTGCTTTTTTCTCCTCCCGGGTTACACTCAACCCCCTCTCTTGTTCTCTGTTCGTTCTGCTCTCGTTCCCCTTTTCTCACCCCTCCATCCTTCTTATTTGTTCCGATGTCCAAAAAGGGCGAGTACCTTTGGGCATATTTTTTACCCCTGACACCCGAAATTATCTCCCCTAATTCCCCTTGGATTTCAAAACATGACAGTCACGTACACACCTTTCTCCTGGGTGGTCAATTGGCATTTAATTGATTTTCTAAAAATTTTTTACCCCCCACCAAACAAACCCCCCCCCCTTCCACTTAAATGGGGGCCCTGTGGCTTAACTCGTGGGCATGGGCACTCTAAATTGGCTAGCAGAGTCTGGGTAGGGCCCCCGACGTCTAACAACAATGACCTGGGTTCCACAAATTGGCCCCATGACCTGAGCCAGGCGCTACGACTCGCTCGCAGACATCGAGGCGTCGTCAAAAGGTTAGTCGTTGGGTTGGGGGCGGGCCTCTCCGTGAAGCCCCCCTCCACAAAACTTAAAATTTCCGGATCCGAACATGGGCCCGTCTAGTGGCCTAAAAGTTTGAGTTCAAAATTATTCCCAAAAAATTTTCTGGCGACTCCACAGTTGGGTTGTTTTTATTTTTGTCCTGACAGACTGGATCCTATAAAACCATCCGAAGTCTGTCTTCTTTTGGAGGGGAAAAGGCTCAATCTCGAAATGGGGCTGACCGACCCCCCCCCAGTTCTCTCTCCCTCCTTCCTTCCCCCCTCCTTTTCTTCCCCCCGCAGCCCCCCCCCCCCCCCCCCACCCCAGCCCCCCCGCCTCTCGTCAACATTCTTATTTCCCCCTTTCCCCCCCAAAAGATGGATTTGGGGAAACGATGGAAGCATTTAAACATGTCCCAAAGTTTGCTGAAGTGGGCGCAAACTTCATGCGTTCTTTTTGTATCCCTTTTCCCTTTTTTCCTTTTTTTTCAGAGGGACAGACAGACAACAGACAGAGAATAGACAACAAGAAAGAGAGGGGGGGGGGGGGGGGAGGGGGGGGCAGGATGTAATAAGGGTGGTATTGGCTCGGGGTCTCCTATTTTAGGGGAATGATAAAAGAATCCTTACGCACAAGGAAATGTCACAACATCAACAAAAACCTATACGGGTTTTTTTTGAAAAAGCCTATTGGGCTTTTCCACTAAAAAAACCTTTTGCATGATTGCTGCAAAACGTGCACGCTTTTCAGACACAACTTTCCACAAAACCAAGGGGGGGAGAGGGGGGGGAAGGAGGGGGGAGGGGGGAGGGGGGAGGGGAAAAAAAAGGGGGGGGGAAGGGGGGGAAGAAGAAAAAAAGAGAGAAGAAGGAAAAAAGGAAAAAAGAAGGGGAAGGACGCAGACAGACAGAAGACAGAAAAAAGGCAGAAAAAAGACAGATAAATCGAGGGGAGAGAGAGAGGAGAGAGAGAGAGAAGAGAGGGGAAAGAGAGAGAGAGAGAGAAAAAAGAGAGAGAAGGGGTTTAAACCCGGATGCGATTCTTTTTTTGTTCGATGCTGCAATGGTTTTAGGGAAACTATTCTCAAAGAAGGAAATTAAAACAACAAAAATACAAGGGCGTTTTATTGAATAGCCCTCGCGGGTTTTTTCTGACCCAGAATAATAATAGCTGGGGCATGGCTCTCCCCCGGTGCGGTACACACCCCGCGAGCAAAACAATTTGAAGGGGCTCTAGCTCTCTTGTCTCGTCTCTGTCCTGTCTCTCTCTCCCTTTTTTCTCTCCCCCCTCCCCTCCCCTCTCTCCCCCTCCCCCTCTTTTTCCCCCTCTCTCCCCTTCTCTTTTCCTCTTTTTCTCTTTCTGTATCTCTCTCCCCCTCTCTCTCATTTTTTCTTTTCCTCTTTTTTCCCCCCCCCTCTTTCTCTCTCTCCCCCTTCCCCCCCCCTTCCCCCCCCCTCCCCCCCCCCCCCCTTCCCCCCCCCCCAAAACACACACACACACAACAACAACCCCCACCCAAACAAAACCACACCACCCCAAAAAAAAACCACACAAACATACAAAGGCCCGCGGGGAGGGGAACAAACAAAGGGATCCCATTTTTCTCAAAGACACATTATTTTTATTCATTACCAAAAACTTTTTTCAAGGGGGAGGTTTAAAAAAAATTTGCCCCCCTCCCCTCAAAAAAAATAAACACATTCTTCTGGTGTGATCAAATAAAGGTTAACAAACCAAAAAAATTTTCTTTAAATGCGTAAGGTTAAAAGAAATCTAAGCATTTGAAAAACCCCCCAACAAAGTTTCTTTGTATCTTAGAAAAAATTTTTTCCCCCCTTCGATAAGATAATTAAAAAATTCCCTTATAACCTAAACAAAAATTTTATATTCATTGTCCAATTTTTGTGCTTCCTAAATTTCCAAACTGAATTTAAAATTCGTTCATACTGATGTCACAAAGGACAGTTTGTTTTTCAAAAAAAAGGAAAAAAGAAAAACCGCACCGAAAAAGAGTACATTGGAAAAGAGTGTTCTTCGACATCAATAATGTGTCTACATGCAGGACAAGGAGATTCAGTGGATGTTTCAGATGTAAACCATCTTTGTTCGCATTAAAACCTAAAGTTCTCGGCCTAAATCTTGCGTAATTTATTCTGTGCCATTTATCGTTATTGTCACAGAGAGACAGGGAGAGAGAGAGACAGGGAGAGAGAGAGAGACAGACAGACAGACAAACAGACAGACAGACAGACAGACAGACAGACAGAGAGATGGTGACAGTTGTGATAGGAAGCTGTTTTCAGGGAAAAAGCGACATCAGGAGAGTTAAAACAGCCCACTTCCCACAAATGCATTCTGATAAGCAATGAAATGCACGCGGAAGTCTTTCACCAGTTTGAGGAGCGTTTCATGTTCCGCGTTAAAAGGATTTTCTTTTTTCTCAAGTTCATCTTCTTGTCTATTAGGGAACCTCCCTCCCCATCACCTCCTGGTTTGAGCCCCCCCCCCCCCCTTTCTGTAATCCACTCATCCACACTCTCTACCTCCTTCCTCTTCCCCAACCCCCCACCCCCTCCTCTTCATTCCGTCGTTCCAAACTTCTGCCCCTCTGGCTCTCTCAGTCTTGCGATTTCCGCTTTGCATCGACAGAAGAACCGCATTAGATGGAAGAATTCTAAATCCACCACAATTCGTGATGCAGTCTTTAAGATCCCCTCCCCCTCCCTCTCCCTCTCCCCTGCTCACAAACATCGTCCTTCCCGCTTCCTTCTTCCTACTCTCGACGTTCTTTGTGGACATTCCCTCCTCCTCCCCCTAACCCCCTCCCTTCCCTCCCCCCCCCTCCCCTTCCACCCGAACCTCCTTTGTTTCAGCGGTGCGGAGGGACGGGACGGGGGATGGGAAGGAGAATGAGCGGCAGGGGGCGGGAAAGAAGCCGGGGAGGGAGGAAGCAGAGACAGTGGCAACGATCATTGATGCTCTGAGGCCTGTGCATGACATCCCGTGCTGTCAGGGTGTGAGAAGGGAAGGGCGGCCAGATCCATTCCAGTGGAAATGAAAACTGTGAGGGCAGTTTTGTTGGGCAAACCAAACAACAGATCATTGAAACACGAACGCGCACGGCACACACAGGAACGCGCCTGTGTGCACGCACGCATCCTCCTCCCCCCCCCCCCCCCCCCCCCCCCACTTCCAACCAAAGTCATACAGATGTGCGCACGAGTGCGCACGCATGTACACACACACACACACACACACACACACACACACACACACACACACACACACACACTCATGCGCACATGCACATGTGCGCTCTCTTTCTCTTTCGCTCTGTCTCTCTGTCTCTGTCTCTCTGTCTCTCTCTCTGTCTCTGTCTGTCTGTCTGTCTGTCTCTCTCTCTCTCTCTCTCTCTCTCTCTCTCTCTCTCTCACACACACACACACACACACACACACACACACACACACACACACACATGCATGTGTGCAAGCACTTCTCCATCCCTCTTCTCTCCCCGCACCCCCCCCCCCCCCCCCCCCCCCCCCCACTCCCCCACCGCTCCGCATGCGAGTTCACGCCCGTTCTCCTGACCTCTTCCGTTACCCTACCCAGCCCTTATATACTTGCAGAGAGAAAGAGAGAGAGAGAGAGAGAGAGAGAGAGAGAGCAATGAAAGAATGCCATTTCCTGAAGGCAGAAGGGAAGTAAGTGGTTATGACGGAATTAATCGGCCTCAAGACGTGGAGAAGACAGGCTGAGTTCTCGCCTCATTTTCTCAATGTTACCCTGTGTATCGCTGTCCCGTTCACTCACACAGGTCACTTACTGCTTCCTGGCAAAAGAATTGTCAGGTGGATTAGTGTTCTTTCTCAGGTAACCGCTCATACTAAATACGAAACACGTGTTTCGAGCCTGCTGTTCAGCGAGGTCAGCAGAGTGCCTGCTTGTAGGCTTTGCCTCCACATGAACCAACCAACATGTGTGTGCTTCAAACTTGACCATTGCGATGTGTGGACAGACAGCCAACCCAAGAAAAAAAAAGGCAGACACAGACCAATCAGACGAAAAGGAAGGGAGAAGTGCCTTCAGTGTGCTCGATAGAACTCGAGCTCCTAATAGGCGAAGACGTGGATCGTCATTCTGAGCACCTTGTATCTGTCTGCTAAGAATTTCAGAGCTTTAGGCTCATAGTCTGATTTTCAGATTCTGTTTCGTGGGCATTGTGAGGACAGGCAGTTCCTAGGACGTGGATAGTAGGTAGAGACTTCTCGCACTTGAAAAATATGTCATCAGAAGATAGATTCGAGCAGGCGTGAAGAGAACGAATTTTGAACGCGTCTCAGTTTCAGTTTCATCAAGGAGACGTCATTGCCGTGCGTGCGGACGAATCCACATGCGATGCACCACATCTGCTAAGACATCAGGCCACTGCGTGAAGGGACAGCAGGTAGAGAAATTGCTGAGCGAGTAAAGAAATAAGAAGAGATTTAGGAAGAAGGTCTCATGGACATGATGTTGCGGATGCCTGACCATGTCATTAACTCGCAACAGAAGGGAGAAAAGAAGAATTCTTATTATAAAAAAAAAAAGGGGGGGGGGGGGGGGGGGGAGAAGGAAATTCAAACAGATGGATGCAGGCTGAATCAATGGAAGAGA
>CM031596.1:50133179-50143179 GCA_018398815.1 Conus ventricosus
AAAGGCTGTTCAGCTAATGACATTAAACATGTTCAGTTCAGTTCAGTTCAGTTCTCTCTCTCTCTCTCTCTCTCTCTCTCCTCTCTCTCTCTCTCTCTCTCTCTCTCTCTCCTCTCTCTCTCTCTCTCTCTCTCACACACACACACACACACACACACACACACACACACACACACCACACACACACACACACATGTGCGCACATGCAAGCACTTCTCTTTCTTCAGGCTCACCCCCCCCCCCCCCCCCCCCATCCCCCTACTCACACACCGTGTGCAAATTCGCCTCTTTGCCTGCCTCCTGTCCCATTTGGTTCCCCTACCAAGCCCCCATTCACTTGCAGACAGACAGACAGACAGACAGACAGACAGAGACAGACAGAGAGTGAAACGAAAGGATAGCATTTCCCGAAGGCAGAAAGGAACTAAGTAGTTCTAACAGAATCAGTCCACCCAAAGATGTAAAGTGGAAAAGATCACTATCTCTTATCACTTTCCCTCTATTCCCCTTTGTCGGAGTCTTCTTCGATCGCGCCAGTCAATTAACACTTCCAGGAGAAAAAAAAAAAGAATCATTCGGTTGGGTGGTGTTCCTTCTCAGATACGCCCACGTCCGCCTGTGTCTTCTCACCCGCTGTTCAGTGAAGTTAGCATATTGCCTGCATGTAGGCTTTTTTTGTATTTGAACCACCGGGTGTTTCAAACTGGGCAGTTGCAGAGTGTGACGGACATGTGGACGCAAAACCAGTCAGGGATTGATGAATGCTTCAGTGTGAGTAATGAGGCTCGAACTCTCACAAAGCAAACATATGTATCCTCTCCACCGAACACGTTAGTTTGCCTTGCTAAGAATTTCATAGCTTCAGGCTCATATTGTTCATAAATCGTTAGCAAATCTCTGTCTGTCTGTCTGTCTGTCTGCCTCCTGCCTCTCTCTCTCTCTCTCTCTCTCTCTCTCTCTCTCTCTCTCTCTCTCTCTCTCTCTCTCTCTCTCTCTCTCTCTCTCTCCTCTCTCTCTCTCCTCTCTCTCTCTCTCTCTCTCTCGTAGGCGTTGCTGTCACAATCTCGAAATAGGACGTCACTTGCATGTGATATGTTTGAAGTATGATATCAATTATCCCGTTAACATGTTTGAAGCATGATATCAATTATCCCGTTAACATGTTTGAAGTATAATATCAATTATCCTTTTATCCTTAATGCAAATGCAGTCATGTTATTGATTCTGATTGGAGTTGTCCCGGTTTTGGAGGGTCCACCATCGATGGGTCTCACTACCATTAAGGACCAGTGCCATAATGGCCCGGCTCTATTAGGGCCCCAGTGCAGGGCACAGTGCCACAAGGGCCAGTACCATTAGGGCCAAATACCGTTAGTGTCCAGTGTAACGGCCAGAACCCTCAGAGTCAAGTGCTTTGAATTCAGATAGGGCCTAGTTCAATCCCATTTTGTTCGTGGTTTTTTTTCTCGCTTGCAGGTGGATCAGTGCTTTGTCCTAATGGTACTGGACCATGATGGTATCATCTCTTTTGAGCATGTATTGACTTGAAGGTTGCGAATATAAGGATCTCATTGACCGAGGTCTAAAGGCATCTGCCCAACGCTGTTAATCAGTCTGAAGAGTTTAGCGCCTCTTGGGAGAGAAAGGTCTATGTATTTCTAAATGGATAAGCCTATTTTAAGAATTACTCTTGATACATTGTTCAATATTTCCAATAGAAAAGCAATCCAGACTTAACTTCCACAACAACTTTTTGCTGAATGTAATCAAGTACAACCGCTCTGGTCCATCTTTAGTTCGATTTGTTCAAACAAAGACGCAGAAAGGCTACAGCCATTATCCATAAACAAGAGATCCAGGTGTCTCAATACATGTCGACAATGGCAGACAAGCAATTAAGGAGGAGAATCAAACACGTCTTCTTCCTACGAAGCCGCCGGAGTCGTCATGTCGATTAAGCTTCCACTGTAATTCGCGACAAAAAGTTTGGATTGTCGCATTCTGAAGGTGCAAGACACAAAGGTCTCCATGGTCTTGGCCTCAACGAATTCTCACGGCAGGAAATAAACTGGTGTTTTCTGGGTTCTATAGTGCACCTGTGAGAATTGCTGAATGTGTCCCCGTCATTGGCAGGGGTGGTGGTGGTTTGGGCTTGCTCCTGATGTTATCAGTGTCAATGATGTCGTTGTTCATCCTGTAAAGGACGGTCACACAAGCTGTATACCTTCAGTCTCAGAGAGACGTCCACTTTAGATCTTTGGCCACAGTAGAGGCGCTAGAGGTGCTTCTAGATCGTCCAGGAGAAGATGCATATGTATCGCTGCCAGCTGCTGTACAATAGAATGAATGAAGATACCATCAAAGTTATAGCGGCGAAGGATGATTTTACTGCAGGCTACACTGAACAATCATTAAAAAAGAAATAAAGCGTTGTATGAGTGTCACGGACAAAAAAATAAACAACCAAAGTCGTGGTCCAGGTTGTTTGGACATAAGCTCAAACTCAAATATTCTGAGCGCTAGGCAGACGGGCCCATGTGTCGGGTCCAGCCAATTAAGCATAGCTGAGAGGCTCCACGAGACGGTCCAGTCCAGCCAGAACGACTACTCGCTGACCACGCCTCGAAGTCTGTCAAACGAGTCCTTGACGCCCGATCAGAACTCATCCAGCCAATTTGAGCACAGCGAGGAGACTAATCCCTAATCCCTCTACGAGACGGTACGGGTCCAGCCAGTCAGACTAAGTAGCTGACCGAACGCCTCGAAGTCTGGTCAGACGAGTCTCGACACCTGGAACAGACTGATCTAGGCCAATTTACTACGTCGCCGGAACGAAAGAGGGAAGGTAGTGTGGTGGGGTGAAAATCAAGCTAATCAATTAAATGAACATTGACCACCACAGAGAGTAAGTCGTGTATGCGTGACTGTCATGATTTGAATTCCAATGGCAATAGAGGGAGATATCTTACGGGTACGAGGGCTGTAAAAATACTGACCAATGGTACTACACCCTTGAACACTAGGTAGGGAATAAAGTAAAGTGTGAGTGAGAGAGAGAGGAAAAGAGCGAACAGACAGACTGAGAAGGAAGAGGTTCTGGGTGTAAGCCTGGAGGGCAAGAGTCAGATAGATGAGGGGAGGAGAGAAGAGAACCAAGTGGAGGATTAGCACCAGATAAAGTTCCTGCAGAGGGAGGACTAAAGAGAGATGTGAGAAAAAGAGAGTTGCTAACTATGAAGAGAAAAAAGAAAGAAAAGAAAAAGGAAAAGCAAATCAAACCATGTCATTTGATAGAGCAGACTAAGAGAGAGAGAGAGTGCAATGCCGATATGCAGAAGAAAGAAAGGAGAACAGATCGATGTTTAAGTCCCTGTTCCATCTAGAACCCGGGGTTCGACCTCATACTTGGCCAGCGCCACTTTCATCGCAGTCCCAACCTGACCAACGCCAGCGGTCTAACCTGACCAGTGAGCCAGCAGTCGCTCTGACTGGTGCCAGATAGTCTAACTGACCCGGTTGCCAGCCGTTGTGTTTGCTTGAGAAAGTGACAGATGAAAAGAAAAAAAAACGAAATAGAAAAACAGTGATTCGAGAATAGTTAAGATCCCCTGGCCAGTAAGTAGAAATCTATTTATACCCGTTAGTTAATGAGGTTTTAAGATAAATGATTTTGTGAGTTCAGGCAAGAGAGAATGTTTTTATTTTGTTTGATTCCATATTCATGGATGTTTTCGCTCTATGATCATTGTAGTAAAGTTAAATAGACTTTACTAGTGGTTTGATGTGACGAATGCATGATATATGAATGAGATCGTAAGGCAAGCTGTGAGTGTGTTTGGGCTTGTGGCGCTAGACCTTCTCCATGCGACATCACCGAGGTTGACAATTTATTGGCGAGCTGCCAGGATATTCTGGCCCATTTAATTATAATGGTTCAACTTCTCAGAGAGGAAGCTGGGTGGGATTCAAGTGTTGTAAAACCTAGAGACAAGTGTATGTCTTACTGTATGTTCCCAATATATTTAAATACAAGGCTTTGCATTGCTTCCAAGATAGTTAATACTAGGCTTGGCATTTACAGCCCCAGATACTTATTTCGGCACAGATTGCCTATAATTCGCCTTCTCATCGTTGGTCAGCGCTGGGGGCGTACTTATAAAAACAAACTAACGTGTCCCAAGCTTAATAATATCAATCATAGGCTTGTGCTATTACGTCACTCGTACGGTAACCACCGTTTGGCTGTCGTAGAAATAAAATCATGTTCCAAAAAAAAAAAAAAAAAAAAAAAAAAGAGATATAATGGCGGAAGCAAAGACCACCCCTATGAACAACTTGTGAGCGTCGCTCGTGATTAGGCTACACATAGATGAGTTTGCGTGTAACCAATTCCTTGAAAACCACAAAAGATTGGAAAGAGGATGAACGTGCGGAAATGACGCCGTTCGCATTAGAAATAGCAGAGCAGTAAAAGGCTAAAGAAACGCAGGATACAGAAAAGATTAAGGATGCATGCTACTCAAGGGCTAGCGAAAACGGCAGAAAAAAGAAAGACTAAGGGAAGCGCAGTAACATAAAGACCTAAAGGAAGCGTAGGAAAAGAAAGATAAGGATTTCAATTAGAGTTAGAGCGAGTGAAAATACCAAGGGAGACACACACCGAGGAATGGGAGTTCAGTTCCATGACTACTGTGCAGCAGTTACGCCCACCCCGACCAAAGTTGCCCAAAAATCTCTGAAGAACAATCGATTGATGCATACATCAGTCTTTTCGAAACGTTTGCGACCAGTCAGGGTTGGCCTCCAAAGAGTGGGGCAGTCATTGTCAGCCTATTAGACGGGTAAGGCTTTGCAGATTTGCCACCTGCGATACTAGCAGAACCACCTCTGATTTTGGTTCTGTGAAGAATCGATGATGAAGGATTTGACCTCACAGAGGAAGGATTCAGAAAGACGTTCGTATCACTAGATTGTCAAAGCAGGAAACGTACACTCCCAGTTTTGGTGCAACGTTTTAGATCACTATTTATGATAAATATTTAGAGTTGATGTACGTAAAAGGAGTTCGCTGAATTGAAAGAGCTAGTTATGAAAGAACAGATTTTGACATGTTTGCGCCCTGAGTTAACCATACATTTTGAAAAGAGAGACAAGCCAGAGACAGCAGGAGAGTTGCTGAAGATAGCAGAGGTGTATAGAGAAGGTCACGTTTGGGCACTAAGGTGCAGGAGAAACAGTGCCAGCACAGGTGAGAAGAGTGCAAAGGAGACTAGGGGAGTTTATCGCAAAGACTGGCAACCCTTGGTGGGGCAAGATGAAGGGCAAAGGGACAATAGGTGTTTCATTTGTCACAAGAAGGGACATGTGGCGCGGGAATTGTCGCACGAAGGTTCCATAAGGCACAGCCTTGCAAGAGGTTGATAAGGGTCGTCAAGGGACAACGACCTGCATGGACCAAAAGGATTCAGTCTGAATATGGTGGATTTGCGGGCCTATGGCTAGCACTGGACAGCAGTCCTGTCCGGGAAGGAGGGCACAATGCGAGAGTGGTTTCGTTACCAGTGGAAGAAGGGTGGATTGGCCAGCCAGAGGGTGAAAGATGTTACGAAGACACTGTTGTTCATGTGGTGTAAGTTAGAACAAACGCTGGTCGAGAAACGGGGATTTGACAGGGCAAATCCAGACCTGTACTCAAATCGAATGGCACTGTGAGGGAGTTTCCAGTTGCTAAGATAGAAGTACGTACCCCTTACTTCACAGTCGAGTTTGTCTTGCGTGGTGATGGAGAATCCCCTTCATGATTTTGATCATCGGAAGATATTCCAGGTGCACGGATCCAGGGATCCTGAGTTGTTGACTGTCTACTGGGGCAGCAGTTCAAACACGGAGCAGGAGTGGAGGAAAAGGTTGATAAACCGTATTAGTCGTTCGGCAAGGAAGTCAGGCATAGATGAGTCGCCTGATGTAGTTTAGGGCACGCAGGAACAAGACCCTTCGCTCGTGAAGTGTCATGGGAGTTGGTTCAAAGGTGGAGAGAAACAGGTGGTTAGAGTGTGAGACAGAATATCTATGGTGAAAGGCGGCTGTTGGTCCCGAGTGTTCACCAAGGGGACAGACAGTAAGGTGACCACTCAGTTAGAGGTACCAGCAGGTTATCGTGACACTGTCATGTCATGGGTCACGATGTCGCTCATGGCGGGTCATCACGGCACCAGCAAAACAGCTGACAGAATCTCTTCTTCGATGATTTTCATTGGCCAGGGGCAATGGCAGACATCAAGCGAGTTTCTGCATGTCATGTGACGTGGTGTCAAAGTCAGCCACAAGAGGGGTGAAGAGGAAGGCACCTCTAACCGCCCCCTTTAATTGACACAACCAATTGAGGAAGGGTGGCTGTTGATCTATTGGCCCAATCGCGCCCTGTTTCCAAAGGTGGGCACAGGTATGTGTGACGCTCGTGACTACCGACCCATTACCCAGAAGCAGTTGCATTGAAGGCCGAGATACGCCACAGGTCGCAGAAGGGCAGGTAACATCTTGTTCCTCGCGTGGGTGAGCCAGCACAAAATTCCTCCGTGACAGGGGTCACAGTACACCACAGGCGTGATGAAGGAGGTCAACAGGCAGCTAGGGATCACACAGCTTCTCACTACCCCATACCACCCACAATGCAATGCATGGGGGGGGTGGATAGATTCAATGGCGTGCTGAAGGGCATCTTAAAGACGCTCTGTGAGGAAAGGCCAGCAGATTGGACCCGCTACATACCAGCGGCACTGTTCGCCTACAGGGAAGCCCCTCAGGAAAGCACATGCTTTTCGCCAATTTGAGCTGCTGTATGGGCGGCAGTTCGGGGACCATGGTGCATTCTCAAAGAGCTGTGGGACCGAGACAGGAGTCAGAAGAGGTCTAACCACTTATCAGTATGGTGGTGGAACCTACGCAATAGCTAAGGGAGACATGTAAGGTCCGCAAGGGAGAGTTTGCAGGAGGCTTTTGGTCGTTCAGAAGAAGCAAAATGACAGGAAGGTGAGGAAGCAATTCCTCAAGGTGGAGAATCAAGTCCTGTTACTTGCTTCCCACGGAATTCACAACAAGCTGCTATGCATTGGTAGGGACCATTCACCACAATGAAAGGACATCAGGACGACCGAATCGATATGTGAATGGGGAAATCAAAACTTTTCCATGCAAATTTGCTCTGCAAATATATTCAGCGTGAGACTTCAGCACATAGGACGCAGCAGCAATCAATGATGAGTGCAGGAGACCCAGCAGAAGAAGGGGAGAATTTTGTAGCCTGAGTTTCCAGGAGAAGAGTCATACAGGGATGTGTCACTGTATGAAGGCTAGACAGTAGGAGACAGGAGGGAAGTTAGGGGCTCCTAGAACAGTATAGGGAGTCCCTGACTGATACAACACCATGCAGGACCAACTCTAGAGACATTACGTGTGGAGTTAACATCGCAAAAAACCCGTACATATGAGAAAAGCCTACCCTATCCATATGCCACCAAGCAAGTAACGAGGAGGAGGTAGAAAAGATGGTTGGACCATGGGTGATTGAAGCCGTCCTAATCCATCGTATAGAGCACGCCGTCTTCTGAGTGAGGAAAAAGTCCAGGTGGGCTCGATTCTGTGATGAACTATAGACCGTCTGAACAGTGTCACCAAGGTCGAGCAGAGGTCATGAACCGAACATGGACGACCTTTCGCTCAGATCGCCACAAGCAAGAGCCAGTATTTCACCAGGATAGATCTAGCAAGGGTTACTGGCAAATAGCCTTGAGTAGGACTCAAAGGAAGTCACAGCATTCTCCACCCTATGGGCTAACCATGGCGAGTACTTCCTTTTGGGAGGGTCAACGCACCTGCAGTCTTTTCTCGATGATGAGGAAGTTATTACAGGATTGGAAGGCGTGTGAATATTCATGGATGACATTCTGATAGCATCCGAGACATGGGAGGAGCATATGAGGCAGCTAGGAGCAGTTTTAGAGAGGTTGAGACAAGCCAAATCTCACAGCCGACCAACAAAGTGCCAGGTTGGTTTTCCAAGCCTGGAGTTCCTAGGTTTTGTTGTCGGAGGCGACACAAAGCAGCCGGAAAGAGGAAAGGTGGAGAAGAAAATAAATTCAGAGAGACCAAAGACCAATACAGAAGCCCAGGAGTCTGCTAGGTTTTATTGGTTTCTATAGGGAGTTTGTTCCAAATTCGCAGCAATCACGATCCCTCAGTGTTTTGGTTAAAGGCGGGGAAACCGGCAGTGGTCGAGTGGTCAGACGCTGCAGAGCAAGCACTGCAGACAGTTTTTGGGAAAAGACTGGGTTCCCATCCCATCTTGAAGCTACCAGATATGTCCAAACCATTTTTTTGCGGACAGATGCATCAGGCGGTGGGAGTAGGTGCAGTATTGTTGCAGGAGCAGAAGGGGTCGAGTTTCCTGTGGGGTTTAGCTACAGGAAGTTGACAAAGTGTGAAAAAGGGTACGCAACTGTAAGAGAAGGAGTGTTTAAGCTGTCGTGTGGGCCGTGCAAAATTCCACAAATACTTGTATGGGAAAGAGTTCGTGATAGAGACTGATCATCAACCACTCAAATTCCTGCAGGAGGCGCATTTGAAAAACAGCAGAGTGCTGCGTTGGGCAATGGCATTGCAGCCCTACAGGTCCGAGTGCAGTACATTCCAGGTCGACAGAATGTCGGAGCTGACTATTTAAGTCGCGAAGTCTAAGCAACTGCAACTCAGAGGAAGTCAGCCCATATCCGGGTGCTTTGTTGATAATATTGTTGATTACAGTTAGTTGATTGGTTTGGGGTTCATTCCCAGTTGGCTAGGGTCATATTTTTGTGTTAAAAATTGTTCATGTAAATGTGTTATGCTTGGAGCATACAGTCGCTTGTGTAGTGATGCATTATTTGCAATAAGTGAGGATGGAATTCCTCAGTGAAGTGTCATGGATCGTGATCATATTATATTGTGCTTTTCATAAGAATTGTGAAGAGAAGATATGGCAAAACCCCGCAGGTAGGGGAATTGCATAGGTGCGCACAGAGGTCGTTATAAAATGAGTCGAAATAACGCAAGAGCGCACGTCAATGATAACTCATTGGAGTGGTATTCACTAATGATATATTTTAAAATTTATAAACCCTTGGTTGTAAAGTATTTTTCAAACTTTGCAACGTGTAGCTGTGTGTCAGCAAATTCGGTTGTTGTCTTTTTTTTGTACTGTTGTTTTGAGACAATGCGGTGCATAGTCTTTTGCAAGGGGAAATTGTCACGGGCAAAAAAATAAACAACCAAAGTCGTGGTCCAGGTTGTTTGGACATAAGCTCAAACTCAAATATTTGACGCTAGGCAGAAAGGGCCCATGTGTCGGGTCCAGCCAATTAAGCATAGCTGAGAGGCTCCACGGAGACGGTCTGTCCAGCCAGACGGACTAAATAGCTGACCGACGCCTCGATGTCTGGTCAAACGATCTCGACGCCCGGATCAGACTCATCCCGCCAATTTGAGCACAGCGAGGCGACTAATCCTAACCTCTAACGGAGACGGTACGGTCCAGCCAGTCAGACTAATAGCTGACCGACGCCTCGATGTCTGGTCAGTCGAGTCTCGACGCCTGGATCAGACGATCTAGCCAATTTTACGACGTCGCCGGAACGAAGAAGGGAAGGTAGTGTGTGGTGGGGTGAAATCAAGCTAATCAATTAAATGACCAATTGACCACCACAGAGAGTAAGGCGTGTAGGGGTGACTGTCATGATTTGAATATCCAATGGAATTAGAGGGAGATAACTTCGGGTACGAGGCGGTAAAAATACTGACCAATGGTACTCACCCTTGGACACGTAGGTAGGGAATAAAGTAATGTGTGAGTGAGAGAGAGAGGAAAGAGCGAACAGACAGACAGAGAGAGGAAGAGGTTCTGGGTGTAAGCTCTGGAGGGAGAAGAGCAGAGAGATGAGGGGAGGAGAGAAGAGAACCAAGTGGAGGC
>CM031596.1:50153179-50155679 GCA_018398815.1 Conus ventricosus
TTAGGGTCCACTATCAATAGGTCCTAATGCCAATGGATCTCACTACCATTGTCGGAGCAGTACTGTTAGAGTCCAGTGCCATTGGGATCCATTGCCATTAGGGCCCAGTACCATTAGAACCCAACATTGTTCAGATCCAGTACAATTAGAGTCATATACAGGCTCAGTACTATGAGCGTCAAGTACCATAAGGGCCCAGTACCATTAGGGCCCCAGTACCATTAGCGCCCAGTGCCATTAGGGCCCAGTACCATTAGCGCCCAGTGCCATTAGGGCCCAGTACCATTAGCGCCCAGTGCCATTAGGGCCCAGTACCATTAGGGCCCAGTGCCATTAGGGCCCAATACCATTAGGGCTCTGTACCAATAGGGCTCTGTACCATTAGGGCCCAGTACCACTAGGGCCCAGTGTAATTAGGGCCCAGTACCACTAGGGCCCAGTACCATTAGGGCCCAGTACCATTAGCGCCCAGTGCCATTAGGGCCCGGTACCATTAGGGCCCAGTGCCATTAGGGCCCAATACCATTAGGGCTCTGTACCAATAGGGCTCTGTACCGTTAGGGCCCAGTACCGTTAGGGCCCAGCACCACTAGGGCCCAGTACAATTTGGGCCCAGTACCATTAGGGCCCAGTACCTTAAAGGCCCAGTACCATCAGGGCCCAGTATGATAAGGGTCTAGTGCCAATACCATAAGGGTCCGGTATCATTAGGGCCCAGTACCATTAGGGCCTAGTACCATTAGGGTCCAGTACCATTAGGGCCCAGTACCTTAAAGGCCCAGTACCATCAGGGCCCAGTATGATAAGGGTCTAGTGCCAATACCATAAGGGTCCGGTATCATTAGGGCCCAGTACCATTAGGGCCAGTACCATTAGGGCCCAGTACCATTAGGACCCAGTGCCATTAGGGCCCAGTACCATTAGGACCCAGTGCCATTAGGGCCCAGTACCATTAGGGCCCAGTACCATTAGGGCCCAGTACCATTAGGACCCAGTGCCATTAGGGCCCAGTACCATTAGGACCCAGTGCCATTAGGGCCCAGTACCATTAGGACCCAGTGCCATTAGGGCCCAGTACCATTTGGGCCAAGTGCCATTAGGGACAAATACCATTAGGCCCAGCACCATTAGGGCCCAGTACCATAAGGGCCCAGTACCATTAGGGCCCAGTGCCAATAGCGCCCAGTACCATTAGGGCCCAGTGCCATTAGGGCCCAGTGCCATTAGGGCCCAGTATCTTAAAGGCCCAGTACTATAGGGCCCAGTATGATAAGGGTCCAGTGCCAATACCATAAGGGTCCGGTACGATTAGGGCCCAGTACTATAGGGCCCAGTAACAACAGTCAAGCGCTTTGAGTACATGGAGGTCCTAGTTCATTGCCATTTTGTTCATTGTTTGCTTGCTGCTAGATCGATGTTGTGCCCTGATGGTCTTGGACTCTATTGCTTACAGCATCTTCCCTTTCGAAGATGTATTGACTTGAAGGTTGCCAGTGTAAGACACCTGAATGGCTGAGAACTGAACGGATCTATCCCAAGGTTGTTAATCAGTCTGGACATTTCAGCACCTCTTGATAGATAAAATTCCGTCTGTTTCTAAATGAATAAGTCAACTTTGAAAATTGCGTCTCTTAATATATCGTTCATTATTTCTAATAGATAAGGGATCCAGGCTTAACTTCCATAACTATTTTTTGTTGAATGCATTCACGTGTAACAAATTTGGTCTGTCTGTAGTTTCACTCTGCTAAAGGAAAGACGCAGAATGGCTGCTAATTTGATAACTAAACAAGAGATCCAGGTGTCCAAGTACAGGTGGACTACGGTAGACAAGGCAGTAAGGAGGAGAATCAACCTGGTCTTTCTATGAAGCGACCGCAGTCATCATACGGAGTAAGCTTCCACTGTAGGGACGTTTTAGAGCGGAACAAAATGTTTGAAGGTGCAAGACACGAAAGTGTCTATGGTCTTGGTCTCAATCACTTCCTTGAGAAGATTGCTCCAGTTTGATAGCTCAAAGCAGGAAAGAAAATTGGTGGTACCAGATTCAGCAGACACGGCTGTGAGAACTGCTAAATGTGTCATCGTCACTGGCGTGGAGGTGGTGGTTTGGGCTGCTCCAGATGCTGTCAGTGTCAACGACATCGTTGTTTATCCTTGTGACTCAAACGGTATCCCTTTGGTTTTAAGAGAGAAGACCACTTCAGAGCTGGGCCACAGTGGAGGCGCTAGAGGTGCCTCTAGATCGTCGAGGAGGTGGTTCGTCTGTACTGCTGCCCGTTATTGTATAGTGCTCTAGATAAAGATACCATGAAAGGTGTAGTGACGAAGATTGATTTGACTGCAGGGGCTACACTGAACAATCATAAACAAGAAATCAAAGATGCTTGTTGGTTAAAAAAAAGTTGCTATAGTTTTTCTGTCTATAGGGAATCCGTCACTTCTAAACAGAATAATTTTCTGCATAAGAAAAAGGGTACATGAGTCTAGTTAAAGTGTA
>CM031596.1:50165679-50168179 GCA_018398815.1 Conus ventricosus
ATCTACACCTTGATACTTTTTAAGAGCAAACAAATGAACTGACTCACAATGAACAGCGGCTTGGTCTGACCCCCATATTTCTGATCCGTATAGCAGCACTGGCTGGACACGAATATCAAAAAGTGTTATAAACAGTTCAAAGGAATTGTTATTTAGAGCATATAGCTTCTGAACTATACAAAACAATGCATTTTTCGCTCGACTGTCAAGATCTTTATAAGCAGCAGTGAAATTCAGAGAAACTGAGATAAATATTCCCAAATACTTGTAAACGTTAACTACAGACATTACCACGCCATCATATAACCATCGTTCTCTTACACTTAAATAACCTCCCTTCCGAAATACAATTGTGTTACTTTTGTTCATGTCAGCCTTCCATTGAAGTGAAGAAGCAGCATGATGCAAGTTATTTAGCTGTGCCTGCAGCCCTACAGGCGTCTCTGACAATAAAACAACATCATCAGCTGACAGAAAAAGGAACAACTCAAATGTAGTACGTGAGAGCACTGTGCCATGTATTCCGTTATTAATCACATGCAGCGCTAACTCATTAATAAAAACATAAAATAGTACAGGGCTACACGAGTTTCCTTGTTTCACTCCTGCTGTGCATCTAATGTAATCAGATTACAGAGAGAGAGAGAGAGAGGACGGGGGGAGACAGACAGACAGAGAGAGAGAGAGAAACTCGAAACTCGAAACTCGAAATCTTTAATGAGGGTGAATAGATAAGCTGGAAGCTTTTTTACACTATGCCCTCAGAATAACAATAAATGAAAGGAACAATTAAATCAATTTGACAAAATTAAACACAGCAATAAGAAAACAAAACAAAAACAAAACTTTTTTTAATATAAGAAAATAGTAAGCAATCTCATTATTATAACATATTGCACACACACACACACACACACACACACACACACACACCACACACACACACACACACACACATGCATAACTAAACATATGTAAACATCGCACAGGCATACATAAACATTTCATAAGTCAATCATGTGATATGGCTATAGCCCAGCCGACCACGAAGACCATTTGTGTCAAAAGGAATATCAAACTTGGGAGACTATACAGTTAGGTGAAACATAATTTACAAATGGTCTATGAGGTATTTGAAATATGCTTTTTTAAACGCTGTTAAACTATTTTTCTGTTTTAAATGTGTAGGGATTTCGTTCCATAATTTACTCCCAGAGTAAGTAAGGGATGACTTAAAAAGATCAGTTCGTGGTCGAGGGGTATATAGGATATTTTTGCCTCGAATTTTGATCAATGGAAATTTGTCATGAAGATAAGGTGGCGCAAGATTATTAATAATTTTATACATAAAGACAGCTTTATTAAAGCAGCATTTTAGATCGAATAGGAGAATGTTAAGATCTTTATAATCACTAGCTTGTAGAGAAGATTTCAAGAGTATGAGCTTAATAGCGCGTCTGTACATGCTTTCTAGTGGTTTTAAGCAATTTTTGCTGGCTAAATCCCAGCATGTAGAAGCGTAGTTAATGTCTGGTTGTACATATGCATAGAAATATAACTTTCTGGTATGTTGATCAAGGAAATTCTTGATTCGGTTCAACAAGAATAATTTTTTAGATAATCTTTTGGACAAATTAGAAAATAGATCAGACCACGAAAGATTATTATCAACTGCAAGGCCTAATAATTTGTGTGATTTAACGTCTTCTAAGACTTTATCTTGTAAACTTATTTTAAATAAATCGGTTTTCATATTCTGACGTTTTTGTCTGGTTGTAGTCATCATAAATTTAGACTTTGAGGATGGAGGGCCATATGGTTCAAATTAGTCCACTTTGCAAGTTTATTAAGATCATTCTGTAATTTGATACATACTGAGTCAGCATCTTTGTCTTTATTGTGGAGAGTAGTGTCATCAGCAAAAAGCTCACATGGAGAAGATATATGTAAAGGAAGATCATTTATATAAACTGAGAATAAGATAGGCCCCAGGACTGACCCTTGGGTAACGCCATAATTTACTGGCATAAGAGATGAAATAACAGAATTTTTAAAGACTAGTTGTCACCTACAGTTGAGAAATGAGGATATGAGCTTGAGAGCTTCAGGGGACAAACCATACAATGCTAGTTTTCTTAACAGTAGATTGTGATCTATAGTGTCAAATGCTTTAGCGAAGTCGACAAAAATTGTTCCTGTGAAGAGATCATTGTTTATGTTTAAATGCCATTGTTCAATTATATTAGTGAGCAAGGTGTGACAAGAATGATTTTTCGAAATCCGCTTTGATTAGAATGTAATAAATTGTATTTCATAAATGTTTATGGATACTATATTTAATGTGTTTTTCAAGGGGTTTAGATAGAATAGATAGGATAGATATAGGTCTGTAGTTAGAAGGATCAATGGGATCACCAGATTAAAAAAAGGTAAAACTTTAGCATCTTTGAAGGATTGTGGATAACCACCTTTATCAATGGAAAGATTGTAAATATATGTA
>CM031596.1:50175679-50185679 GCA_018398815.1 Conus ventricosus
AAATGTCAGTACAAACTTAATATGGTTTCAGTAATGAATCAATGTATTTATTTTTTCTGTCAAAAAGTACTTGAAGTATGTGTGTATGTGTGTGTGTGTGTGTGTGTGTGTGTGTGTGTGTGTGTGTGTGTGTGTGTGTGTGTGTGTGTGTGTGTGTGTTTGTGTGTGTGTGTGGGTTTGTGTGTGTGCGTGCGCGTATGTGTGTCTGTGTGTCTGTCTGTCTGTGTGTGTGTGCGTCTGTCTGTCTGTGTGTCTGTCTCTCTCTCTGTCTCTCTCTGTGCGTGCGTGTGTGTGTGTGTGTGTGTGTGTGTGTGTGTGTGTGTGTGTGTGTGTGTGTGTGTTTGCAATTATTCAGCTGTTCTCTTTGTCTTGTAGAATAAGTCAGGTTATATACATGTACCTGAAATGGGTTTGTTTTGTTTTGTTTCGTTGTAATAGACGTCTGAGTAGAACTTGTTAATTGTGAATCAGTCGAAGGTTTGTTATTAATCAACCCTCCACTTTCAGCAAGGGAAACAAGCAATAATTAAATCTTGAATTTTGTACTTTGATATGTACGTCCATTATCTTTAAGATGTTTTCAGCACTTAAATGTACAGAAACAGATTAACACTACAAACAACACGAGCCTCACTTGCTAATGAGCCCACCTTTAAGACTTTTAAGACACTCAAACTGAAGAATGGAAAAGACACGGTAACGTTTTTATTCTGAAATCAACCGGGGGATACCCTGCTATTGACTCTGAAACTGAAACGTGAATATCCTGCAAGTACAAGGGGAACAGTTTCAAAAGGATTTTGCATTCTTTCTTCACTGTAGTTTGCAACCAGGGTTTAGCAAGTGTAT
This sequence comes from Conus ventricosus, assembly GCA_018398815.1. Lineage (NCBI taxonomy): Eukaryota > Metazoa > Mollusca > Gastropoda > Neogastropoda > Conidae > Conus > Conus ventricosus. Next base: position 50,176,529 of record CM031596.1, read on the forward strand.
AAGTTCTCCTGAGACGAAATGAACATGGGTTGCTTAGGTGTAGTAACGCGCTGCATCTCCCTTGTGGAGAGCCTGTAAGGAAACGCAGCACGGTCTTTGACATTGCTCCCATGTATTGTCTTCTTCCTCGCTCTTTTCTTCTCCTTTAACTCTTTGAAGGATCACTGGGCACCGAGTTGAAGAGCCGTTATCCAGATTCTTCTAGTTCCTTTTTGGTTGTATGCCAAAGTCTGGTTCTCTGCAAATGGTTTCCCTGAGTTGTCTGCCTTTGTCTCTGTTCGTCGACAGTGCCCTGGAGGACTGTTTCAGCAAGGCCATTGGATCTTAACGTGTGGCCATGCCAGCGCCGTTGTTTTCTTTTATCTGAGCTCAGCAGACTATCGTATCGTACGATGTGTTACTTGATGGTTTAGCGCTCTTGTTCCTTGGTATACCTGATGTTAAGTATCTTGCAATAACACCCCGTTTTCAAAGTTTGGGTTCTTCTTTTCAGATCCGTGTAACACTGTTTTTCTACGTGTGAAAGTTCGGAATCACATTTTTTCTTCTTTTCTGTTTGGCATCTTGATTTGAGCTGGCTGGGAACATTACATGATGGCGTCAACAGCTGGTAAGAATATTATATTAAATCCATCCACGTGATAGCTTGAGCACCTTTCTTCCTGCCTGACAGGTTTGGACGTGCCTCAGAAACGGAAGAAGTACTTCACCAAAACTCCAATACTTCAAAAACTGTTCAGCTGAGAGACAAAAACATTCATACGATCATTGGAGCATAATGGTTTTGCAAATATCACGTTTATCGGCAATAAAATGTAGACAAATTTTATGTCCAAAGATGTTAAAACTTTTTACATATTACACAACTTTTGTTGTGTTTCTTTTCTTTTTAGTTTGATTCTTGTTGTTTCATATTTTGAGGGTTGCTTTCTTGTTCGTCACACTCTCTTCCGAGGAGGCTTGCTCCTCGAAGTGGCTCCCACACCTGTTAATGTCCTAGGATGTGGGCTGAATTCTCTGTCAGAATGCCGAGCCATACTTCGACAATGTCGTCAGTTCTTCCATTATCAATATCGGAAGATGATTCACGAGTTGCTTCGTAAAACTGTAGATCAAAACCAATTCCAGAATAATTAAAAGGTTTGTTGCAGAAATATTTTGCAATCATCCTCTGTTGTACAGTCATGTTGACTCTTAAAAAAATATAAAAAATAAAAAAGACATCAAGGAAATCTGCAAGGGGGGGGGGGGGGGGGACCCCAGTCTAATTGGCTGAATTAAACAGCAAAATTGATGACATTCTGCAAGTTATTTCCCTTGAATGTGGGTTTATGGATATGAACTTTGAAACTAAAGAAACGAGCAGAATGCTGCTCAGAGGACAAAGTCAGAATCATCTTCCTTTGTTTCACCAGTTTTAAGATACGATTACCGCTGAAGTTTTTGCCGTCTGGTAATGGTTGCGTTGTGTTGGGTGTGTGTCTCAGGAAATTTCTACCGGAGAAAACACGTCACAAGCGGCAGGCGCTGCAGGATATGACGCGACCGTTGAAGAAGTGGCTGCTACGTCACAAGGACAACCCGTATCCATCCAAAGCGGAGAAGATGGAGCTGGTGGCGGAGAGTCAGATGACTCTGACCCAGGTGATGGTCACTGTAGGGTTGTTGTTCCTTGCCTGTCAGTCTGTCTCTCTCTGTCTTTGTCCATCTCTCTGTCAGTCTCTCTCTCTCTCTCTCTCTCCCCAGTCTCTCTCTCTCTCTCTCTGTCTTTGTAGTGTGTGTTTTTTTCTCATAGTTTTTGACGAAATGCCACATTACAAACACATGGACTAAAATAGAATTCAAAATCTCATCTGTTTAATGCACAATACAAAACGGACAAGCAAAATTTCGACAAATACGTTTTCTTCCATCTCACAAATAGTAGGCATAACGAAATGCACAACGCAATAGTCTAGATGACTGGCTGCGATGGTGTACATATATATATAATGCTGAACAATCAAGCAGTGGGAGAAAACAAGTGCAGGCTAACAATTCTTCAGTCATTGTAGTATTGACGTGGCAAAGATTTGAAAAAAAAAATTTGGAGGGAATATATTATAAATATGAGAAACCCTTCACTAGCTGCCTGAGGGAACCTATTGTACTCTTCTTCGATGGCAGATGTATTTGTATTGCCTGCTCCTAGGTCTTTCGTCTGCTGGATCGGACTCATCAGGGAGACACGGCTGATTGTGTCTGTGCTCTTGGTGTCAAATAGAGACACACCACAGTCCATAATTCTGTGGTGTTCTCACCACAAAGGATTAAAAAAAGAATCCAACAGCACCCCCAAAGCAGCAAGTGAAGGGTGGTAGTAAATGGAACAATACGAAATTGTGGAGAGGAAAAAAGTTGCTGAAAAACTAAAAGCATTATGCAAACAGTATAAAATGTAGGGGACAATCTTTGAGCCTATGCTTTAGGATCCATTCAAGGATGCAAGGGAGATCAAAAGATATGGAACAGTCTGAGTGGTCAGCTCTGCTGTTCAATATCCCAAGCATTGTGAGTGGCTAAGAATTGTACAGAACAACCTTTACTTGGATCTCCTAAGAGATGCAATCTCCCACTGATTGACCAAACAATCGAATGCTGAACAATCAAGCAGTGGGAGAAAACAAGTGCTGGCTAACACTTCTTCAGTCATTGTAGTATATTGACTTGGCACAGATTTGAAAAAAGAAAATTTTTGGGAGGGAATATATCATAAATATGAGAAACCCTTCACTAGCTGCCTGAGGGAACCATCGTACTCCTCTTCGATGGCAGATGTATTTGTATTGCCTGCTCCTAGGCCTTTTGTCCGCTGGATCGGACTCATCAGGGAGACATGGCTGATTGTGTCTGTGCTCTTGGTGTCAAATAGAGACACCCCACAGTCCATATTTCTGTGGTGTTCTCACCACCAAGGATATATATATATATATATACAATAAACTAATAAATTCCAAGGATAAGTACTGAGCACCATTCCAGCAACTTACAGAGCAGATTAGTGTTGCAATGACTACAAGAATTATTGAATTATAAACAAAGCTTGATCTTATGTCTTAGATTGACGAAATAGGGGGAGATAAGCATTCAAATCTGCAGTGGTAGATAATTCTGCCTAACTAACAGTATGTGCTTGAGTGGGTAAATGGGGAAAAATAAAATAAATGCTTCTCAAAATGAGCCTTCAGCAAGCTTATAATCTCCAAGAGGGAGACAGTCTCCAATGGGGAGGAAACTCACTAACATATAACTCCTGGTCAGATACCGATATTTCCAAACCAGATTGTTTCTCCACAGTGACCGCGGAAAGTGGTAATATGACTCCTCTGCCTTTTCGGTTTTAAGAAGAATGCTATTCCAGAAAAAGCTGGTGTGCAATACCGTAGTATGTTTGTTGAGTTTTCGAAAAACCAACCAAAGGTGCCACCTAAGAAGCAAAAGAAAATGATGAAAGAGAAAAACAAGCTACATTTTCTTGTGAAAAGTAGAAAATATAAAGATAACCTCTTAAGACGCAAGTGCCGAGGGCCAGTTCTTGGAATGACACCGCAAGGGACTAAATTACAATAAACTAATAAATTCCAAGGATAAGTACTGAGCACCATTCCAGCAACTTACAGAGCAGCTTGGTGTTGCAATGACTGCAAGAAATATTGAATTATAAACAAAGCTTGCTCTTATGTCTTAGATTGATGAAATAGGGGGGAGATGAGCTTTCATATCTGCAGTGGTAGATAATTCTGCCTAACTAACAGTATGTGCTTGAGTGGGTAAATGGGGAAAAATAAAATAAATGCTTTTCAAAATGAGCCTTCAGCAAGCTTATAGTCTCCAAGAGGGAGACAGTCTCCAGCTTGGTGTTGCAATGACTGCAAGAAATATTCAATTATAAACAAAGCTTGCTCTTATGTCTTAGATTGACGAAATAGTGGGAGATAAGCATTCATATCTGCAGTGGTAGATAATTCTGCCTAACTAACAGTATGTGCTTGAGTGGGTGAATGGGGAAAATAAAATAAATGCTCCTTCAATCTAAGACATAAGAGCAAGCTTTGTTTATAATTCAATATTTCTTGCAGTCATTGCAACACCAAGCTGCTCTGTAAGTTGCTGGAACGGTGCGGTACTTATCCTTGGAATTTATTAGTTTGTTGTATATATATATATTATATATATATATATTATATATATATATATATATAATATATATATATATTATGTTGCTGGCTTGCTTGCTCGTTCCACCTTTTTTTTTTTTTTTTTTTTTACTTCTGTTGAACGCAGGATGTTGGCACCTTTATTACTAAAACCTCTAGATCTCCAGACCGTCTTTGTTTATACATATATCTTTGTATAATCCATGAAAGAGGAACACAGCGTACAAAATTCTTTGTTGAAACGATTCGAGGGTTGTAAATTCGTGAAACGTTTTACTTGGATTAGTTTTAGAGTCACATGGGTACAATTTACACACACCCATGGGCGTGCGCACACACACACTCACACACACACACACACGCACACACACACACACACACACACACTCACACTCGCATACACACACACACACACACACACACACACACACACACACACACACACACACGCACGCACGCACGCACGCACGCACGCACGCACGCACGCACGCACGCACGCACGCACGCACACACACACACACACACACACACACACACTGACTGACTGACTGACTGAAACCAATTTATTGTGAGATTAACTCAAGGTTGTACTCACACACACACCACACACACACACACACACACACACACACACACACACACACACATACACGCACACACACACACACACACACACACACACACACACACACACACACACACATGCTTGCTCGCACCTCGCTCCCTCCCTCCCTCTCTCTCTCTCTCCCTTCCTCTCTCTCGGGGGCGTTGAACTGTATTCATTCGGTACGGCTGTGTTTTGGTTAAGCTCCAACAAATTACTTAATTAATACTTGTTGTGGCCGAGTATTGACTTCAGATTTTGTAGAGAAGTCTGTGTAGTGCCATGCCTTCTGGACATCTGGATTTCCGGCCACGTTGTGGTTCCTTTGTGCCGGTATTTGTGGCTTTTATGTTGAAAAGGGCCAGAAATCGAGCCGCCATGAGAGAAAAAACAGTGAGACTCAAGACTGTTGTGGACGGTGTCATTTTTGGTTCCCTCCTGTCGCTCTTGTTCTGGGGCAATTTTTTACTGCAGTGTGGTGACGTGGAGCGGAACCCGGGACCACCGAAGAGTTCCCTGCGACAGACTAATCTGTCGAGTGGTGATCGCAGGGATAGCGTGGACAAGTCCCGTACTTCGTCCAGCACACCGGGAGCTACGTCAACCACCCAGCATCCCTCGAATCTTGATTTAATGTCCGTGCTTCAGACTCTGAATACGAAGTTTGACGAGATGAAAGGCGACATGAGGGATTTGCGGGATGGATACGCTGCACTGCATGAGGAATTTAAATCCCTGGGACGGGAGGTGACGGAGCTGCGACGGGAAAACGAAGACCTCCGAAACAGCAATGACGCCCTGAAGAAAAGAATTGATTCTTTGGAACGGAAGACGGACGACTTAGAAGCCCGATCGAAACGGAACAACTTGATTTTTCACGGACTTGCTCGAAAACCCAACGAAACTCAGCAGGAGTGTGACGCTGTGGTCCATGACTTCATTACAGACACTCTGGAGCTTGCTGGTGATTTCCCCTTCGATCGTGTGCACCGCCTGAATTCGAGACCCGACTCTCCAGTGATAGGTTGTTGCACGTTCTTCAAGGATAAAGAAAGGATTCTGAAAGCAAGATACAAACTGAAAGGGTCACAGGTGTTTTTAGGTGAGGACTTTTCTTTCAGAGTGAGAGAGGTGAGGAGGAAATTAACGCCTCATTTGAAAAAAGCCAGAAGTGAAGGAAAGCGCGCAATCATGGTCTTTGATCACCTGCGTATTGACGGCAAGAAGTACGGTCTTGACGGTGGGGACGGATCCAGCCTCAGGGAAATTATATAGGGGGGAGGCCGCCCTGCAGTGACACCGGTTGCGTTTAACGGGTGCAGGCAAACTTCCCGTGCGGAGCAAGTTGTGTGCGACACTGACAGTGACCCGACCCCGGTGAGCGATCTCTTTGGTTGTGACATTGTAAACATTGGTTCCGCGGTGGCTCGGGGGGATGGATGTTTTCGTATTACTAGAGAAGAGAATAATTGCAATAATCAACTTCCAGATAATATCTCTTTTGATCATGACGTGATTTGTGTTAATGATAGTGAACAATTAACATGTATACCGTTGTGTGTTGATTATGTCACTCCTCGATCAGAAAACAGGGACACTTTATATTTAGAACAGAGGCAGTTATCAACAGAAGCACGTGGCACTGACGAGGATAAAGATAGGGGGTTGTCTCAAATGAACAATTGTAACGAAGTTGAGTGTGTTTTTGATAATGTTAATGTACATGTGAGAAATCCGTCATCTATGTACACGAAAGTGGTGATGAAAATTGTAATGAAAGTGCACCTGCTCTGCATGTTGATGAAATTCATGTTGATGAAATGCATATTGATGAAATTCATGGAAAGAATGGATATTCAAAATCCTTTAAATTTTTGCACTGGAATATAAATGGGATTCTTTCTAAAATTTACAATAAAAAGTTTCTCTCATATTTGTTTCACTTTGACTTTATCTGTCTCGTTGAGACGTTTGTGGAAAATCTTGAATTTAGCGTGTTTACAGGTTATACTGTGTTTCATAAGTCTGCTATCAAGTTTTCAAATCAAGGCAGACGGTCAGGGGGCTTGTTATGTCTGATTAAAAATGATTTTGTGTCTTATGTTAGAGAGCTCCAAATGAATTGTTCTAATGCTCTTTTTGTTTTGATTGACAAGACTTTGTTTGGTTTAACAGAGGATGTGTTATATGTTTGTTCATATGTGCCGCCTGAGGGTTCACCATATTATGCTTTTTTTGACGTTGATAATGGCATTCTTTCTCTTGAAGAATGTCTTACTGATTGTATACTTGATTTGAATGATGTACATATAATCTTGTCTGGTGATCTGAACAGCAGAACGGCTAATGTTTCTCAAGATATTTTTGACATGTATAATACTTACAATTTTGAATTTGATAGTTGCTCTGATTATTTAGAAAGGAAATCTTCAGACAATGTACTCAATAATTATGGAAAATGTTTGTTAAATATGTGTACCTCGCTGGGATTGTATATACTAAATGGAGTATGTAATGGTGATCTTGATGGGCACTGTACATATATTTCAGACAGTGGGTGTAGTGTAAATGACTATTTTCTGATTTCTCGAAATCTACTCTCAGTTGTTTTGCCTTCTTGTAATTTAGTTGTTTCAGAGAGATTAGAATCTGACCATTTACCTATCGAATTTCATTTTGGAATGCCTAAACTTAACGCTGTGTCTTTAACTGTTGAAAATGATTGTGAGGTAATTGAAAAGTTTGTGTGGAACCCTTCTTTTGAACCAACGTACGTCCATACAATGCAGTCGGTTGAAGTATTATCATTACTCGACGATGCTATAAATATGATTGATCGTGATTGTAATGAAGCCTTGAATATGTTTGTTGCATGTCTTAAAACTCACGCTGGTTGTCTGAAAAAGCGAATTTGTTTGAACAAAATGAGTGAAAAAAGTGATTGGTACGATGATGAGTGTAAAATAAGTAAATCAAAAGCTAAAGGATTGCTGAGTACATTTCTGCGGACGAAGGATGCTACTGATCGCGTTGCCTACTGTATAGCCAGGAGAGAGTATAAAAATCTTCTAAAATTAAAAGAAAAACAACATAATGATTCATTGTTAGGATCGCTAATTGCATCAGTTAATGATCAAAGACAGTTTTGGGAAAATGTGCGTAGAGTTTCCTTTAAAAGAAAACAACCATATAACAATATAACAATGGTTGATTGGTATAATCACTTTAAAAAATTACTGGAAACAAATTTAGAAACAGAAGATTCTTGTATAATTGATAACTGCGATGATGATGCTAGTGATACTAGTGACGCAAATGATAATAATGACGAGAATGACGATGACGGTTCCATGAACCGCCCAATATCTAGAGAAGAAGTGTCATTAGCGATAAGGAAGTTAAAGAATGGTAAATCGGCTGGTCCAGACGGAATTATTGGGGAGATGCTAAAGCACGCTGGGAATCGCGTTATTGACTTCTTTGTTAAACTTTTTAATACTTTGTTTGATAAGGGAATCTTCCCAGATAAGTGGACGGAAAGTATTGTACTACCTTTATTCAAAAAAGGTGATAAAGACGATCCTAATAATTACAGAGGAATATCGCTATCAGATACAAGCAGTAAACTCTATAGTTCTATTGTAAACAACAGGATTCAGGAATGGACTGAGTTGCATAATATTACTGGGGAACAACAAGCGGGATTTAAAAGAGGTTACTCTACTACTGATCATATGTACACATTATTAGCTTTAATACAAAAGCAGTTTTGTCTTAACCGCAAACTCTACGTTGCTTTTATTGATTTTGAAAAAGCTTTTGACTCTATTGAAAGAAACTTATTATGGCCTATTCTTTTGAAAAATGGTATCAAAGGGAAACTTTTCCGATGTATCCACAGCATGTATGTTACAGTCAGAACTAGAATTCGTTCCGGCTCAAAACTGACCGACTTTATAAATTGTACCCGAGGGGTAAAACAAGGCGATGTTACTAGTCCAGTATTGTTCACTTTATTTATAAATGAATTAGCGTTGGAAGTAATCAGAAATGGGAAACATGGTGCTACATTTACGTGTGATTACTTTGAATTATTTGTATTACTTTTGGCAGATGATGTGGCTCTCTTGTCAGAAACAATAGTTGGGTTACAGACACAATTAAACAGCCTATATAGAGCAGCATCAGGACTCCATCTAAAGCTGAATATGAATAAAAGCAATATAGTCGTTTTTAGGAAAGGTGGATACCTAGCAGCGAGAGAACATTGGTCTTACAATGGAATCCCTATACCTGTTGTTAATGCTTATAAGTATTTAGGTATTCATTTTTCAACAAGATTGAGTTTTAC
>CM031596.1:50208179-50228179 GCA_018398815.1 Conus ventricosus
GGGTAGGGTGTGTATGTGTGAGGGGAGGCAGGGGAGGGTGTGTATGTGTGAGGGGAGGCAGGGTAGGGTGTGTATGTGTGAGGGGAGGCAGGGGAGGGTGTGTATGTGTGAGGGGAGGCAGGGGAGGGTGTTTATGTGTGAGGGGAGGCAGGGGAGGGTGTGTATGTGTGAGGCGAGGCAGGGGAGTGTGTGTATGTGTGAGGGGAGGCAGGGTAGGGTGTGTATGTGTGAGGGGAGGCAGGGTAGGGTGTGTATGTGTGAGGGGAGGCAGGGGAGTGTGTGTATGTGTGAGGGGAGGCAGGGGAGTGTGTGTATGTGTGAGGGGAGGCAGGGGAATGTGTGTATGTGTGAGGGGAGGCAGGGTAGGGTGTGTATGTGTGAGGGGAGGCAGGGTAGGGTGTGTACGTGTGAGGGGAGGCAGGGGAGTGTGTTTATGTGTGAGGGGAGGCAGGGGAGGGTGTGTATGTGTGAAGGGAGGCAGGGGGGTGTGTATGTGTGAGGGGAGGCAGGGGAGTGTGTTTATGTGTGAGGGGAGGCAGCGGAGTGTGTGTATGTGTGAGGGTAGGCAGGGGAATGTGTGTATGTGTGATGGGAGGCAGGGGAGTGTGTGTATGTGTGAGGGGAGGCAGGGGAGTATGTGTATGTGTGAGGGGAGGCAGGGGAGGGTGTGTATGTGTGAGGGGAGGCAGGGGAGCATGTGTATGTGTCCGTTTAGGGGGGGGGGGCGAAGGCGGAGCTGGGAGATAGGGAGAGAGGTTGTTTGCCGCTAGCAGTGCTCAAGTCATTTTGACCGGTCACTGACCGACCGACGTTGGCTTTACACCGGTGGTGTGTGTGCCGCCGTTGACTTGTCCTTGGAGCCAGCTGGTTTGTCTCCCTGTCCTTTTCTGTCATCTCTCTCTCTCTCTCTCTCTCTCTCTCTCTCTCTCTCTCTCTCTCTCTCTCTCTCTCTCTCTCTCTCTCTCCCCTCTCTCTCTCATGTTAATCATTCATTCATTCATTCTATCTCTCTGTATTTCCTAGTGTCTTTTTTCTCTGCCTCCGTCTCTGTCTATGTTCGTCTCTGTGTGTGTGTGTGTGTGTGTGTGTGTGTGTGTGTGTGTGTGTGTGTGTGTGTGTGTGTGTGTGTGTGTCTAGTCTGTCTGTCTGTCTGTCTGTCTGTCTGTTTGTCTGTCTCTCTCTCTCTCTCTCTCTCTGTCTCTCTCTCTCTCTCTCTCTCTCTCTCTCTCTCTCTCTCTCTTTCTCTCTCTGTGTGTGTGTGTGTGTGTGTGTGTGTGTGTGTGTGTGTGTGTGTGTGTGTGATCTCATAGTTGTTTTCATAACATTTCTGTGGGGGAGGCGGGAGGGGGGGAGGGGGGCAAGTGGGGAGCGGAAGACAGAGGAGGGGGTACCTGGCTTCTTATACTATTGATTTGTCTTAGCCGGCTTCATGGCACATGGAAGCATTTGACTAGGCAGGAAAGACTTTCATCCCTGACTGCCACTGAATCCTTCGCAGACCGTTACCCGTCTTCAACCTCATGGTATGCTAGGTTTATAAGAAAAATATTAGTATAGATCTACAACGGCTGAAGATCTATTACGCACGTTAAAGACCATGCAGTCCATGTCAGTGTTAGGCGGGGTTATAGGAAACAGGCAAATACCCAGCCTGCACTGGGGGTACCTAGATAGAGAAGGTAGGCGCTGCTCCGTATGTTGAGGGATTGTTCAGCTTTAAGGATTTCACTGTGAGTTTCATGCGAGAACTGTTTGTGTATTGCAGTGTTCTGTGTACAGTAATCTGCCGAAGGATTTCTTTATTTGTTACATAATGTATGTGTATGGAAAGTGGGTAATTAAATCGGAGGTATGTCATTTCCTGTTGTTTACGTCTCAGCAAACATCAGAGGACCATATTATCATGTTTGCTATCATGACAAAATCGATTCCATGTCTTGACGTCAAAATAACCGCATTTGCACTACAGTAATATATTCCTGTCATTTTGTATTTATTTCATTCAGTGCAAACAAGCTAGAACTGACTTGTGAGAGGGTCTATTCCCACAAAATCTCAATCGAAGGCAAAATAAATTTACCTACATCTGTTAAAGAACTGAATAAATGAGTAGTTTAAAAAAAAACAGAGGCACACACTTATCTCTTGGGGTACAAAATTAGTTGAAGAAATATCGTTACTTGGACTCGTCATATTCATTTATTTACTTATTTGTTGTTTATTGCGTTTATTCTTTTCATCTTGAAATCATGTTATTCGTCATATATATGCAGCAATTGGTGTGGCTTACAGTTTGTTGATACTTTTTAAAGAAGAGAGCAAGCATGCTGGGAGAGGGGAAGAGAGAGAGAGAGAGAGAGAGAGAGAGAGAGAGAGAGAGAGCCAGGAAAGTATGGGAATGGGGAGGGGGTGGGACATGTGGGGTGGAGTGAAGGTGGAGAGCGCGCACAGTGAACTAGCGGTAGAGGTAACTTGCGGCAAGGCAAAGCCCAAGTCATTTTAATCGGTCAGCGACCGACCGACTGATTGCCCGCTTGCTTTTGAAACCGGTGACGCTTGTGCCGCCATTGACGTGCCCTTACAACCAGATGATTTACCTCCCTTTGTCCTGTCAGTCCTCTCTCTCTCTCTCTCTCTCTCTCTGCCTTATGCACACTAAGAGCACTTAGCTATTGGTTCTCTTTACAACAGATGAAACTGAACAGAATACCCAAGCAAGCATATCTTTCCTTGATTAACAGCCTTATGAACAACACTGACAACAGAACGATAAAAAATAATTGGGCATATGATATCAAATGTTGTCTTGATAGATATGGATTTTCTGAAGTGTGGTTAGTGGGTGGGGTCGGAAATGTTAATATGTTTAAGAAGATTTTTAGGCAAAGGATGGTAGACTGTTTTCAACAAGACTGGGTTAGCAAATTAAATTCAAGTGATCGCTTTAACACCTATTATTCATTTAAGTCTCTTTTACAACCAGAACCGTATCTAACCTATTTAACGGTTAACAAATTTAAAACTTATTTCACCAGATTTCGTCTTGGGGTAAACGACCTGAATATAAATAGCAGATACAAAGAAAATATCAAAGCATGTCCTTTTTGTAACCAACTCGAGAACGAACTCCACTTTCTATTAAGATGCAATGCTTATTTGCCTTTCAGAGAAAAATACATACTGAAGCACAGACAATTTCAGAACGTGAACGCTATTGAACTAAAACAATTACTTGCAAACGAAAATGTGCATATTACAAGCGATATTGCAATGTACATTTATTATGCATTGAAAAAAAGAGAAGAACTCGTATCCCATACAGTATGAATAATTAGTTATCCGCATTATTAGTACATCGAAAAATATACTTTTGTTATCATTTCACTTTTTTTCTCTTTATGTGTGCACTGCACCTCACATCGTTATAGGCCGGAGGCCTGAAACATTAAAATTGTGTTCAATTGTGTTCAATTGTTCTCTCTGCCTTATCCTGCTCCGCATTCTCCGAAGCGGTCTGCTCCCACTTTCCATCTGCTTCCAAGTCAAGAAAGGAGCATTGTCAGATAGATTTGTGATGGTCTCGCTGAGGAGGCTGTTTGTCTCTCCTTGTTTCTTCTGGTGGTCTCTTTCTTTGAATTTTTTTTGTCTGTGTATGTTACATATCTCTGTCACTTCATCTGAGTCTCTCCGTCTCTCTCTCTCTCTCTCTCTCTCTCTCTCTCTCTCTCTCTCTCTCTCTCTCTCTCTCTCTCTCTCTCTCTCTCTCTCTGTTTTCACCTGTTTTTGTCTCACTCTCTGTCTGTTGTCCATTTCTGTTTCTATTTCTCTCTGTGCTTATCTGTATGTGTCTCTGTGTCTGTCTGTCCCTCATGTCTCTGTCTCTGCTTCTGCCTCTGTCTCTCTCTCTCTCTCTCTCTCTCTCTCTCTCTCTCTCTCTCTCTCTCTCTCTCTTTCACTCCCCCCTCCTCCCCTCCCCCCTCTCTCTGTACATGTGTGTGCCGATGTGTGGGCGTACACGCCCGTAGTGTGTATGTGTGTGGTGTGTGTGTGTGTGTGTGTGTGTGTGTGTGTGTGTGTGTGTGTGTCTGTGTGTCTGTGTGCGTGCGCGCGCGCGCACGCATGCGTGTGCGTTGTTTTCCCAGGGCTGATTGTTTTCACAAGTTATGCGGGAGAAAACAAAGGATGGAAAAGAGTGGGGAGAGGGAGGGGCGAGAGAGGAAGAGAGGGAACTGAGGATGAGATACCTGGCTCCCTAAAACTGTTGATTAATTTGTCTTTAGCCAGCTTCGGGGCACGCAGCAGGATTGGCTGTGGCAGCTAAGAACTTTGGCCCGGACTGCCGCCATCGGCAGTTTGCCCCCCCCCCCCCTCCTCTCTCTCTCTCTCTCTCTCTCTCTCTCTTCTCACAACCCATTCCCCGACCCGTATACCCTGCCCCCCCCCCCCCCCCCCACACACCCCAAACCTTTCTCTTTCTCTCTCCTCATGGTAATTTCGGCTTACGAGACAAAAACGTACACATATAGCCTATGCACGTAGAAGATCCGACACACTCCGTAAAGACACACTCTGGGTATCATTGCCAGCGGCTGATTGTTGGGTTGTAGGAAACAGGGAAACAGCCACCATGCGAGCGTGCGTGATTGGCATGGCTTGATAGCTGTCCTCCTAACTGCCCGTGTCTTGGTCAGTCATTCTGTCTGTGGAAATTCGAGGCGAATAATGAAAAGAGTAGACGACCACTTTCAGGTGCATGCATAGCCAGAGCCAGTGCCATCCAATCCCTGTTTGCCCGTTGGATCGTTTGTCTTCTGTCTGCCCCTGTCTCTGTCTCTGTGTTTTCTCAGATAATGATGGTTCCGGAGAGCAGTTCTCAACCTGAATTTCACGTGCCACGCCATATTTCTGTCTTTCCTTCTTTGTTTCTCTCGTGACTTTTTCCTTCTTTCCTTTTAACCTTAATACTCTCTTCCGAGTCCATGAATTGGCATGATTCTAATGCGGCTCAGTCCAAATCTCCCATCCCCAACCCGATCCACGCGCGCGCGCGCGCGCACGCACGCACGCACGCACGCACGCACGCACGCACGCACGCACACACACACACACACACACACACACACACACACACACACATCGCCATACCTTGAGTCGTCCTGTCCTAGTTCTAGCTCCAGGAAGCTGTCGACGTCAAATCGACGTCAAGCCACCTGCAAGAGATGTTCCTGCACTCTGAAAGAGTCTTAGGTTGGGAATCGATAATGCCAGTTCGTTCGTTCTAACCAAATACAGATCACTGCCGATAAAAAAAAAACTCTTTTCTTCCTTAGAGCTCCTAATTCTTTGCCTTCCCAACCTCCCGTTCCTAACCTTCTCCCCTATCTGTCCGTAAACAACATGGCACGAGGAGTCTAAAGTTAGGAAGACGTTTATCTCACCATATACCTCTCACCATCCCTGAGGCACGCGTCTCACGCTTGTAGACAACAACTATTGCTCAGTCGGAGAGACGGGAAGTTAGCGTCCTCTAGAACGTTCCAGGAAGGTCCGCAGAACTGGTTAGAATTTTTCTTCATTTGTATGATAATCATTGGATTTTTTTTTTTTTCTTTTATATTTCCTTCGTACTTTCGTTCTTCACTTTATGATAATCATTGGAATTTTTTTCTTTCTTTTATATTTCCTTCGTACTTTCGTTCTTCACTTTATGATAATCATTGGATTTTTTTTTCTTTCTTTTATATTTCCTTCGTACTTTCGTTCTTTCCTTCGTTCTTTTTCTTTTACTCCTTTGAATGTTTCCTGACCGCTTTTATGTATCCATTTATTTCTTGCCTTTCTTTTTTTTTTCTTTCCTTTCTTCTTTCTTTCTTTCCCTGTTCTTTCTTTCCGTAATACTTTTTCTCAGTATTTCTTTCTTCTTTTCCTATTACTTCGTGGGCTATTTTCCCGCTGAATTCATCCTCTTTTTCGGGATGCTTCTTGCTGCCTTCCCTTCTTTCTTTTCCCCCGCTCCTTTCCTCTTCCCGTAATATTTCATTCTTCGTTTTCATTCCTTCTTTTATTCTTTTCTTTATTTCTTCGTTCCCTTACTTCTTTCTTCATTTTCGTTCATTATTTGCTCCTTTCTTATTGATTATTTATTTTCTTCCCTGTTACTGTCATTCCTTCGTTTCTATTTTTCGTACTTAATTCTTTCTTTCTTCTTTTCCTGTTTCTCTCCATTTGTCCTCACGTCTTTAATTCTTTATTTGCTTTCCTTCTTTTCTCACTTTTTTTTTTTTTTGTCTTTGTACTTTTTTTGGTCATTGCTTCCTTCTTTCTTTCTGTCGTTGCTTACTTTTTGTTTTCTTTCATTCCGTTGGTCTCTCTCTCTTTTTTTCCAGTTCCTGTCTTACTTTCCGCAGGGTTCTTTTTGTCCGTTTCTTCCTACTTTTCCCTTATTTCTATCTTTCGTTCGTACATTGTCTTTTTTGCCCCATACTTCTGTATGTTCTTTTGTTTTTGTTTTTCTCCTTTCTGTTTTCATTCCTTACTTCTTTGGTTTCTTATTTCTTTCTTTCCTGGTTTATTCTTTCTTTGCTTGTTTTCTGTCTTTTTTATCTTCTTTCTTTCCTGGTTTATTCTTTCTTTGCTTGTTTTCTGTCTTTTTTATCTTCTTTCTTTCCTTACATTTTCTCGTTCTTTCTTTGCTTGTTTTCTGTCTTTTTTATCTTCTTTCTTTCCTTACATTTTCTCGTTCGTTACTTCCTTCTTTCCTGACTCTTTTCTCTCTATTTTCCGTTCTCCTTTTGTTCTTTACTCTTTCGTTCTTTTACGAATTTCTTCCTTGAGAGCTTTTGTCCTGACCTCTCTTATCTCCTAGTTCTTGATCTCCACAGTTCTTTTGTTCTATACTTCTGTTTTCTTTGAGTCTTTACTCCTTTCTTTCTTTACTATTTTCGTTCCTTATAATGATTACTTCTTTCTTTCCTTCCTTTTTTTTCGTTCTTTACGTCTTCGTTATTTCATTCTGCACTGGTTTCTTTCATCCATTCTTTTTTTCGTTCTTTACGTCTTCGTTATTTCATTCTGCACTGGTTTCTTTCATCCATTCTTTTGTTCGTTCTTTACGTCTTCGTTATTTCATTCTGCACTGGTTTCTTTCATCCATTCTTTTGTTCGTTCTTTACGTCTTCGTTATTTCATTCTGCACTGGTTTCTTTCATCCATTCTTTTGTTCGTTCTTTACGTCTTCGTTATTTCATTCTGCACTGGTTTCTTTCATCCATTCTTTTGTTCGTTCTTTACGTCTTCGTTATTTCATTCTGCACTGGTTTCTTTCATCCATTCTTTTGTTCGTTCTTTACGTCTTCGTTATTTCATTCTGCACTGGTTTCTTTCATCCATTCTTTTGTTCGTTCTTTACGTCTTCGTTATTTCATTCTGCACTGGTTTCTTTCATCCATTCTTTTGTTCGTTCTTTACGTCTTCGTTATTTCATTCTGCACTGGTTTCTTTCATCCATTCTTTTGTTCGTTCTTTACGTCTTCGTTATTTCATTCTGCACTGGTTTCTTTCATCCATTCTTTTGTTCGTTCTTTACGTCTTCGTTATTTCATTCTGCACTGGTTTCTTTCATCCATTCTTTTGTTCGTTCTTTACGTCTTCGTTATTTCATTCTGCACTGGTTTCTTTCATCCATTCTTTTGTTCGTTCTTTACGTCTTCGTTATTTCATTCTGCACTGGTTTCTTTCATCCATTCTTTTGTTCGTTCTTTACGTCTTCGTTATTTCATTCTGCACTGGTTTCTTTCATCCATTCTTTTGTTCGTTCTTTACGTCTTCGTTATTTCATTCTGCACTGGTTTCTTTCATCCATTCTTTTGTTCGTTCTTTACGTCTTCGTTATTTCATTCTGCACTGGTTTCTTTCATCCATTCTTTTGTTCGTTCTTTACGTCTTCGTTATTTCATTCTGCACTGGTTTCTTTCATCCATTCTTTTGTTCGTTCTTTACGTCTTCGTTATTTCATTCTGCACTGGTTTCTTTCATCCATTCTTTTGTTCGTTCTTTACGTCTTCGTTATTTCATTCTGCACTGGTTTCTTTCATCCATTCTTTTGTTCGTTCTTTACGTCTTCGTTATTTCATTCTGCACTGGTTTTCTTTCATCCATTCTTTTGTTCGTTCTTTACGTCTTCGTTATTTCATTCTGCACTGGTTTCTTTCATCCATTCTTTTGTTCGTTCTTTACGTCTTCGTTATTTCATTCTGCACTGGTTTCTTTCATCCATTCTTTTGTTCGTTCTTTACGTCTTCGTTATTTCATTCTGCACTGGTTTCTTTCATCCATTCTTTTGTTCGTTCTTTACGTCTTCGTTATTTCATTCTGCACTGGTTTCTTTCATCCATTCTTTTGTTCGTTCTTTACGTCTTCGTTATTTCATTCTGCACTGGTTTCTTTCATCCATTCTTTTGTTCGTTCTTTACGTCTTCGTTATTTCATTCTGCACTGGTTTCTTTCATCCATTCTTTTGTTCGTTCTTTACGTCTTCGTTATTTCATTCTGCACTGGTTTCTTTCATCCATTCTTTTGTTCGTTCTTTACGTCTTCGTTATTTCATTCTGCACTGGTTTCTTTCATCCATTCTTTTGTTCGTTCTTTACGTCTTCGTTATTTCATTCTGCACTGGTTTCTTTCATCCATTCTTTTGTTCGTTCTTTACGTCTTCGTTATTTCATTCTGCACTGGTTTCTTTCATCCATTCTTTTGTTCGTTCTTTACGTCTTCGTTATTTCATTCTGCACTGGTTTCTTTCATCCATTCTTTTGTTCGTTCTTTACGTCTTCGTTATTTCATTCTGCACTGGTTTCTTTCATCCATTCTTTTGTTCGTTCTTTACGTCTTCGTTATTTCATTCTGCACTGGTTTCTTTCATCCATTCTTTTGTTCGTTCTTTACGTCTTCGTTATTTCATTCTGCACTGGTTTCTTTCATCCATTCTTTTGTTCGTTCTTTACGTCTTCGTTATTTCATTCTGCACTGGTTTCTTTCATCCATTCTTTTGTTCGTTCTTTACGTCTTCGTTATTTCATTCTGCACTGGTTTCTTTCATCCATTCTTTTGTTCGTTCTTTACGTCTTCGTTATTTCATTCTGCACTGGTTTCTTTCATCCATTCTTTTGTTCGTTCTTTACGTCTTCGTTATTTCATTCTGCACTGGTTTCTTTCATCCATTCTTTTGTTCGTTCTTTACGTCTTCGTTATTTCATTCTGCACTGGTTTCTTTCATCCATTCTTTTGTTCGTTCTTTACGTCTTCGTTATTTCATTCTGCACTGGTTTCTTTCATCCATTCTTTTGTTCGTTCTTTACGTCTTCGTTATTTCATTCTGCACTGGTTTCTTTCATCCATTCTTTTGTTCGTTCTTTACGTCTTCGTTATTTCATTCTGCACTGGTTTCTTTCATCCATTCTTTTGTTCGTTCTTTACGTCTTCGTTATTTCATTCTGCACTGGTTTCTTTCATCCATTCTTTTGTTCGTTCTTTACGTCTTCGTTATTTCATTCTGCACTGGTTTCTTTCATCCATTCTTTTGTTCGTTCTTTACGTCTTCGTTATTTCATTCTGCACTGGTTTCTTTCATCCATTCTTTTGTTCGTTCTTTACGTCTTCGTTATTTCATTCTGCACTGGTTTCTTTCATCCATTCTTTTGTTCGTTCTTTACGTCTTCGTTATTTCATTCTGCACTGGTTTCTTTCATCCATTCTTTTGTTCGTTCTTTACGTCTTCGTTATTTCATTCTGCACTGGTTTCTTTCATCCATTCTTTTGTTCGTTCTTTACGTCTTCGTTATTTCATTCTGCACTGGTTTCTTTCATCCATTCTTTTGTTCGTTCTTTACGTCTTCGTTATTTCATTCTGCACTGGTTTCTTTCATCCATTCTTTTGTTCGTTCTTTACGTCTTCGTTATTTCATTCTGCACTGGTTTCTTTCATCCATTCTTTTGTTCGTTCTTTACGTCTTCGTTATTTCATTCTGCACTGGTTTCTTTCATCCATTCTTTTGTTCGTTCTTTACGTCTTCGTTATTTCATTCTGCACTGGTTTCTTTCATCCATTCTTTTGTTCGTTCTTTACGTCTTCGTTATTTCATTCTGCACTGGTTTCTTTCATCCATTCTTTTGTTCGTTCTTTACGTCTTCGTTATTTCATTCTGCATGGTTTCTTTCATCCATTCTTTTGTTCGTTCTTTACGTCTTCGTTATTTCATTCTGCACTGGTTTCTTTCATCCATTCTTTTGTTCGTTCTTTACGTCTTCGTTATTTCATTCTGCACTGGTTTCTTTCATCCATTCTTTTGTTCGTTCTTTACGTCTTCGTTATTTCATTCTGCACTGGTTTCTTTCATCCATTCTTTTGTTCGTTCTTTACGTCTTCGTTATTTCATTCTGCACTGGTTTCTTTCATCCATTCTTTTGTTCGTTCTTTACGTCTTCGTTATTTCATTCTGCACTGGTTTCTTTCATCCATTCTTTTGTTCGTTCTTTACGTCTTCGTTATTTCATTCTGCACTGGTTTCTTTCATCCATTCTTTTTTTCGTTCTTTACGTCTTCGTTATTTCATTCTGCACTGGTTTCTTTCATCCATTCTTTTGTTCGTTCTCTACGTCTTCGTTATTTCATTCTGCACTGGTTTCTTTCATCCATTCTTTTGTTCGTTCTTTTCTTTTCTTTTTTTAAATTTTCTTTGTTTAAATCTTTCTTTGATTCTTTCTTTCGTTTTTCTTTCTGTCCGCATTGCTGTTTCTTTGTTTTCCTTTTTTTCTTCTTTCCTTCTCTCTTTCCGTGACTCTTACTTGTTCATGTCTGTCTTTTCCTAATGATTCTTTCGTTTCTCGTTTCCTTTCTTACTTTGCATTATTTTTTTCTTTCTTTACCTCTATTTTTTCCTTTCTTCTTCGTTTTATTCCTTTCCTTCTTGCTCTCTTTCCTTCCTGCTCTCTTTCCTTCCTGCTCTCTTTCCTTCCTGCTCTCTTTCCTTCCTGCTCTCTTTCCTTCTTGCTCTCTTTCCTTCTTGCTCTCTTTCCTTCCTGCTCTCTTTCCTTCTTGCTCTCTTTCCTTCTTGCTCTCTTTCCTTCTTGCTCTTTTTCCTTATTGCTTTCTCTCTTTACTTCATTCCTCCCACCTTTGCGTCTTTCATGACTACTTTCTTTCTTTACTTCTTTCTTTACTTCTATGTTTCCTTTCTTCTTCGATTTATTCCTTCTTTCTTTCCTATTGGTTTCTCTCTTTACTTCATTCCTCCCATTTTTTCTGTCTTTTATGACTACTTTCTTTCTTTCTTTACCTCCTTCGTTCCTTACTTCATTTATTACGACTTCCTTTCTTCACTTTTTTGAAAACAAATCCTTACTTCTTTTATTGCGGCTTCCTTTCTTCTCTTTTTCTAAAAAAATGTTTAGTTTTCTTTCTTTATCTATTTCGGTGTGCTTAAGATTCTTGTTTTCTTATTTTTCTTTCTTTTTGTTAATTTCCATTTTATTTAACTACCCTGCAGCAACGAAGTATTGTTCATCTTTTGTGTGGTTGAAAGAACGGAAGAGCCAAGTTCCGCTCTATTCAGCATGCGCATCCTTTGAGATGACACATCCGGTGTAACTGCAGGCCAGAAGACGAGAGAGAGAGAGAGAGAGAGAGAGAGAGAGAGAGAGGGGTATCCTCCTCTGTGGGCCTCGCTTGCTCTCCCACCCCCATCCCCCATCCCCCACCCCAACTCCCCAAACCTTCACCCGCTTTCATTTCTCGACCCCATCCCTCTCCTTCTCTTGTCTCTCTGAATGGATTCGTCAGAACCCAAGTTAAACCGGTTGTTTTGCACAGCATCGGCAGGGGCGGATTAGGTGGGGGTTGTTGGTGGTTTGCTCTTATCTTGCCTCCTACCATGCTGCAGTTCCTCTCTTCTCGCTTCTTCCCCCGACCACGTATTCACCCCACCCACCCACCCCAACTCGTCCTTCCAACTACTCACTACTCTTACTGCATGGTATTCGTTAATACACAGACACAGACACGCACATATAAACACACACAGACACACACACACACACACACACACACACACACACACACACACACACACACACACACACACACACACACACACACACACACACACACACACACACACACGCACGCACGCTCGCGCGCGCGCTTACACGCAGACAAATTCAGATTCCGATTCAGACAATTAACTCGTAATAGGTAATAGCCCCTAAAGAAGGGGTGTGTGAACATAGGGAGCACAATAATTGTAAACGATTATAAAACGTAATGAACCAAAAAGCAAATCGTTGTCAAATGTTCAATAAGAAACCATTTCTCTCAATCTAAAGGCTTTGTATAGAAACAATGAAAATTGTTCAGCAACTTCAGCAGAAGTGGAAGACAGAAGTAGATTTAGTTTAAACAAAGATGGCTGTCTAAAATATTTGGGCTTAATGAACTTTTCTGATGCATCTGAGAGCTGGGCAGCAAAGAACAAAATGTATTTCTGTTTCCTGTGATTCTCTACATAGAGGACAAATCAGATCCCAAATGTCATGCGTTCGACATCTAAGATAATGGCAAGCTGATTCTGATATTCGTGTCCTAAATTCAGCTGTTACATGCTTTAAATGGTTATCTGTATCTACGTTCAAGTAAGTTTTTAAGTCATGAGTATATGGGAAACTTCTATAAATATCAAACCTATCACTATCATGAATATGATCAGACCATTTCTGCAGTCCACGAGTCGCAAAAAAGCAAAAAGTTACAAAAAGCCTTTTATATTCTCGACTCCTTGGTTCAATCAGACGAATCCGAATCCATGTTTAGACAGAGTCGCATTTTTGTCACCCGGTTGCTTTTGCCTTTAGTATCTAAGTCATACAACACATGACGCGCTTTTCGGGGTATTCTGTTATCTTCCATGTGAAGTAATTTCAGCCAGTATCGGGTACATTTAACAGCAGAGACAATGTAAATAGAAATCGATCGGGTTCGCCATAAATAAGATCATTCAGAGTACGTCTATCAACACCTAGAAACTTCTTCAAAGCGAAAACATGGACCGATTCACGGTAGGTAGCCGCTTTGTTTAGTCCCAATGACTCATGAACCATATTGTACAAAAATTGGCTGAACCTAGAACATATTACTTTTTCATGATACAAATCAAAACATTTTCAGCCTTACTGACAGGTCTTTACATGTACCAACAAAACTAAAACGAGCTGAGATTAAAATACCCAAATATCTATAGGCATTGGCGACTGGCATACGATTACCATTATACAACCATCTGTCTCTAGCGTTCAAGGGCCCACCTTTACGGAATACTATAATATTGCTTTTAACCATGTTGGCTGTTAACTGCAGAGATCTAGGGACACGATGTAAACTATTAGGTTGTGTTTGTAAACCTATAACAGTTTTAACATCAAAACAACGTCATTTGCCAACGAAAGGATAAACGATTCAAACCCATCAAGTGAAAATAAAGCACCATGTCTACCATTATTAATTACTTCATTATCACACACACGCGCGCGCGCGCGCTTACACGCAGAGAGAGAGAGAGAGAGAGAGAGAGAGAGAGAGGAGAGAGAGAGAGAGAGAGAGAGAGAGAGAGATGTGATTAAAGTCTTTTGATCTTTATCTACTGAGCGTTGTTTCTCTTTTACTGATCTTTATTTTCAGTAGGGGTAGTAGGCGCAATAGCGGAGCAGGTGTGTGTGTGTGTGTGTGTGTGTGTGTGTGTGTGTGTGTGTGTGTGTGTGTCTGTGTGTGTGTGTGTGTGTGTGTGTGTGTGTGTGTGTGTGTGTGTGTGTGTGTGTGTCTGTCTGTCTGTCTGTCTGTCTGTCTGTCTGTCTGTGTCTGTCTCTGTCTGTCTGTCCGTCTGTCTGTCTGTCTGTCTGTCTGTCTGTCTGTCTGTCTCTCTCTCTCTCTCTCTCTCTCTCTCTCTCTCTCTCTCTCTCTCTCTCTCTCTCTCTCTCCCCACAGGACTGTGTGCAAAAAGACATGTATGCAAGCTTCATTAACCTGGTTAAATAAAATTTCGTTTGTTTTGTTCGCACGTTTTCTCTCTTCTAATATATGATCTTATTATACCTTCTGTGCACGAAGCAGTGTAGCAAGGAATTGGATCAGTTTCAAATATTATCTCATGGGTGTTTTGTGGCTTCTATTTTTCATCTTCCAGTTTCAAATATTAATCCTTGGATGAATTATGAGTTTTCCTTTTTTTTTACTCTCTCTCTCTCTCTCTCTCTCTCTCTCTCTCTCTCTCTCTCTCTCTCTCTCTCTCTCTCTCTTTCTTTCTTCTTTTTTCTCCTTCATCTCTTTTCTCGTCCCTCCTTCTCTCCTTCCCTTACACACCTCTATGTTACGTCTAGGTGGCCACTAATTTTTCCCCCCTTCTTTTGTACAGCCTGCTTGAGGGTTCGAATACTTAACCATTAAGGGGGGGGGGGGGGGGGGGGGGGGGGAGAGAGAGGGGGGAGTGAGAGAAAGAAAGAGAGAGAAATAGATTTTCTCCGTCCTCATATACTCCCTTTTCTATCCAACCTTTCCTCCTTAAAACTCGTCCGCCCCTGACTGGGTTTGGGTTCCAGTGATCCAATTATCTTTCGTTTCTTTTTCGATCTCATCTTCTTCATCTTATTATTCTCCTTCTCCTTCTCCTTCTTTTTCTTCTCTTCTTCTTCTTCTTCTTCTTCTTCTTCTTCTTCTTCTTCGCATTCTTCTTCTTCGCATTCTTCTTCTTCTTCGCATTCTTCTTCTTCTTCTTCTTCTTCTTCTTCTTCTTCGCATTCTTCTTCGCATTCTTCTTCTTCGCATTCTTCTTCGCATTCTTCTTCGCATTCTTCTTCTTCTTCGCATTCTTCTCCTTCTTCGCATTCTTGTTCGCATTCTTCTTCTTGTTCGCATTCTTCTTCTTCTTCTTCTTCTTCTTCTTCTTTCTTCTTCTTCTTCTTCTTCTTCTTTTTCTTCTTCTTCTTCTTCTTCGCATTCTTCTTCTTCTTCTTCGCATTCTTTTTCTTCTTCTTCTTCGCATTCTTCTTCTTCTTCTTCTTCTTCTTCTTCTTCTTCTTCTTCTTCTTCTTCTTCTTCTTCTTTCTTCGCATTCTTCTTCTTCTTCTTCTTCTTCTTCTTCGCATTTTTCTTCGCGATTCTTATTCTTCTTCTTCTTCGCATTTTTCTTCGCGATTCTTCTTCTTCTTCTTCTTCTTCTTCTTCTTCTTCTTCTTCTTCCTCTTCTTCTCGCATTCTTCTTCTTCGTATTCTTTGCATTCTTCTTTTTCTTTGCATTCTTTGCATTCTTCTTCTTCTTCTTCTTCTTCTTCTTCTTCTTCTTCTTCTTCTTCTTCTTTTTCTTCTTCGTCTTCTTCTTCTTCTTCTTCTTCTTCTTCTTTTTCTTCTTCTACTACCTCTTCTTCGCATTCTTATTCGCATTCTTCTTCGCATTCTTCTTCGCATTCTTCTTCGCATTCTTTGCATTCTTTGCATTCTTCTTCTTCTTTTTCTTCTTCGTCTTTTTCTTCTTCTTCTTCCTCTTCTTCGCATTCTTCTTCGCATTCTTTGCATTCTTTGCATTCTTTTTCTTCTTCTTTTTCTTCTTCTTCTCCTCCTTCTCCTCCTCCTGCTCCTCCCCCTCCTCCTCCTCCTCCTTCTTCTTCTTCTTCTTCTTCTTCTTCTTCTTCTTCTTCTTCTTCTTCTTCTTCTTCTTCTTTCTTCGCATGCTTCGCATTCTTCGCATTCTTCTTCTTCGCATTCTTCTTCTTCGCATTCTTCTTCGCATTCTTCTTCTTCGCATTCTTCTTCTTCGCATTCTTCTTTTTCAATTACCTTCAATTATTTTCAGTTTCCTTTTCTGTCTCTTCTTCTTTTTCTCCTCCTCCTCTTCCTTCTTCTCCTCTTCCCCCTCCTCCATTTCCTCCTCCTTTTTAAAGCAGTGTATAAGGTTATTCCGTGAGTGAGATAACCGTCATGTTGCTGCATTGAGGAAGCTGAAAGAGAATCGTTCCCCGGGAGAGCCTTGGGGGGTGCAGGGTGTTGGTGGTGTGGATGATGATAGGGGGGTGGTGTCCCGTTGGGGGTGAATTGCTTTCATTTCCCTGCGTGGCTGGTGTCGTTTCCGGAGCAGGGTGTTGCTTTCGAGCGCGTGGTTTGTGTGTATGGTGAGGGGGAGGGGAGAGGAAGTGGGGGGGGGGGGGGGGGGGGGGGCGCGCGCGCGCGCGCGTGTATGTGTGTGTGTGGACGTGTGTGTGTGTGTATGTGTGTGTGTGTGTGTGTGTGTGTGTGTGTGTGTGTGTGTGTGTGTGTGTGTGTGTGTGTGTGGAAGTGTGTGTGTGTGCGTTCGTGCGTGCGTGCGTGTGTGTGTGTGTATGTGTGTGTGTGTGTGTGTGTGTGTGTGTGTGTGTGTTCGCAAGATACCTGGAAAACGATTAAGCACTTTCCCCCATCACAGTTGGCACGATTTATTGCAGGAAACACGCAATTATTGTAAAGAAAGATAATGCACGTTCATAATTCTTTCATCATCAGAAAAAATGACTTGGCGACAGATTCGTTCGGACCAGAAACAGCAAACCGGAAAGGGGGACGAGGGTTAGGGGAGGGGTGAAAGAAAAAGATGACGTTTAAGAATAAATGACTAAGGTTTCAGTTACGGCACGTGGGATAATTGAATTTTATCTTGCAGACAGAACCAGCGTCGGCTTGTAGGATCTCTCTCAACGAGTCGTTACATTTTGAGATCCTTGCCTTATAAAACCAACCAAAATGTCGCAGGGGAACATATATTTACTTTGCAAAAAGAACAAAACAGTTGTAGTATGTGTACCCAGGCAGATCGCGCTACTGTCTGTATCAATAAAACTTTATTTTGGAAGACGAAAGAACGGCCGCTTTACCAAAGTATGTCACATAGCCTAGTGTGGGACTAAGTAGTAGAAAGAAAGAAAGAACGAAAAAGAAAAGAAAGAAATGTAAATCTAGAGAAGCTGCAAGGAAACAATGACAGTGGTGTATTTAAAAAGGACATGGGCTCATCTGGAGGGGTCAAATTCACAAAGTGAATCATGCAAAAATCCAAATTATGCCAGTATACTCTGGCATCCAAATGAAATACATAAGCGCCCCATTTCGCTTTCTCCTGAGGAAAAAAAAGCAACAATTCTAATTCATTGATATAGTCTGCCCTGATAAACTACAAAGTTTGTGAGCCCATGTTCTTTTTATTCAATTCGAAAAAATAACGGTACACAGAAATTAGATGATCTGCTACAAAATATTGATGGACTAAATTGACATCGAAGGACAATACCCCCTGCACAGCTAAAAAACGAAGTGAATATCACCCTCTGTGTCTAGGCTTCATCAGCGGTATACAGTCGCTCCACTCCCACCATGCATGTACCTGTGAGAGGCTGCGAAGCCAAAGAAAACTGCGTCCTGCTCTCCTGCGTGCAGGAGTTGGTCCTTCACCCGGTCAAAGTTGCCATTGCATGTTGGGCTGTATTGTTGGAGGCGGTCCAGTTAAACAGGCTGAAAGAAAGGAATTTTAGGAAGACGCAGTTGCCATCCAACGTATAATATTGTTGTTGGGAAGTCAATGGATTGGGCCTGAGTGAAACACGAGGATTTCGAGCGGGACGTAGTTATCATTTCATGTGCTGCATCGTCCTTGTAGGAGTGTAAAATCAGGCTAAGTGAAACAGGATTCTGAGACAGATGATGTTACCATTACATGTATAGTATTATGATTAAAGTAGTTTCCAAATTGAGGTTGATTGAAAGACACAGATTTCCAGCAGGTCATAGTTATCATTCCGTTCGTTGCATTGCCGTTGGAATACTCTGTTCTGGAATTGAGGCTGGGCAATTCTTAACGGAACACTCTTGCTATTCCATGCATTGCCTTATCGCTGGAGAACTCCAAGTAAAGAGGATTTTCAGCAGGTATTTGATCTCCGAGTGTGGTATTATCGATGTAGGAGTCCTAGACTTGAAGACGAATGAGAGAGGACTCTCTAGCAGATCATTGTCAGCATTCCATGTATTTTAGTGTTGGGGAAGCCTTAGACTATAAAAATTGAACGAAAGAAAAAGGGCTTTCAAGAGGTTCTTATTCTCATTCCATGCATTGCCGTGTCGTTGGAAGGGTCCCATGGCTGAGGCTGAGAGAAGAGAGGACTCCATGCAGGTGGCTGTTCTCCTTGAATGGTGACGTCCTTTTAGAAGCTCTACAGTCGACGTATTCCTGAAGCAAATCAGGGGAAGATAATACCATCTTTCCATTGCAAAACAGGGTAACTTTTTTTTCTGATTATGGGTCAGGCAAAATAGATCTAGAAGTCAAATTCTTGATTTCATGCGCCTGGCAGGATGACGATCGGGATATCGGCTGGTTGCATTACGGGCGTACCGTTTCAGACCCCTGTCTCGGCATTTTGTCACGCTGATTGACCTGTTACGCTGACTGATGGGGCAAAATTGCTTCAGGCGTGCCCACCAGCAGCATCTGTCCCATGAAACAGGGGGGTCACTTTCGCTGAACGCAAACTGTGACAGAGATTACCTCCCTTGCAGATTTTCGAAAATGGTCAGGTGGAGGCTGAGTGCAAAACAAGAATTCTCAGCAGGTCGTGGTTATCATTCCGTGTGTGGCATTGTTGTTGGAGGAGTCCGGGAATTAAGACTGAATGAAATAGAAGGAATCCCAGCAGGCCTCTGGCGGTAATGGCGTTTCCGGTTTGGTGATAAGGTTTGGTGTCAGGTTGGGGTCGAACTGCTTTAAGCCTGTCGTGTTAATTTACAATCGGTTTGTTTCTATCCGTTTCTTGTAGCGAGAGAGAGAGAGAGAGAGAGAGAGAGAGAGAGAGAGAGAGAGAGAGAGAGAGAGAGAGAGTGTGTGTGTGTGTGTGCGTTTGTGTGTGTGTGTGTGTGCACGCGCGCGCGAGCACGTGCGTACGGCGTACGTACGTGTTTCTGTCTCCCTACCTCCCTCTCTCTCTCTCTCTGTCTCTTTCTTTCTCTCTCTCTCTCTCTCTCTCTCTCTCTCTCTCTCTCTCTCTCTCTCTCTCTCTCTCTCGCTCAGTGCGTGCGTGCGTGAGTGCACCTGAGTACGCGCGCGTGCGCGCGCGTGTGTGTGTGTGTGTGTGTGTGTGTGTGTGGTGTGTGTGTGTGTGTGTGTGTGTGTGTGTGTGTGTGTATGTGTGTGTTTGTGTGTGGTGTGTGTGTGTGTTTTGTTTGTGTGTGTGTGTGTGTGTGTGTGTGTGTGTGTGTGTGTGTGTGTGTGTGTGTGTGTGTGTGCGCGCGCGCGTGAGTGAGTGTGTGTGTGTGCGTGCGCGTGCGTGAGTGTGTGTGTGTGTGTGTGTGTGTGTGTGTGTGTGTGTGTGTGTGTGTGTGTGTGTGTGTGTGTGAGGAGTGAGTGAGTGAGTGAATGAGTGCGTGCGTGCGCGCGCGCGCGTGTATGTGTGTGTGTGCGTGTGTGTGTGTGCGTACGTGCGTGGGTGCGTGCGTGCGTGCATGCGTGCGTGCATGTGTGTGTGTATGTGTGTGTGTGTGTGTGTGTGTGTGTGTGTGTGTGTGTGTGTGTGTGAGTGTGCGCGCGCGCGCGCGCGCGCGCGCGCGCGCGCGTGTGTGTGTGTGTGTGTGTGTGTGTGTGTGTGTGTGTGTGTGTGGTGTCACGCTTTTGGACACGATCTGTGTGAATGTATATTAAAAACCCGGAATTTATTTTTATCTGCTGTAGTCTATACACGCACACACACACACACACACGCGCGCGCGCGCACGCACACACACACACACGCACGCACACACACACACACACACACACACACACACACACACACACACACACACACACACAGAAGCAGACAGAGACACACACGTGCGCGCGCGCACACACACACATACAGAGGCGCGCGTGCATGCGCGCATTTTGGAGAGAGTGAGAAGAGGGAGA
>CM031596.1:50232192-50239692 GCA_018398815.1 Conus ventricosus
AAGGCCAAATATACACACAAAAGCACTGCTGGAAAGAAATTACATAAACTGGCTGAGACGCCTAATCGCCTTTAGTAGCGGAAAAAGAGAAAAGCGAAAATTGTATGTGGAGTTCAGAAGAGGAAACCCCGATAAAGTACAGCAGAAACAAGATTAGCCAATGCTGAATCCGACAGGAGGTGATATTCTGTGGGGTGAGTGTATTCCGTTGTTCAGTGATGCAGTGTGTACGTTGTGGTACCAGGAGTCTGGACATCAAGTATTCCAACAGGAAATCCCCCAGTACTTTCTCTTTCCTGTTGCCATTACCCCTCGGGAGTTTCGACATTGAAGAGTCCCAAGTAGGTTATCTCCCTTACGCCCATCCGTTGCCGTCATCGCTGAATTTTGATGTTGAAGATTCCAGCTTGAGTCCCCTCTCTTTCCAACAGATAAACTGCGTCTCGGCTAATCACGTACTATCGAAAGAAAGTTTAAAGAATACAACAAAACACACAGCCTAATACATTATAAGATGGAAAAAAAAACGAAAATTCTACAGATACGACATATATGGTGTTGTTAAAATGACTTACGTTTCTAGAACTAATTTCGTGGTGGTCCCTTAAACCGAATGATGTTGGTCTCACCATGCTGTCCTCTGCTCAGCTTGGCAGAAATCATCTGCGACGCGTGTTGACTTAAATGTTACGTTCGCCAGGATCATGTTTTCAAGCGTGCCTGCTGTTTGTGCGTTTCTTAGCAACATCACGCAAAAACTACAGAGCCGAAAGATGGAAAACCGCCCAAGAACGAGCACATTAAACATTGTGTTCTCCCGAGTGCCACTTTAGTATATTACGCATTGTTCTTTTGCATTCCTTATTCTGCCCGTAGGCCTATTCTCATATGTTAGCAATACACCTTCCTTCGCTTCTGTCCAAACCTCTCCTCTCTCTCTCTCCTCTCTCTCTCTCTCTCTCTCTCTCTCTCTCTCTCTCTCTCTCTCTCTCTCTCACACACACACACACACACACACACACACACACATACACACAGAGGCAGACACGCATGCACGCGCGCGCGCGCGCACACACACACACACACACACACACACACACACACACACACACACACACACACACACACGCGCGCGCGCGCGCGCGCGCACACACACACACACTTCTCTTACACAAAATTGATGCACAGCATACACACACGCGCGCGCGCGCGCACGCACGCACGCAGGCACGCATTTACATACACTCATGCGCATTCCCTTTCCTATGTGAATCCATGCTATGTTACGACTCGCATGATTCAGAAGGAATAAAGCGTGGGAAAGCATTATGACCTGCTTGCATTGTTTGAATGCCAAGATTATTTAGCTTCCAGATAAGATGGTTTACAACAGGGGACATACCTAAAAAGGCAACAATCAATGGAGTGAACCGCACTGCTGGCATGATGTTGGCCTGTCTGCTTTATTTACCATACACTGTGCTGGAATCTGTAACCCTGTGTCTGTGTCTGTCTCTGTCTTTCCTACTCTGATCAAGTGTTACTTGCCGCCATTATTTCCTTCTTTTTTTTCCTTTGTGTATTCACCGTGAGATCATCTGATTGCCACATCAAATGACACCCACCCACCCCTCTTCCTGTCTCTCCCGCCGATTACCCATCGAGCGTTGCAAGAACTCAACCCAGCGATGGTCATCGACCAATCACGGAAGGGGTTACAGTAATCGACGAGTCATGCAGTAGACGTAAATAGAAGTAATACACATGAGAGGGAGAGAGAGAGAGAGAGAGAGAGAGAGGGGGGGGGGTAAAAAAAGACAAGGAAGGAGCAGCAGTCAGCTTCCCATGTTCATTATTCAAGATAGAGGTTGTCTTTTAGGATCAGAATGGACCTCTCTTCAAAATACGAAATACGGAGGCCTATTGCTCTTCCTCAGTCTTCTGTATCTTCTTTTCTCTTCTCTTCTCATCTCATCTCTCTCTTCTCTTCTCTTCTCTTCTCTTCTCTTCTCTTCTCATCTCATCTCTTCTCTTCTCTTCTCTTCTCTTCTCTTCTCTTCTCTTCTCTTCTCTTCTCTTCTCTTCTCTTCTCTTCTCATCTCTTCTCTCTCTCTCTCCCCCTCTCTCTCTCTCTTTCTCTCTCTCTCTCTTTCTCTCCTCCACTCTCTCTCTCTCTCTCTCTCTCTCTCTCTCTCTCTCTCTCTTCTTAAATTTCATTTTGCTTACAAGCCTACACTATAAAAAGAAATGACACCAAACCGATCATTTTTCTTCGTGGAAGTTTTAGTCCATTGAAATGGAAAATTCCAACGCATGTTCTCCCACCCCCTCCCAACCCCCACCCCACCCTCGTCCTTCTGTCCCAAAGTCGATATGTTTGTCACATGATATTAAATTTGTGGTTGTTGTTTTTATGTGTGTAGAGTCTGGGCAGATTAAAAGAAAAAGGTCAGTTGTTGCAGTTTTTAGGACAATTTGTTGGTTCTCAAGAGCGTTTTTGCCATGTTTGTCAGATTCTTGGTTAACCTCTTTTCCGTGTCTGTCTATTTGTCTGTCTGTCTGTCAGGCCATCCATTTGCCTCTCAAGGATAGACTGGAAGAGTAGGCTCTGCCTAAAATCTCAATCCTTGATTAAATTAAGGTTTTCTCAGATCTGAGTTCTCTCTCTCTCTCCTCTCTCTCTCTCTCTCTCTCTCTCATCTCTCTCTCACCTCTCTCTCTCTGTCTCTCTCTCTCTCTCTCTCTTCTCTCTCTCTTCTCTTACCACACACCACACACCACACACACACACACACACACACACACATATTATAATATATATATAATATAGAGAGAGAGAGAGAGAGAGAGAGAGAGAGAGAGAGAGAGAGAGAGAGAGAGAGAGAGAGATACACACATACGCGTGTGTACGTGCGCGTGCGTGCTACTTCTTTCCTCTCTCTCTCTCTCTCTCTCTCTCTCTCTCTCTCTCTCTCTCTCTCTCTCTCACACAACACCACACACACACACACACACACACACACACACACACACACACACACACACACACACCACACACACACGCGCGCGCGCGTGTTTTATTAGAGTTGAACATTCACGCGTTGCATGTTGGGTGGAAAAGAGAGAGAGAGAGAGAGAAGAGTAGAGAGGGAGAGAGAGAGAGAGAGAGAGAGAGAGAGAGAGAGAAGATCAGAGAATGTTTCAGAAAACGTTAATAACAATGAAAAGAAAAAGAAACTTTTTCCTTTGTAAAGGAACGTGGAACAAGAAGGGAAAAAAAAAAAAACCACACACACACACACAACACACAAAAGGACGGATAGGAAATACCAATACCCCGCAGCGCATGTCTAGCGTGAATGATTAATGAGTTCCATCACAATGGTTTGATTAACCGGACACCCGGCCGGGCCTGGCCGGGGTCCCTAGACACTGGGGCGGACCGACAGGCAGACAGACAGGGAGACAGACAAAGGCCATTACAAAAATGAATCGTGTCTTCAGATTTCAACCGAGCAGTGCGTGGTGGCTTTCACTGCGCGCGGACACAGCGTGCACACTAGGATGAGAGCTCGGTGTCGTAAAAATAGGAACAAATAAACACACAAACAAGGAATCCAGCAACAAACAAACGAATGAATAAGTTTGACAGAAAAACGAATCAAATGTATAAATCAAAATAGAATGAAATGAATAATGAATAAAAGAGGTGTGTGTGGTGTGTGTGTGTGTGTGTGTGGTGTGTGTGTGTGTGTGTGTGTGTTTCGTAATGTCGCACGGGGTTTTTTTTGAGAGCGTACAAATGGAAATATATCACATATTGAAACCCGAATTCCTGTATACGAAATGCGCATGTCAAACACACACACACGCATGAATGTGCGTGTGGGTGCTAGTGTGGCGCGTGCGCTAGTGTGTGTGTGTGTGTGTGTGTGTGTGTGTGGGGGGGGGGGGGGGGGGGCACTAGTTCGTGCAGAGAGAGAGAGAGGAGAGAGAGAGAGAGAGAGAGAGAGAGAGAGAGAGAGAGTTATGGATATGTTGGACTATAAAAATGTTAGAACGTGCCCAAGCAATGATCGTCAGAAATAGTGCCCGGTAAATAAATATTGTGACTTCAGATCACTAACACCTTCACCCTCTCCTTCCCTCCCCCTCTGTCTGTCTGTCTGTCTGTCTGTCTGTCTGTCTGTCTGTCTCTCTCTCTCTCTCTCTCTCTCTCCCCTCTCTCTCTCTCTCTCTCTCTCTCTCTCTCTCTCTCCCTCTCTCTCTCTCTCTCTCTCTCTCTCTCTCTCTCTCTCTCTCTCTCTCGCCCTGCCGTCCCCATCGCTAGAGCTGAAGTGGTGGCCGGGGTGCTGGTCTTTCGGACAAGGGGATATAACGCGAGAACGAGCCATGCGTCATGCTCATAACACACGGCAAGAATGGAGGCGATGTCGGCAAATCATTTTTAGAGAAAATGATTTTTAAAATGTGGTGCCGTGTTTTGACTAACCGCGTTCTTCGTGGAGAGCAGCTCAGACATTCGAATTTAGGTTGAAAAGAAGATGAAATAAAATAAAGAAATGAAGCAATGTATGCTTCAGGATCATGGGACAAGCAAAAATGCTGCCCTCGATCCTAAATAAGCATGGGGAAACTGCGGGATGTTGTCTAAAAATAAGACAGCACTCGTTCAAAAGGAGTGATGTCCCTTTCGTGTTTACGTTTCTTCATCTGCTTATGACCCTGCCCGAGAAGCGTGTGCCTAAGACCCATCAGTCCATGGAAGCGTCATCTAAACAGGACATGACGTCTGTTACAGAGCACCGACAGAGCGACACATTCCACGATGAAGTCACAGACAGCCTGACGTCATCTCGCATGGCCACGCCTGACGTCACGGCCACTAACGGTGAGCCGTGTGGTGGAAACTTCAACCTCCCACCATCATCACCACCACCACCACCATGACCACCAGCACCATCACGGCGGCGTCAGCAACGGCCCTTCTCGCAGCAGTCACCATAGTCATCACAGCAGCCACAACTTACACGTGAGTGATCCTCTTAGAACCCATCTACCCCCTTAGAACCCATCTTCCCCCCCCTCCGTTTGCCTGTTGTCTGTCTTTCTTTCTTTCTTTCTTTCTTTCTTTCTTTCTCTCTCCACCTCCTTCCTTCCATCTCTCTCTCTCTCTCTCTCTCTCTCTCTCTCTCTCTCTCTCTCTCTCTCTCTCTCTCTCTCTGTCTGTCTGCATGTCTGTGAGTCTGTCTGTGTGACTGTCTCTCTCTCTCCGTCTCCGTCTCTCTCTCTCTCTCTCTCTCTCCTCTCTCTCTCTCTCTCTCTCTCTCTTTCGAGTCTCTTACATACATACCTCATTTATTCATTGAAACTAATGTCTTTTCTCAAGCTCAAAAATAGCAAAGTGATTTCCCTTCCAAAATGGAATGATTCGTCGGATCCAAATAATTTCAGACTATTGGTTCTGCCCAAACCCCTGGGAAAAAAAACACGTACACACGCAATTATCTCAGTTCATATGGAGAAAAACAAACTAGCCAAACCTTTCCAACATGAATTCCGGTCTAATAAATCCTGCCACACTGCATCATCGCAAATGTGCGACTAATGGCTTTCAAATATGAACCAATCACAAACGACAGGAGTTGTCTTTCTTGACTTGAAAAAAAAAAAGTTTCATTTCGTTGATCATTTCGTTCTTTTCAGAAGCTGCCTATTTGAAGCATTCCTCGACAGCCCTGTTATTCCAATTACCCTTAAATGTAGGACTTAGTATGTGCTGTCTAATGGCACAACGTCATTTGCAGACTCTGTCAGTCATGGAGTCCCACGAGGTTCAGAGCTAGACCCCCTCCTACTCTGCACCCTCGTCGGTGATTTTATCATTATCCATATTAGATGAACAAGTCTCAACGGATTTGTTTGTTGATGACTCGCCACCCAAACAAATAGTACTAAACTATACATATAATAGGAACATATCTCCAGGAAAGTCGAATCGAAGTGTCAGACTGGTGTATTTCAGACTCATTGTCATACACTCAGCCAAAACCAAATCTTTCATAGTAATCACTCGCCGAAAGCACCAGTTGGCTCCTCTTTACCTAACACTTCATTTGAGCGTTACGTCCATTCAACAGGCAGATGAACATCGTGTCTTAGGCGTAAGAAGAATAGATGGAGAATGAAACTGGCGATGGCCTGTACCCATCGTCAACACAGCGCAGGCCTCCAAGGCTGGTACAGGACTGCTCTAAAGGCAGATGAGGACAGTGCTTCTCTGGGTCCTCCCCAGCACCTTCGGGTGTTTCTTTTTCTTCCTCAATAGTTCATGCAAGATAATCTTCAAAAATAATTTACTGTAATCTCAACAAAAGCGCTATGTCAAACTACTGCGCTTAAACTTTCCTTCAGCGTACACGTAAAGTCGCCCATCAATTACGCTTTGACAACATGGGATGGGAGTAGTGATGTCCACAAAAAAGACTGAATGATCTCCATAGACTGCCGCAGAGCTACTCCTTTCAGCTGTACCTCTAACAACAGATGAAAAACTAAAAGTTCTGAACACTCTACCTATGAGTAAGTAACCTGAAGTCAACAAGGCATCATTTATGTCTGAATTTCAACAGGACACCGTGCCATGTTATATCAATGCTCTTTTTGCAAGATTGAACAGCTGTTCTGGCTTTCAGAAATTCCTTTTCCCTCTTACGTACTGATCAATACAAAACAAGCTTAGCTTACTTTCGATCGTATTTCTGGAACTCACACGCATCGAGTCTACAAAATATGAATTTATTAAAACTTTTCAAGAAAAATTTTCATACACGTTATGATTTTCTGATTACGTATAGTTCTACTGACCATTTCTCCACTTTTTGGGAGGCGAACAAGCCTACACTTCTTTGTTAAGCAGCTACAGCTGTCACGTTCACTGCTTACAGCTCTCGGCAAAAGTCATTCGATTTCATCAGGGGTTTTTCGTTTGTTTGTTTTTGCGTTTTTGTTTTTGCTTTTGCTTTTGTTTGTTTGGTTGTTTTTTGTTTGTTTGTTTTATTTTCGCGAGTTATTCTCCTCATCAGAGAAATGCTGTCGGAACCTTTGATACGTTTGGGTGAGTCGAACAAGATCTGAGTTGTTCCTTGGACCGCGCTGAGCCGTGAAGACTATGACTGTCCCTGAGGGATCTGTTCAGAGCATTGGTGTGATGAATGATGGACACGTACAACAATAGGCATGTTGCATAAGCCCGGGGTTCGCTTATTCGGATTTAATTTCATCCAACAATGGCCTCCCTCAAATCCGGTGCTGAATTATACAGGGATTAGAATCGAATGGAGCTGGGGGAGGGGGGGGGGGGGGGGGTTAGCGACACAAAACGAAACAATCGCTGTTCCTTCTTTCCGCTTTATCCCTCTTGTATTTTTCTGAATGGAATTTTAGTGTCTTCTGTTGTTGTTTTGTTGAAAACAAAAGACATGGGAGAGAGAGAGAGAG
>CM031596.1:50244692-50252192 GCA_018398815.1 Conus ventricosus
CTTGGTTTTCTGAAATAAGTCCATTCATTTCAACAAAAATAAGTAAGTCTGCTATTTAGAATTGACGTGAATAATTTGCCTACACAACTTAACAGTGTTATCCCTCTGTAGTTATTGCAGTCTTGTTGATCTCCTTTGCCTTTATAGAGTGGTACAATTAACCCTGTCACCCAATCTTCTGGTATAATACCAGAATCCAAAACACGATTAAACAATAAACAATAAAACTTTGTCATATAAGGAACACTATTCTTTAATATTTCATTCCTTACTAAATCAACTCCTGCTGCTTTATTATTCTTAAACATTTAATGACTCTTCAATTTCATCCTCAGTAATGAAATCATTTAAAATGTCTAGATTGATATTTCCTTCAGATACTTCATTACTAAAAATTATATCATTACATCCAGTATTTTGATTAAGGGACTGGAAATGATTTTTAAGCTCTTCAAGAGGTATAGGACATGATGAAGCTTTTTTGCCTTTAATTTTCCTCCAATAATCCCTTGGATTCTAGTTTTTAAAGCTCGCAATTCTCTATGCCATTTTCTCGTTTCTCTTCTTTCAGATCGTCTCAAAACATTTTTTATATTCTTTGCTTTTAGCAGCAAGATTATTTAGATTAGGCACAGTATTTGAACATTTAACTTTATGCTTTGCTTTAAAGTACTGGCTTCGAGAAACCTTACACTCCTTATCAAACCAGCTTTGATTCTGCCTCGTGAATATCTATTATTGAAGTATTAGAGTAAGTACCAAATGTATCCTTCGCTGAATCAACAAGAATTGACGAAAACCGCTTATTCATTTCACTGATTGATATTGTGCCTTGCTCAAATAAAGTTACAATTTCATGGAAAGCCCCAAATTTTAGGCTGCCCCAGTGACTTGTGCTCGTTAGGTTTTTGTTGCTCTTCGTCTCGCGCTCCACTGAACGGATTTAACGGTCCGCTTCACTGTATCAGGAAACACAGGCTCCGGCCGTTGCCTGGCTGCTCTGGGACCGTGCTGGACAGCTATAGTGACGGTGATTGTCAGTGAGCGGCTGCCGTTTCACTCTTCAGCCGTCAGATGAGACAGGGCTGTTCGTGGGTTGGTCACTTTGCCTGCTTGTCTGCGTATTGATTTTTTTTCGTCCAGCATGACATGAAGAAAAAGAGGAACCAGCAACTGATTCTTTCTAAGACAGTTTGACATGAAAGAGACTGCTTGCCAAAAAGTAAGCTAAACGCAGATTT
This sequence comes from Conus ventricosus, assembly GCA_018398815.1. Taxonomy (NCBI): domain Eukaryota; kingdom Metazoa; phylum Mollusca; class Gastropoda; order Neogastropoda; family Conidae; genus Conus; species Conus ventricosus. The sequence continues at coordinate 50,245,934 of CM031596.1, forward strand.
TTTTTAAAGGTTTATGCTTTTTTTAAATCAAAGCTTGGAGACTGCAGTGGACATTGAATTAGGAATCAGCTGTGTTAGTCCGATCGTCGAATCTAAACGGAGATGAGTACATACAATTAAAGAGTGGAAGTAAGATTATACAGTTATAAGTATTTCATTGTCATTATCGTCTTCACCATTACTATAATCATTGCCAAGACACCCACCACCACCATCCTTATTATTACTATTGACATCGGCATCACCACCCCAATGATCACAATACCAACAGCATTGTTTTATCATAACCACCATCAATACCATGATCGTGATCATTCCTATCACAGTCCTATTGTCCTAGGAGCTATAGCAGTCATAAAGGACGCTTGAACAGTGGGATGTCTCCACAGTCCTCTCCTCAGTCATAGGTGACGCCATACTACACTGATGTGTTCCCCCAGAAAGCAGCAGCCGAGACTGCACACAGACAAATTCGTTGTCACCATGGATGGAGTTTAACAAAGCAAGACCATACTACAATACAGTTCATTATGATACAATAATACTGTGCAGTACAGTAAAACACAACACAGAACAACAAAGTGCAATGCATATCTAGCTAATATAGAAACATCATAATCTGTCTAGTTCTTCACGTTGTCTGGTTAGAACTTTGGTCTGTGTCTGGGATATTCACCCTTCACAATACCTGTAGAATGGTTTTGGACAGGTAGTCATGGCGAGATGCATGTACGCATCAGGACAGATGAAGGTATCTGACGACTTCAAGGAAGACCTCCAGCAGAGTAAATACTGGCACGCTGCCTGCAGACACTTGACTATCATTCACAGAGTGAGATGCAGGAAAGTTAATGTAAGCAACTGTCCCACAGAACACTATAAGAGGGAAGAAGAATGCGTCAGGCACATGGTGCACGTGATTCATCGTAAACGTAGTGCGTTGAGTATCTGATTCGTATGTTACACTATACATTTGATATTAGTTATGAAGAGAGGTTTACAACGAATGAAGGTGTTTTTTTTTTTTTTTACATATATTTCATGTGAAGTTATGAAGATAGGTTTACAACGAATGATTTTTTTTACATATATTTCATGTGAAGTTATGAAGATGAGTCTACATCGAATGAAGTCGGGTTTTTTTTTATAATTCATGAAAATAGGCTTTAGATAAGCTTTTGAAATATGCTTTTTTTACTGCGCGACAATAGGAAGTCAACATGTTCAACCTCAGCAGTTAGTATTTTGTGAATTGAAGGTCGCGATGAATATGGCTTCGAAAGAATTTCCTGCTGGTCTGACAGACAAGCAGGCTTGCAAGTCATTTGCCAGAATGTGCTGTCATGTGGGAATAAAGACCTGTCTTCGAGGCACGCAGACAGCCTCAGTTGTTGCAGGAGGAGGATTTCACCGAGGCGGGACCATGCTTCTTCCTGTTCCTCAAAGCCTGGACGGCAGGTACTTTGGTCAGCTCTCAAGTCTGTGTGCCCTGAAGGCACAGTTGTTTCTAGTGGGGTCTGTCAAGTGCAGTGTGTTCCCAGGGACTGTTACCATGTTGCAGCTCTTGAGGTTGGTCTTTGTGTGTCTTTGTACTTCATGAGAGATCTGCATGGGTCACACTGCCCCTCGGGTCTTTGTGTGTCTTTGTACTTCATGAGAGATCTGCCCCTGTTGCAGCTGGCCTTACGGAAGCATTTTGGGGATACTGCTGTCCTTCCTGCGGATGACATGTCCTGGGCATCGCGGTTGAGTAGACACTTCATGCCAGCAAGTCCACACTTTTGTAGACTCTAAAAGCTGGACACTTTTGTCTTGTCACCTGATGATGATGCAGATCATGTGTATGAAATGTCGGTGGCTGGAAGAGTCGTAGGTAGGTGGTACAGATCTCATAGCTGTAGAGCAGAGCACTGATAACCATTTCTCTGCGCACGGTGATTTAGGTGAAGAGTCTGATGTCGTGGATTGCCTACAGTGTGTTTGTGAGCCGGCGGAAGGCAGAGATGGCACTGTAGCTCGTTGTGTCTGTGTCCAGCGGTCAGTGGCTGCTCACAGTGCTGCCTCGACAGCGAACTTGCCCATGGTGTTGATCCCTGTGTTGTTGATGACTACGGGTGTTGGAGGTGAGGCACGCATGGCCTCTGATGGTAAAGGTTGAAATATGGCCTCAGTCTAGCTAACACACACACACACACAGAGTATAAGCATATCGGACGATGAATCAAAGACAGAGCAGTGATACAAAAGGAGAGAAAAAAAGTTCACGCATTGCAAGGTCTTGCCGTCCCCTCAACGTTTACCACTGCCTTGCATGCCCTCCGGCACGCCCCCCCCCCCCCCCCCCCCCTTTCCCCATATACTCTTCTGTCTGCTCACCTCCTCACCACTTCTCCATGGCCCACTCCTCTTCCCTGCTTGCTAACTCCCCCTCACAAACAAGAAAACCCCACTGTTTGTTTGAATATCCCATTGACTTGACCCACTCGCCAGATTTCATCCTGCCGAACAAACTCCGCGGAGTTTTAATCCGACGCCTGCATTTTATGAGGTGTCGGTTCATTTTAGCTTCCTATCCTGTGTCAGATTTTTCAACATTGACAGTTCTCGCCAGCATTCAACTAGCGTTGAATCCGCTGTCCTCGTTTTGCATTACTGGTTTTGTTCTGTGTTTGTTTGGCTGTGTTTTCTCTCTTCCGTTTTATACCTTTCGTCCAGACATGATTTGCATGCATCAAACATGGTTTTTTGTTTCGGTTTTTTTTTTTGGTTTTGTTTTTGTTTTGTTTTTTACAAGATACAAATTAAGTTGCTGTCGTTGTTTTCACGATTTTTTGTCTTTTCTGTTGCTTTTTTGTTTATGAAGCCATCACTACACTCTCCATGTCTTCCTTCATGTCATCTTTTCATTTTCTGGATGTGGAGTTAGGTTTTTTTTATAACTAAACAAAACAAAAGAAAGACAGAAACAAACAAACAAACAAAAAGCAGACACAAAAACATGAAGAAAAGAAAGAAAAGGCATTTAGTACCAATCGCTTTCGGTTTGTATGTATGTGTGTATGTATGTATGTATGTATGTATGCATGTATGTATGTATGTATGTATGTATGCATGTATGTATGTATGTATGTATGTATGTATGTATGTATGTATGTATGTATGTACGTATACATGCATGCATGTATGTATTGTGTGCGCATGCCTGCATGTGTGTGTATGTGTGTGTGTGCGTTCATGCGTTCATGCGTTCGTGCGTGCATTCGTGTGTGTGTGTGTGTGTGTGTGTGTGTGTGTGTGTGTGTGTGTGTGTGTGTGCCTGCGTTAGTGCTTGCGTGCGTGTGTATATTGGGATGCGTGAGAGAGAGAGAGAGAGAAGAGGAGAGAGAGAGAGAGAGAGAGAGAGAGAGAGAGAGAGAGAGAGAGATGTAATGCATCAAGTGATCCCACAAGGGAAATACCAGCACGGCATCAACGTCCCGTTATTATCAGCGATAGCACGAGGAAGCATGAAGAAGCACCATAGTACCAAGTCCTGCACCCTCCTCACCAGCTCTTTTGATCCTCAGTGACGGCGGCTGCAATTTCCTCTCTCGTGCCACACCTCAGAGCATTGATCTTACTCACTTTCGGGCAAGGCAGGGCATTTTCAATCCTATGCCCACCCGGGACATCCAAAGAACATTTTCAGCGAGGAAGTCGTCAGGTTTTCAGTCAGTGTGCCGGTGTCAGTATACTATTCAGAACTCGCCCCCCCCCCCCCCCCCCCCCCCCCCCCCCCCCCCCCACTTTCCCGCTTCTCCTAATGATGCCCCCAGGGTCCTATGTTCTTTCTCGGTGCCAGCTGCAGTCAGAAGACGTGTCACTGACAGGTACGTTCAAACCGCCCATACTTCATAATTGTATTGACTGTTTTGCTACCCGTTCTTGCGGGTATACTTTAGGAAACAGGCGTTTTGACACCGCCCCCCACCCCACCCCACCCCCACCCCCTCCTCCTCCTCGCCTTATTCCATTTCCTCTGATCTTTTCTATCTTTTTTCTGTCTGTCCGTTTGTCTGTCTGTCTACCTGTCTGTCAGTCCGTTTGTTTGTCAGTCTGTGTCTGTCTGTATGTCTCTGTCTGTCTGTCTGTCTGTCTGTCTATCTTTCTCTGTGTGTGTGTGTGTGTGTGTGTGTGTGTGTGTGTGTGGGGTTTGGTGTGTGTGTGTGTGTGTGTGGTGTGTGTGTGTGTGTGTGTGTGTGTGTGTGCGCGCACCCACTCTCTTTTGATTCTTCCTTTCTCTTTATATCCCTCTTTTGGGGGTCTTTCTATCAATTATTATACGTTGAGTTTTCGCTGGTATTTTTAATCAAAATCATCAAAACAACAAAGGGGAAATCCTTAAGAAAGAGAGAGAGAGAGAGAGAGAGAGAGAGAGAGAGAGAGAGAGAGAGAGAGAGAGAGAGAGAAAGAGACAGACAGACAGACAGACAGACAGACAGACAGACAGAGAAGAGAAGAGAAGAGAAGAGAAGAGAGCATCGGAGAAAAGATTTTTGTCGCAGAGATGGTTAAACAAACAGGGCATACGTTTCCTTTTCATCGTTCATCCGGCCACTGCCAGTCCAGGTAGGAACAAAACAATAATACTCTTTTTTGCTAGGCTATTTGGCGCCGTATGAAAGTGCAGAAAGCTACCTAAGTGAATAACGATCATAATGTGTTTACATTGTTTGTCTGTTTTCATTGACATGTAAACTGGTCAACAGCCTAAATGACTACGTTGCGTATAATTCATATCTGTCACTGTTTTGTATGTGGGAGTTCCATTTTTGCTCACTGCATTCAATCAGTCTTTGTAGGTATACCTTCATAAGAGCATTCATATCGCCAACATATTTGTTAAGCCATACAAAACCAAACCCAGATTCGTATAGTTTCATCCTTACATTTGTCACCCAGTTTTAACTTCTCTGTTATCTAACAGCATTCTATACGCTTTGTGCGGTAATCTCTCATTCTGCATCTGTATTATCTTTAACCAATTTTGAATACCCTTCACAACTCAATTCAAATAAATTGGATATACACCTTTTTCACCATATACCAAATCGTTTGCCATTTGCAACGATACCTCTAGAAATTTCTTTAGATTATATTTTCACAATATACAACGGCAGCATCCAGACACCACATATTAGCTTCATATTGGAGAGAGAGAGAGAGAGAGAGAGAGAGAGAGAGAGAGAGAGAGAGAGAATCTTTATTCTCAAGGGTAACATATACGCAAGAAGATGGGGGGTTTTTCTATCTGGGCCTTGTTTTCTCAGGGAATTAAAAGAGAGAGAGAGGGAGGGAGATAGACAGACAGACAGGCGGACAGACAGACAGACAGACAGACAAACAGAGTCAGGAAGTGAGAGAGACACAAAGAGAAAGAGACTAAGGCACAGAGAGAGAGTATTTGTTCTGAAAGTGTGCTTTTGATTCCTGCAGAAGTGAAAAAGATAGGTGAGGGTGAGAAGGAAGTAAGGGGAAAAAACAACGATAGTCAGGGCATGGGTATGGGAGTGTGGGACAGGTGGGGAACAGAAGACAACGGTAGCGAAACGGCGGAAACAGATGGGAAAGGTCGAAAAGGACTCAACAGTGGGTTTGAAAAGTAGACGGGGCTACAGAAACATATACAAGGTATAATCAAGGTTATAGCAAAGAAGGATAAGGCAGGAAAAGAAAGACGATGTATGAAAAGTCGCAAAAGGTTTAGAGCAGTGGAAAGAGGTACGGAAAAGAAGGAAGAGGTATATGAAAATAGGAAGATGTAAAAATAAAAAAAAAGCAGGAAAAGATGTGGAAAAGTAGGAAAAGATATGAAAAACTCACAAGTATGGAAAGGTGTACAAAGGTATGGAAAGTGGACAAGGATGGAGAAGTAGAGTGAGATTGGGGAATGAGAGAGATGTAAGAAAAGGTGGCCGGAAGTCGGAAAGGTTGCTGAATGTGGGGGAACCAAGAAGTAGGAAAAAATAGAACAGAAAAAAAGTGTGGTGAAATTAGCGAGAAATAGGAACTGGTAGGTAAATGGTTGATAAAGGTAAAGCAAAGGTTTGGAACAAGTAGAGCAAAAGTAGAAACAAAAAAAAGAATGAAACGGTCGGGAAAGAAGTAAGGAAAGGCATAGATGCATGAGAAAGGGTAAAAAGTGTGGAGAAAAGGAAAGCGGAAAAAATCAGCTTGGCTGAACACACGCCGACGTTGGATGATCACTAAGTAGGACCCG
>CM031596.1:50262192-50267192 GCA_018398815.1 Conus ventricosus
TGGAAAGAGACGGACACTGTAGAGGATGTGGAAAGAGACGGACACTGTAGAGGAAATGGAAAGAGACGGACACTGTAGGGGGAAATGGAAAGAGACGGACACTGTAGAGGAAATGGAAAGAGACGGACACTGTAGGGGGAATGCAAAGAGACAGACACTGTAGGGGGAATGTAAAGAGACGGACACTGCAGAGGAAATAAAAAGAGACAGACACTGTAGAGGAAATGGAAAGAGACGGACACTGTAGGGGAAATGGAAAGAGACGGACACTGTAGAGGAATTGGAAAGAGACGGACACTGTAGAGGAAATGGAAAGAGACGGACACTGTAGGGGGAATGGAAAGAGACGGACACTGTAGAGGAAATGGAAAGAGACGGACACTGTAGAGGAAATGGAAAGAGACGGACACTGTAGGGGGAATGAAAAGAGACGGACACTGTAGAGGAAATAAAAAGAGACAGACACTGTAGAGGAAATGGAAAGAGACGGACACTGTAGGGGGAATGGAATGAGACGGACACTGTAGAGGATATGGAAAGAGACGGACACAGTAAAGGAAGTGGAAAGAGAAGGGCACTGTAGAGAAAATGGAAAGAGACGGACACTTCAGAGGAAATGGAAAGAGACGGACACTGTAGATGAAATGGAAAGAGACGGACACTGCAGAGGGAAATGGAAAGAGACGGACACTGTAGATGAAATGGAAAGAGACGGACACTGCAGAGGAAATGGAAAGAGACGGACACTGTAGATGAAATGGAAAGAGACGGACACTGCAGAGGAAATGGAAAGAGACGGACACTGCAGAGGAAATGGAAAGAGGCGGACACTGTAGACACTGTTGAGGAAATGGAAAGAGACGGACACAGTAGAGGAATAGGAAAGAGACGGACACAGTAGAGGAAATGGAAAGAGACGGACACAGTAGAGGAATAGGAAAGAGACGGACACAGTAGAGGAAATGGAAAGAGGTGGACACTGTAGACACTGTTGAGGAAATGGAAAGAGACGGACACTCCAGAGGAAATGGAAAGAGACGGACACTGGAGAGGAAATGGAAAGAGGCGGACACTGTAGACACTGTTGAGGAAATGGAAAGAGACGGACACAGTAGAGGAAATGGAAAGAGGCGGACACTGTAGACACTGTTGAGGAAATGGAAAGAGATGGACACTGTAGAGGAAATGGAAAGAGACAAAAGCTGTAGAGGAAATGGAAAGAGGCGGACACTTTAGAGGAAATGGAAAGACACGGACACTGTAGAGGAAATGGAAAGAGATGGACACTTTAGAGGAAATGAAAAGAGACGGACACTGTAGAGGAAATGGAAAGAGACGGACACTGTAGAGGAAATGGAAAGAGACAGACACTGTAGAGGAAATGGAAAGAGACGGACACTGTAGAGGAAATGGAAAGAGATGGACACTGTAGAGGAAATGGAAAGAGACGGGACACTGTAAAGGAAATGGAAAGAGACAAACGCTGTTGAGGAAATGGAAAGAGACGGACATTGCAGAGGAAAGGGAAAGAGACGGACACTGCAGAGGAAATGGAATGAGACGGACACTGCAGAGGAAATGGAAAGAGGCGGACACTGTAGACACTGTTGAGGAAATGGAAAGAGACGGACACAGTAGAGGAAATGGAAAGAGGCGGACACTGTAGAGGAAATGGAAAGAGACGGACACTGCAGAGGAAATGGAAAGAGGCGGACACTGTAGACACTGTTGAGGAAATGGAAAGAGACGGCCCAGTAGAGGAAATGGAAAGAGGCGGACACTGTAGAGGAAATGGAAAGAGACGGACACTGCAGAGGAAATGAAAGAGGCGGACACTGTAGACACTGTTGAGGAAATGGAAAGAGACGGACACAGTAGAGGAAATGGAAAGAGATGGACACAGTAGAGGAAATGGAAAGAGACAAAAGCTGTAGAGGAAATGGAAAGAGACAAACGCTGTAGAGGAAATGTGAGAGACGGATAATGTAGAGGAAATGGAAAGAGACGGACACTGTAGGGGGAATGCAAAGAGACGGACACTGCAGAGGAAATTAAAAGAGACGGACACTGTAGAGGAAATGGAAAGAGACGGACACTGTAGGGGGAATGCAAAGAGACGGACTACTGTAGAGGAAATAAAAAGGGACAGACACTGTAGAGGAAATGGAAAGAGACGGACACTGTAGGGGAAATGGAAAGAGACGGACACTGTAGAGGATATGGAAAGAGACGGACACAGTAAAGGAAATGGAAAGAGAAGGACACTGTAGAGAAAATGGAGAGAGACGGACACAGTAGAGGAATTGGAAAGACGGACACTGTTCCGGAAACGGAAAGACGGACACTGTAGAGGAAATTGAAAGACACGGACACTGTACCGGAAACGGAAAGACGGACACTGTGCCGGAAACGGAAAGACGGACACTGTAACGGGAAACGGAAAGACGGACACTGTAGAGGAAATGGAAAGAGACGGACACTGTACCGGAAAGGGAAAGAGACGGAGAATGTAGCGTAGATGGAAAGACGCAGAAGCACTGACAGAAGGGGGGGGGGGGGGGGGGGGGGGGGGGGGGGGGGGGGGGGGGGGGGGGGGGGGAGAGATGTGAGAGGAAAGACGGAGGCTGTAGGAAAAATAGAGACTGGCGTTGGGAGAGACAGAAGCCATTAAAAAAAACGTACAAGAGAAACTGACGAAAGACGGGTGAAGGGGGGGGGGGGGGGTGAAGGCGGGAGTTGGGGGGGGGGGGGGGAAGAAAGGGACAAACAGAGGCAGATGCAAAGAGAGAGTGGCACGGGGGATGCGAGAGACAAAGACTGTAGACGAGAGACTGAAGCAAAAGGTTCGAACGGAAGGAGAGAGGGAAGAGACGGGGACTGCAGTAGTAACGGAGAAATATAGAGACAAAGGGAGGGGGGAGGAGGGGGAAACACGGACACTTCAAAAAAAAAAAAAAGAAAGAAAAGAAGAGACAGAGACAAACAAAAAAAGAGAGGGAGGAAGGGGAGAGACAGATACTATGAAAATTGAGAGAGAGAGAGAGAGAGAGAGAGAGAGAGAGAGAGATGAGAGAGAGAGAGAGAGAGAGGAGGGGAGAGAGAGAGAGAGAGAGAGAGAGAGAGAGAGAGGGTAGGGGTGGGGGAGTGACAGAAACAGAGACTGCGGAAAAACTGGAGAGACAGAGGCAAAGACAATAACATTGTGGGACAGAGACAGAGATTGCAGAATAATTGGAGAGAGAGACAGATGGGTGAAGAGACCTGGACGGGGAATGACGAGAGAAAGACTGTAAAAGAAAAGGAGAGAGACAGAGACGGAAAGGGAGGAGCGGGTATAGACTGTAGGATAAAGAGGGAGACAGAGAGGCAAAGAGAGATAGACTGTAGGATAAAGAGAGAGACAGAGAGACAAAGAGAGATAGACTGTAGGATAAAGAGAGAGACAGAGAGTCAAAGAGAGAGGAAGCGAGATGCGACAGGGACCGTAGGAGAAATGGAGAGACAGAGACGGAAAGGGAGGGACGGAGATAGACTGTAGGATAAAGAGAGAGAGAGAGAGAGAGAGAGAGAGAGAGAGAGAGAGAGAGAGAGAGAGAGAGGAGGGGGGGGGGGGGGGGAGAGAGAGAGAGAGGAGGTAGAGAGAGAGAGACAGACAGAGGGAGGAAGCAAAGAGAGAGAGAGAGAGTGATGCACACAGAGACAGAGACTGCAGGAGACCGCAGGAGAAACGGGAGGAGACAGAACCAGGGGTGAAAGGGACAGCGAGGAAGGGCAGAGAGGAGAGATGGGACGGATGACACCTTAAGTGCCTGCGCATTAATGATCTCTGTTTGATAATCAGATCACCCTAATTATCTCATCGATTTCCTGCGTTAAAGGCGGCGCGCTCCCCATCTTAACGACACGCTCTTTAATAACGCCGGCGATCAAGTTCCAAGAAAAGACCAAAACCAACCCAGTCTAGGCCGCATGTTAATTTCAGATAAAATTACACACACGCGCGCGCGAACACGCACACACACACACACACACACATACACACGCGCGCTCGCGCGCGCGCGCGCACGCGCGCATGCACGCACGCACGCACGCACGCACGCACGCATGCACTATCACGTAGCATGGATGTACGCACAAATGCACCTCCCCTCACAAACATACACACGCATAAATACGCACGACTTGTACACAATTACACATGTGCTGTCTCCCTCTTCCCCATCCTTCCTTCCCTCTTCAGCCAGAAACGCAAGCGTGCACGCACGCACGCACACATGCATTCGCGCGCGCGCACGCACACACACACACACACACACACACACACACACACACACACACACACACACACACACACACACACACACACACACACGGTCACAGACATATCACTGAAAGCTTTCACGAGGACTGGGATGAGGAGTGTCCCCTTGTTGTTTTTTTCCAACTTTAATCACATCAAACCCTTTTCTAATTAACTTTCTGTTGAGTGAGCCTTTGATTGCAAATCACTTCAAAGAGACGTTCTATCCAGCTGTCAGCCTCAATTTCTCTCTCTCTCTCTCTCTCCTCTCTCTCTCTCTCTCTCTCTCTCTCTCTCTCTCTCTCTCTCTCTCCCCAATCTTCCTATGCATTCTTTATCTCTCTGTATTCTCTCCTTCTCTCTCTCTCTCTCTCTCTCTCTCTCTCTCTCTCTCTCTCTCTCTCTCTCTCTCTGTGATATTTCACTTCATTTGATATTAAGTAGAGCAGCCTATCTATGAATAGACAATTGTCAATGTCATTGTCATTCTCTGCGTCTGTCTCTGTCTGCCAGCCAGTCTGTCTGTCTGTCTCTCTGTCTGCCTCTCTCTCTCTCTCTCTCTCTCTCTCTCTCTCTCTCTCTCTCTCTCTCTCTCTCTCTCTCTCTCTCTCTCTCTCTCTCTCTCTCTCTCTCTCCCTCTCTCGCTCGTCCTATTTTGGTATTGCTTCCTCGTCTTCAGTTTTTTTTTTATCTTCCATTC
>CM031596.1:50274692-50277192 GCA_018398815.1 Conus ventricosus
GTTGGACTTCCTGAAGAAATCTCCTTAAACTTAACATTTTTTTCTCCTTTCATCATTCCTTACTTATTTCATAAGTCATGGGCCTGCTTGGCTTTATGGATAAGCATTTTTCTCATTATCTGAGGGTTCTAGGTTTCACTCTCAGTGAACTCTTTCCACCCAGCGCCTGACCTCTGCATAGGAATGCATATGGCCGCCTGCGTCCAATGGATGGTCAGGCGTCAATCTTGATTTAGTTCGTGCGAGGTTTTTGCTTATTCCATGAACAAATATTCTGTACAGAGTATTTTGAAACTATACATTCTTATATCATGTAATGCTTTGAGTTAGCGAATTTATAAAAGAAAACGTTCTACTTTTTTTCTGTTAACATCATGAGCCAATAAAGTAACGCTGCAGTGAAGCAAATGTAAGATAAAACCTCAGTAAATTACCTTAGTAAATAATTTTGAAACCACGAAAGCAGAAGCCATGTAATTTTACAGTGTTGCAGAAAATTTATATTTGATTAAGACAAAGTTAAAATTCGTCTGCCTTTTATCACAAATATAACACACTGTTGGAATAACAAATATTGATGAATAATGTAGGATCTGCTCAGCTGCTGTTTATCAAACTGCCATGTGTCATTCATATATATTCAAACAGACTGAAAATGTAATATGTTATAGAGAAATCATATCTCTGTAGATATGTGCTCTTTTAATGGGCCAGTCCAGAGTTGCGACAGTTGAAGTAAGCAGTCCAAACATTCCAACTTGAACAACAAGAATATGCCCGGGTGGAGAGTGAGGGGAGGGTTGCCCAGCCAGACACTGTGTCAGAGGTGAAAGGGTTAAGATTGCTATGTTCGATAACGGTTTCTTTTCAAAGTTCACATACGTGTGACTCCAGACCCTGTCCCAAGTTCTTCCGATGAGACTTTACACCAAGGCGCTGTGTGTGACAGCATGCAACAGTGAAAGAAAAAGTGCATTCAGTGTTAAACCCATACCATTTCCTCGTGAAAGAGAATACCACTGTACACCACTGGAATGGGTAAAACAAAAATATCATGCACAGTGGTGTCATGTTAAGATATTAACCCCAAAGACAAAAATGAAGACTACCTCAAAAGAATCATCAGCGGTCACACACACATATTCCCATCAATTTCGAGTTTCAGGTTCTACTAAAATAATTGTGCAGATTTTCAATAGATGTAGCTCTCTGTGTGTGTGTGTGTGGGGTGTGTGTGTGTGTGTGTGTGTGTGTGTGTGTGTGTGTGTGTGTGTGTGCGCGCGCGCGCGCGCAAGCAAGCAAGCAAGCAAGCAAGCACGCACGCACGCACGCACGCACGCACGCTCGCACGCACGCACGCACGCACACACACACACGCACACACACACACACACACACACACACACGATCCAGGCACACGTACACAGACACAAATACACCCAGATTAACACCCACATTTCACACACGCACACACACACACACACACACACACACACACACACACACACACACACACACACACACACACACATCCACATGCTTTCATGCACTCTGAATCTCTATGACTGAAAAAAAGAAAAAAGTCTCTTTCCCAAACGAAAGTGCGGGACAGGATCAGGGAAGAGTGTGGGGCTGACCAGTGAGCTGACCACAACCCACTGCATGCCTGGAAGCATAGCACCTGATTCTGCCTTGCCCTCCACATCCTCCCCACACCCCTGCCCTGCTTAGGGCTGCATGAAAAAGGGAGACGCCCTTTTGGGCACTATCCAGTGACCCATAACGCGTAGACCGGAGCAGTAGGCTTGGTCGAATCCGACACTGGCCCTACAAACATACACATGTTGGCACAAATTGCGTTCATCTCAGCACTTTCGTCTTCGTTCTTCTCTTTAGGCAGCTAGTATAAAAGGTTAAACGTACTTGGGTGTGGTGTGACTTTGACCGTAGCATTCTGTGTGGGAGGCTTATGGTTTGGTGTGAATTAGTCTTTGTAAATGGAATTCGTTGTGACGATAGATTTTCTGGCTTACTGATGGCCACTGGTTGGCTAGAGGGTTGAGTATCTGTATTCAGTCTGTATTGAAAGAGAAAGGAGGGATTAGGGGTTGAGGGGGAGTGTACGTGTGCTGGTGATTGGTGTCCATGGTGTCTTACAGTGAGCAGAGGAATCACTATAACGAGCCGTGCATTAAAGTCAGTGCCTTACATGCGCTGATGCGCACATGCCTGTGTGTGTGTGTGTGTGTGTGTGTGTGTGTGTTGTTCTTCAGTTTAACGTCCTTCCACTAGAAGTGATTCAGACAATATTATAGTGTAGAGTGAGCTTGATGTAAAGAATGAAAGAGATGCATTTTTTTAGGGAGTGTAAGTTTTAAAGTAGTACGTAAGACATGTAATCATAACCCTCCACCCCACCCTATTCATCAGAACGTTTAACTTAAACTAAAATTTTAACTGTAACAATCACAAATGCTAAAGATAAATATTAAGTGAACAG
>CM031596.1:50287192-50292192 GCA_018398815.1 Conus ventricosus
TTTTGGGAATATAAGCACGAGGTCCGAAGCAGACTACTCTGGGCGTTTGGAGCGCGATTTGCTCGTGTAAGCGCCGTACTCGTGAAACCTGGGGTTGCGGTCGAATCTCCGCGGCCGTTCCCGGGACAAGGGATTTTTCCCTCGTGTTAACATTGGTTCTGACTCCATTTCCCATACAGTCCTTCGAATGAGACTATAAACGAGGTTAGTGTGTGAACGCACGCATAACATCTTGCACACACGTAAATCCCATCACCAACTTTCGGAAGAGTAGGCCATTTTGACCGTTAGTATGGATGACACGTTAAAACATAGCTTGCACCTGCGTGAGAAATGGAAAGAATAAGAAGTAAGGAAAAGGTGATGATATTGAACATACTGACTGATTGACACGGAAAACGCTGAATGAAGCGCCACTGGCAGCTCTTCAGTCGGCATTACCAGTAGGCGCCGTTTGGTTTAAACGATGTGGATGTAAAGCGCTTAGCTTGTCTCTAGACGGGAAAAGGCGCTATATAAGTATTTTTTGTGTTAATATTATGTTGTTATTTTAGAGACAGGAAGAGATAGTTTGAGCTTTACATAAGCTACCTGGGGAAACCCCAAGCATAAAGAGAAATAGAGTGGAAATGAAAAAACTATTGGGAATACAACAAATGATAAAGGAGTGTTTGTGCAGCGCAACTCTTCAATTGTAAATAGAACTTGCACTTTAATACATTTAATGTAGAAAATATCTATTTAATGTTATTCAGAAACAATGTTTTCACAGCATCTACCAGGACTCTAAACATAATTCTACTCTCAACATCAGGTTCTTTGTAGAAAATCTTCTTCACTTAATTCCAAACAAGATCAATTATTGCGTACAGCAATAAAGTCAAAAACAAAATAGACATTTTGAAATAATTTTCCATCTTTATTCTGCCACACACACACCCCACACACACACAACCACACACACACACACACACACACACACACAACATACACAACACCTTTCCCCGCCTCATGCTGCCCCTACGAATCCCTGATTGGTAGAAGAGCAAGTAGATTCTTGTTTCCATAAATTAACAAGGACTGAGAACGAGCGTGTAAGACAGAAGAAAAGCCGTGTGAAACAGTGACCCCCTGCGACTTGCAGAAAATCCTGTGAAATGAAGCGAAACCAACGGGCGAAAACGTTGCCCATCATCAGCTCTCCGGAACCATGATTCATGCACAGGATGCTTGAACGTGTCCCCAATTTAAACCCGCACAACACTGGTGCCGCACGTGAGAACCCTCCGAGAAAAGCCGAAGATCTCGAGCATTCTGCGCCAAGAAGAACATGCGCATAGTATTAGTGTTAACTGCAGCGAATCATCGCGGTGATGGTTTATTTTCTCCTCTTGATAGTTTTTATTTTCTCCTCTTGTGATAAAGCTGTCATTCATATGCCTGTATCGCTGTGGATTTCTTGCGTATGTGCGCGCACACCCATGCTTGAGTGTCTGTACCTGTTCCTGAGTATAGTGATTCATGAAACTTTTCCATGCTTTGAAGGATACTCCTATGGTTTATATGAACACTATCATGCTGATCAATAACTCTGCCCATGCTTTTCTGACATGATTTATTTTTTTGTAGAGTGCACAAATAACCACTGACTTTTTTCCTTCTGCTGTCCATCAAGCTCCTGATTTTAATATAACTCCTCGCATTCTTTTTTCCTTGATACCTTTTAACTTCCTTTTTCGTGCTTATAGATCAAATATTGTCCTCATTTTTTTTCTGAAAATTCTTTCAAATCTTCAGTTTTTCCTTCTATTTTTTTCCTTTTCAAGCTTCTCTTTTTTATTGTAGCACACAAAATCGCTTCTTTATTAAAAAAGAAAGTCTAGAAAAAGATAGGAATGTAAAACTGTACCCTTTTGTCTCGTATTTCATTCACTTTCGGCGGTTTTGCGTACTTTATTTTGATTTTTGGATTTCATAGTTTATTTCGTCAACCTATATCTTATCCTTTAAAGGAGGTGAACTTCCCAAAAGTACGACTTCTTATATTCTCGTCACAATTTAGTCTCAATTTTGTCCCAGAATAGTCTGTCCGATATCTTCATTTGATTTCCACATCCTCTGCGAATGAATCTATCTGATCTGAAATAAAAGTAGAATTCAAGTCTAGCCCGTTGAAAAGGATTGGTTTGTCCTCATGTATACCGGCGACATTCTGGCTTAACGTCCTTTCAAATATCATTCAAATATACTGTTTTCATTAATGTATTTCCAGCAGCCTCTTTTGCCTTAGGGATATTGATGTGCTCATGATTATAATGTGATAGCTGACTGGGTCATGAACATGGTCAAAAGCACATTGTAATCTTTACGTTATCTGAATGAGATTTATTGATATTTTGTTTAAGATTCTTGGGAAATCAGGGTTATCCTTACTTGGTCCTTATATGTTTACAAACGCTTTTGTTCGTATTTCACCAAGTGTCTTATTCAGAATTTCTGAGCGGTATTGATGATCCATTAGCTTTGAATTTCAGTTCCAACTTGCTTGTGACCCTGATGAGTCCTGCATGGTTTGCTTGACTATAAACAAGATGACTAAGAACTCCATCTAAAAAAAAAAAGAAGAGATTTTAGTCGTGAGAGAGAGGGGGGGGGGGGGGAGGGAGAGAGAGAGAGGGAGAGAGAGTGAGAGAGAGAGGAAGGGAGGGAAAGAGGAGGGAGGGAGGGAGAGAGAGGGAGAGAGAGGAACGGAGTAAAAGAGAGAGAGAGAGAGAGAGAGAGAGAGAGAGAGAGAGAGAGAGAGGAGAGAGAGAAGGAGAGAGAGAGAGAGAGTGAGAGAGAGAGGGAGAGAGATCGGAAAGAGAAAGAAAGAGAGAGAGAGATTTCGTGTCTGTGTGTTTACGTCTACGCGCGTGCGCGCATTCGCGTGTGTGTGCGCGCGCTTGTGTATATGTGTGTTTGTGTGTGTGAGATTGCGCATGCTTGCCTGCGTGTGCGAGTGCGTGCGTGCGAGCGTGTGAATGTGTGCGTGCACGCGCGCACGTGCATATGTGTGTGTGTTTATCTGTTTGTCTGTCTGTCTGTCTGTCTATCTGTGCGTCTGTGTGAACTTAATTTAATTTGGGAGAAAGGGGTAAGGTCAAAGGGTTTGCGCTGGAGAGAAGGAGGGAGGCAACGAAGTAGAGGGGGGGGGGGTGTTAAAGGAAGTGAAGCATGTAAAAGATCTGATTCTATAATGTTGCCTTTCCTTTCTGCGCTTCTTAATACCCCTGTCTCCTGTCAGCTCTCTCTCTCTCTCTCTCTCTCTCTCTCTCTCTCTCTCTCTCTCTCTCTCTCTCTCTCTCTCCCCTCTCTCTCTCTCTCTCTCTCTCTCTCTCTCTCTCTCTCTCTCTCTCTCTCTCTTTCTGTCTCCACCCTCCGCTCCAGACACGGGCGTTCAGGGCTAATTTCACTCTGGCTGTCAATTCCACGCATGTGCTGCAACCTGCCACCGAGCATCTGTGAAAGAGGGAACAAAAGGGCGACAGGGAGGAAAAGTGGTGGGGATGGATAGTGGTGTGTGTGTGTGTGTGTGTGTGTGTGTGTGTGTGTGTGTGTGTGTGTGTGTGTGTGTGTGTGAGAGAGACAGTGGGAGAGAGGGGGGGGGGGCGAGAGAGGGAGATGATGGTGATGAAGATGATGATAGTGATGATCGATGATGATGGTGACGACGATGAAGGCTGGTGGGATCAGGTCAATGATGAAATATTGACTGTAGCAATGAAAGGAAGACGAGACATTCAGACATTCATAGATGTTCCATCAAATATATATGAGAATATCATTTTTGAATGATAAACAGATTTCTTTGGTTGTTGTTGTTTTTTGTGTCCACTGGGATTTCATTCCACGCTTTTCTTCCTGAGTATGTCATAAAGGGGTCGATTCTTTTGAGGGGGTTAAAGATCATACTTTTATTTCGAGCATGCCATGCTGAAAATTTCTCACTGAGTATGGTGCAAAGTACATTTTTATATAAAAGGGACTTTTATTGAAGATATGTTTGAGTTTAGAGGATATAATGTTAAGTTCTTTATAATCATAAAAATAAGTGCGCAGAGATTTTCAAAATGTTAGTCTGTGTTATCTAACACTCTACAGTTAGACAGTGTTAACAAGTTCTGTTCTCTATAGATTTCGCGCACACTGATGAATTGAAAATGAAGCTTGGTCGCTATCAGTTTCGCATCTGTTACTTTCATGTTGCCGACCCTTAATGTATGTGTATTGAGAGAGACGGGGGAGAGAGAGACAGAACGAAAGAGGCAGGCAGGCAGACAGGCAAGCAAGCAGGTACGCAGGCAGGCAGATAGATGGATAAACGGAGAGACAGAATTTTTGGCATAGCCAAAAACAGATTTTTTGATTGAGCTTTACAATATGCCAGTAAATGCAAACCGTGTAATGAAATAGTGAAAGCAAATGATCTGACAGCTTGCAGTTATGGAAAAATCCCCCTCCCCACTCCCCCACTGTTGCCTCTTTAGGCGCCATCCTTACAGTCGCGAACCAGTCCCATCCCTCCTAAAAACCATCTTCTTCCCACCCACCCCTCCCCACCCACCCCACCCCCCCACGCACACACACGCACACACACACACCTGCTCTGTCTGTCCACCCACCCTTCCACCCACGCTACCGTCTTCCCCCTTCCCAACCCCACCGCCCAGTCTCTATCTCTTCTCTCTCTCCTCTCTCTCTCTCTCTCTCTCTCTCTCTCCTCTCTCTCTCTCTCTCTCTCTCTCTCGCTCTCTCTCTCTCTCTCTCTCTCTCTCTCTCTCTCTCTCTCTCTCTCTCTCTCTCTCTTCTCTCTCTCTCTCTCCGTCGCAACCATTCGTAGCTTTCCTTAAGCTGTTCTCACAAATATGGGACAAATCAATCAAGCACACACACACACACGCACACGCGCGCGCGCGCGCTCTTAAACACGCGTGCGCACACACACACAAACACACACACAC
>CM031596.1:50299692-50302192 GCA_018398815.1 Conus ventricosus
TTTGCGGGTGGGGATTGGGGTCATCAGGGTGGAAAGGAAGACGGAATAGAGGAAGGGAGTGGGAGGGTGGGGGTGGGGGGATAACCATATATATCATATAATCGTAACTCTTTTATATCAATGTCGTACAACACAACAGTTTTAGTTTAAAGTACATCAGAGATAGATACCAAGTGGACCGGAATTAAAAATTTCAGAGACACGCAAAGTAATGAGTGATTATTTAAAATATTTTCAGTGGATACTGGTGCACTGGCTGACAATTGATCTGTTAACTTTTATCTTATGAACAAAGTGCCTAACTCCTGGGCAGTGAAGAAGTAGGTGGTTTACACTTATTTGTTTGCCACATATGCAATGTATATTTTTAGAGTACTTTGTTCTAAAAGCATTTAATCGGAACCTATACATCAAACTAGTAACATGTCTGGAATGAATTACAGATAAATTGTTTAAAAAGAATTTCGGATCCGCTGCATTCTTTACTTGTACACAGTGCTGGTAATACTGACTATTTGTTTTCTTGTGCAGTTCAGCAACCTGATTTTGAGACACTTTTTCTATGCGCTGATTAAATTCATGCAGATCTAGTCGAATGTCGAGATGCTGTGACCCTTCTTTATTTTTTGCTGCCTTTTAGCCGCATGATCTGCCCACTCGTTTGGGGTGGTTCCGGAGTGAGAAGGAATCCAGCAAAAGGTAATACTGGTACCCTTTAGAGACAACTCATGAATAATATGTTTTATTTCAATAGTCATTTCTAGTCGTTTTTTAATGCCTCGGGATTTAATGGCTTGTAAAACAGACTTTGAGTCCACACAGAATAAGATTTTGCATGTATCCGTCGAAAGATCTACAATGTAATTTAATGCCATAAGTATGGCTACAAGTTCAGCAGTAAAAATGGAATAATGTTTACCAATGTAGTATCGTTTTTCTGTTTTTAATGAGGGTATTACAAAAGCTGCACCAGTATTTCCATCATCAAGAACTGATCCATCGGTGTATATCTTTAGATAGTCTGCATACTTACTTTCCAAGTGGGAATCAACTAAACATTTTAATAGGTTAGGGGAATGGTTTTTTAATAAATCTGTGTGATCAATGTCAAATATTGGTTGATTTTGTTTCCATTCTGGAAGTGGAGAAAAAGAAGGTTTAATTGCAACATTTTTCCCGTTCAGCTCTGTATTACAGATAATATCTGAGGCAAATGTATTGATGGACTTCAACGACTGTATTGTTCTAGCTCTTTTTGCAAAGTCAGTTTCTGAATTAAGATTTGTTTCTTTTTGTGAAAATGTTTCATAAGCAGAAGTTTTAAGGATAAATTTCGCAGCTGAGGCTTTTCTTTGTTCATCGAGGGGTAGAATACCTGCTTCTGTGTAAGTTCCTAAAATTGACGCGTGTATTGGTACACCCAGAGCAAGTTTGTAAGCTTTAGAATCTATGCTCTGCAGTTTCTTTAACAAGTGCGCTGGAGCGCTGAAAAAAAACCCTGGCCATACGTCAGCCGTGAACGTACAAGGGAGGTAGCGAGAGATATTAGTGCCTTTGTGTCCTGTCCCCAGTGCTGTCTGCTTATTACCTTCAAAAAGTTAAGACTTTTTCTAGCTTTGTTTGTTATGTAGTCGATGTGGTAATTCCATGAAAGTTTTGAAGTGAGGTAGACGCCAAGAAATTTGACAATTTGTGTATATTTTATGATTGCACCATTAATCGTGAATTCAGGTAATTTATTGGGGTCATAGCCTGAATTAAACAGCATGATTTTTGTTTTTTCCAATGATAATGTAAGTCCATTTTCTATCATAAAGTTGTTGATTTTATTAAGTTCACGTTGATACACTTTCTTTGTATAGTTCAAAGCCCTGACTGGAGTTTTACGTTTCATTGTCACCTTCATGCACAAACAAATATCATCAGCAAATTGAGCTAAAGTGGTATCTTTGGACAAGTCTTTCGGAAGATCAGCTAAAAGGATGTTAAACAAAATTGGAGAAATAACCGATCCTTGAGGCAGACCCATACTTAGCTGTCTGGGGTTAGAATATGAATTTCCAAGCTTTACCTGTATTAACCTATTAGATAGAAAGCTGGCAATGTAATTGTACGTGTTACCTGTCATGCCTATGTGTTTAAGTTTATAGAGAAGGCGAGTGTGCCAAACTTGATCGTATGCTTTTCGGACATCAAAAAATGTCGCTAGTATATTTTTTCGCCTTGCGAACTGCTGCTTTACTTGGGTTGTTAATTTAACGAGATGTTCAGTTGTAGATCTGCCTTTCCGAAATCCAGCTTGGTTGACAGGTATTACTTTATATTTTTCGCAGTAATGAACTAGTCTATTTAAAACAATCTTTTCCATTAGTTTGCATGTGTGGGATGTTAAGGCGATTGGACGATAGCTGTCTTTATCTGCTCTGGGCTTTCCTTGTTTGTGTATTGGAATAATGATTGAGTGCTTCCAGACGAGAGGGATATTACCATCAGACCAGCA
>CM031596.1:50319692-50327192 GCA_018398815.1 Conus ventricosus
CACAGCACTGATGGAGTCAGTCTGCCTGTTCGGATCGTGATTATGACACATTTATCACAGATTTCCAACAGAATCATTTTCATGTGGATGATGACTAAATTGTTTGATAATCGTAAAGAAAAATGATTAAACTGTTTGGTAATCGTGGAGAAAACGGCAAAAATATTTGTTATTATAATTAAAACGACTAAAATGTGTGGTGGCCGTTGAGAAAACGGCAAATGTTTGACAATTGTAGAGAAAAGGATTGAACTGTTTAGTAATCGTAGAAAAAAAACCCTGAAATGTTCAGTAATTGTGAAAACGACTAAAGTGTTATGTAATAGCAGAGAAAACAACTACGATGCTTCCTAATTGTAGAGATAACAACTGAAATATTAGCTAGATGTAGGGGAAAAAAGATCGCGGGTTTTATCCTCATCAGAGCCCTTTATTTGTGGGATTTTTCTGCCCTGACCAGCTCTTTCACAGTGTTGAGTTTTGCTATGGCCGGCTCAATAGGGAAGACTGGAGCCACATAGCCATGTTTCATCCATTGAACGATGCAACTCTCAAAGTGTTGCTCCAATTTCCTGACCAGTACTGCAGGTGTCTGTATCTTTCAGGCTGGCTGACGCCAGGATGTAATATGTAAGTGAAGAACACAGCCTTCACGTGCAGTCTTAGACCAGAATGGAAATCTGTAACATGATCTTCATCATCCTCACCCTCATAAATTTCACCATTCAAAAAATCTCTCAATTTTTGGCCCTTTATGCCCTGTTTTCATGGTAACCCCAATTTCAATTGTCTCTCCCGTCTATGGCGTCGGTTTGATTCTGTTGGGTTCACTGGTATTGGTATATTCATGGGGACAATCGTTGGACGGACGTGATGGTGTCCTCCAAAGACAAAACTCACTCTCACCAGCTCAACGACTGGCCAATTACAGTCATCAGCAGTGGGCTTGATAGGTGGTGTCCTGCATACGTTGGATCGGAACAGGCACCACCAAACACCGGTGAGGTGACTCGCTCGCAGTGCAGTGTCTCCTCTGGTGGGTTGCTGCATGACGATTTGACGCTGACTGCTCTCTGGGGGTTGCAGGGATTGTAGCGGGTAGAGCTGGGCTATGGCTGTGGATGAGCGGTTAGAATAATGGCATTGAAGTGGCACAGAAAATGGAACAGCACAAAATGTTTGGTAATTGTCGAGAAAGCGACGAACCGGTTTGAAAGTAAATAAAACGACTTAAGTCTGTGGTGATTGAAGGGGAAATGACAAACCCCCGTTTGATAAGTGTAGGAGAAACGATGAAACTGTTTGGTAAATGTAGGAAAAACGATGAAACTGTTTGGTAAATGTAGGAAAAACGATGAAACTGTTTGGTGAATGTAGGAAAAACGACTGAACTGCTCAGTAACTGCAGATAAAACAACTAAAATGTTTGGTGATTGTGGATGAAATGACTTAACTCTTTGACGATTGAGAGAGGAAAAGACTACACTGTTTGGTGCATGTAGAAAATAATAATTCTTTGGTATATACTCCCCGCAACAAGTTAAGGAACGCCCTACGTTTTTAGTACCTTCTTAAATGAAATGAGTAAAAAAGGCCAGGCCGCCCATTTTGGAAAAAAATGCAGCAGAACGGTACTTGAAACATTGCTCGACACACCGGTATGATTCCTGTACTCACCACTCTGCCACTCAATGCCTCGCCAGCAGCGGGACATTCGTGCAAATGAGGAAATTGCACTGACCGTGGAACAAGCCCCTGCTGACCAGACCGGGCATGTGCAGCGATTCGGCAGATTGCACGTGCAAGCACTGACAACTGTGAACACTGATCCGCACAAACTGCACCAAAATGGGTATCAGAAAGGGCATTAAAAACGACACAACCAGACATGCCTCCAAGAAGACGACTGAGTGCAGTGCACTGCGGGCGCGCTCTGGCATGGCTAGCAGAGGGTGTGTCTTTACGAGAGGTGGGCAGACGTCTTCAGGTGTCGGCCTCAGTCATTCACAGACTCAATGAACGTTATGCGACAACAGGCAGGACGGAAGAACGGGCGCGCACTGGACGTCCTCGTTGCACCAGTCGACGGGATGACCGATTTCTCTGCCTGTCAACTTTACGGGACAGAACAGTCACAACACCCATGCTGAGACGTCGCCTCATTCAAGCAGCAAATGTCAATGTCAGCGTTTCCACTGTCTGCAACCGCCTTCATGAATTTGACCTCCA
Organism: Conus ventricosus; assembly: GCA_018398815.1. NCBI lineage: Eukaryota > Metazoa > Mollusca > Gastropoda > Neogastropoda > Conidae > Conus > Conus ventricosus. The sequence goes on from CM031596.1 coordinate 50,321,922, forward strand.
GTCTCGTCGGCCAGCCATCCGCATTCCACTGACTCAGGGTCACCGACAGGCCCGCCTGGCGTGGTGCCGCCTCCATCAGCATTGGAACAGGCAGCAGTGGTTGAGGATCCTCTTTACCGATGAGTCACGTTTCACTGTCTCATTCAATGATGGCAGGAGACGAGTCTGGCGCAGACAAGGAGAACGATTCACTGCCGCCACCATTCGTGAGGTCGACCGTTATGGAGGTGGTTCGGTAATGGTGTGGGGTGGTTTTCATCTCCATGGCAGAACCCCCCTGTACGTCATCCAGGGATCTTTGACTGGTCAGCGTTATCGGGATGAGATCGTCCGCCCCATTGTGCAGCCAGCTCTCCAGGCCATGGGTCCTGGTGCGACTTTCCAGGACGACAACGCCCCTCCGCATCGAGCCCACGTGGTACGAGACTTCTTCCAGCAGCAGGGATCCAACGCATGGAATGGCCATCGCGCTCTCCAGACCTGGCACCGATAGAGCACCTGTGGGACGTCCTGGGTAGACGAGTTGCTGACAACCACCCTCCGCCCGCTGATGTGGCCCAGCTGACCCAGTTCCTGCAGCAGGAATGGCAGGCCATCCCGCAACAGACCCTTACAACCCTGGTTCATTCCATGCGGCGTCGGTGCAGAGCATGTGTGGCTCAGAATGGCGGCCACACCCACTATTGACTGCTGCTGACTTTTCAAATGGGGGTGTCTCTTTTTTTATTACTGATTGTTCAACGACGTGTGAATGGCTTTCATTGAAATTGTAGCCACAGGTGGCTGAATGACTGGGCGAAACATTCGAGTAAACTGTTTTCCTCTGTCTGTATTAAAACACATTTAACAGCAATTTCTGTAAGCGTTCCTTAACTTGTTGCGGGAGTGTAGTATGTAAAGAAAACCATTAATCTGTTTGGTAACATGTTTTGGATGGAAAGCAAAACTTTGGTCATCGGGTACATACAGAGAGAGAGAGAGAGAGAGGGAGAGAGAGAGAGAGAGAGAGAGAGAGAGAGAGAGATGATCTTTATTCCTAAGGGGGTAGCAGGTAAGTAAGTTGGGTTTTTTTTTCATCTGGCCCTTGGCCCTTCAAGGACTAAGGATATGAATAAATTAACACCATGACACAATATGAAACAACAAAACATGATAATTCATATCATTATACAACACATGCATGCACACTAAAATTTTATATCACACACACTTACACACACACACACACACACACACACACACACACACACACACACACACACACACACACACATACACACACACACACTGTGGAAAGAGCATTTATAAAGCATCAGTCACGATAATAGGAGAGAGAGAGAGAGAGAGAGAGAGAGAGAGAGAGAGAGAGAGAGAGAGAGCATGCACATGTCCACGAATTATTACGTTCATTCTACAGCTCCTAAATACATCACAAACAAAATTGATGAATAGAACACAGAAATTCAACACACACGCTCACTCACTGACTCTCACTCCTGTGACAAGCCAGTAGTCAAGACCAACCCTGGAAACCTGTCACCACCACGATGTCCAACCTGAGAAGACTAAATCACATTAGTGCTTGACTCCCCCATCCAGTTCATATGGGTCAAGGTTACACTACCCATAATCCCTTAAACCTTTTACCCTAATGGTCTCAAGAGTCGGTGAAGACGACGGCGGAGGGACAAAGGCAGTGTGAGACAGCACGTGCACGTTTGTGTGCGTTCAGTGTCAGGTTCGCCCAAGCCTGCTGCGAGAGTCCACATGTAAGTTAGATAATTAGATAGTGCCTGAGGGCGGGTCTCGTCTCTGCTCACAGCTGTGTGCTGAATGGGGTGTGGAGAGAACATGGCGGATGACTAGTCGATTAACCCTTTCAGTATTACATGTTGTCGCTGTGTCCTTATAGGCCTTTGGGACGTAAAAGTGAGAGGAGCTTAGCGATAAAAGAAATATCCACTACCTCTTCGTTTTTTTGTTTTATCCTTCTTTATCGTGTTTCCCCATTTATTCAATGTTAGCCTTCTTGGCTTTGTGGATTAATCATATGTGTCATGATCCAAAGGTCTTAGGCTTAATCCACATCTGACACAACGAGATTTGCTCTTCAAAACCAACATGCTTTGAATTCAGACTCTTCCAAGTCCTTCACATAAACCTTTACACCTAGGTGTTGTGTATGACTGCATGCATTTCAAAAGTTAAGAAAGAATGTGTGTACAATGACTGCCTTCCCATCTACCCATTCCCTCTAGTAGAGTAGAATACTGAATACTTGAGGGATGGGTTACACATATATCATGCACCCGTGCAAAATTCCTAAATACGATTGATATTCAAAGTTAAACAATGATGAATTATCTGCCAAATGTTTGGCATACATGCCATTATTTGCACATATCCAATTACGTCAATGTGGGTTTCATACATGCTTGCATATTGAGATTCCTGTGGACAATTTTATGGGAAATTGAATGTTAGAGAGGCGCATGCGTGCAGATGCGCGCGCACGTGAGCGCCCCATGTGTGTGTGTGTGTGTGTGTGTGTGTGTGTGTGTGTGTGTGTGTGTGTGTGTGTGTTCCATTCAATTACTTTCTCAAATGAAAAAATGTGAAAAACGTTGGCCAACACATAATCTGATGAAATCTGACAAGCATGCTCTCTCCCCCTGTCTCTGTCTCTGTCTCTCTGTCTTTCTGTCTCTTTTTCTGTCTGTCTGTCCGTCTGTCTCTGTCTCTGTCTCTGTCTCTGTCTCTCTCTCTCTCTCTCTCTCTCTCTCTCTCTTCTCTCTCTCTCTCTCTCTCTCTCTCTCTCGTCTTCCTCACCCTCTCCCATCCTCTCTCCATCCCCCATCTCCACCCCACCCACTCCCAATTTTAAGCTACACGCCTTTAAATATTGATTCCTGTGTTGTTTGTGCTGTATGTCAATTTAAGCTACACTCCTTTAAATATTGATTCCTATGTTGTTTTTGCTGTATGTCAATTTAAGCTACACTCCTTTAAATATTGATTCCTGTGTTGTTTGTGCTGTATGTCAAATTTTTTGTTTTACCTTTTCCTTCCTTCCCTTTGGTGATTTATGATTCATATGAATGTTAAAATGAAATTACATATTAAAAAAAGTTCGTTAAAACGTATATGTCGTGCTCTCAGGTGTCGTGTTTAGGCCTTATCCCCAGAGACAAAGATGCAGGCTACCTTAATGAGAGGAGTAACAGCCATTACAATGGTGGGTGTCAGAGTTCTTGCCAAGTAATTAAACCCATTTCATGCGATGTTGAGTTTTTGTAGCACAGAGATCAGGATTCCATTTTATGTCTTTTGCTTTCGCTCCGACGTGTTCATTCCTTTCATGTTTTTTTTTCTTATCCCATTTTTCTCTCTCTGTCTGTGTTTGTCTGTCTGTCTGTCTGTCTCTCTCTCTCTCTCTCTCTCTCTCTCTCTCTCTCTCTCTCTCTCTCTCTCACACACACACACACACACACACACACACACACACACACACACACACACACACACACACACACACACACACGCACGCACGCACGCACGCACGCACGCACGCACGCACGCACGCACGCACGCACGCACACACACACACACACACACACACACACACACACACACACACACACATACCCACGCACACACACATTTATACCCAAACAAACAAACACATACGTGCACATACATTTACACACTCTCGAACATTCACTCAAGCACACACATATATACCAATAAATACATTCACATACGTACACGGACACATACAGAGGCGCTTTATTTCCTCTCTCTCTCTCTCTCTCTCTCTCTCTCTCTCTCTCTCTCTCTCTCTCTCTCTCTCTCTCTCTCTCTGTCTCTCTCTCTCTCTCTCTGTCTATCTAAATGTCTGATTTTTTTCACCAACCGTGGATACCCTAGTGCCGTCATCAATGATGCTCTCAGCCGCACTGCAGCTAAATCCAGAACATCTACTCTGGAAACTAAACCTCCCAAAGAGACAGACAGACCCACTGCCTGCCTTCTCTTCCATCCTCAAAATCTGCCCATCTGCAGGATCCTAAAGTCTAACTGGCACATGGTAGAAAATCATAAACCTGCCTTTGAGACGAAACCTATGATCACTTTCAAACGTGACAAAAACCTCAAAGACCTACTGGTGCGTTCTAAGCTGAACAAAATCTTCACACCTAAGCCACCAGGTACTTTCCCCTGCTCTAAACCCAACTGCAAAATCTGCTCTCTCACCAAACCAGACACCATCCTACATGGCCCCACAGGCTCTTTCACTATTAAACGCACTTTCTCCTGCCAGAGCCACAACATTGTGTATGCCATCCACTGTCAGCTGTGCGATAAGATCTATGTAGGTGAGACATCTCGCACACTTGAGACACGCATCTCTGAACACCTGGCCGACATCCGCCACCATCGGCCCAAACCAGTCGCTCTACACTTCAACCATGCCCAACACAACATCAACCATGTCAAAGTCTTGGCACTTTGGCAATCTAAGAGTGACAACTTGGAACGCGTTATGCAGGAATCTCATCTCATTGCCAAACTGGGCACCGTCCACCCTCATGGCATCAACGTCCAAAAGTAGTATGTGCCATTCCATCTCTGCAGCTCCAGCCTGAAATATCCTCCACCTACGCACACCCTACCTCTGTTTACCTCAGACATAGGTTGCAGCTATCATCCTCTTCCCTTTTCCTACACTCTCTGAGTCTCCCCATTTGCTACATCAATCGACTTACCCCCCCCCCCCCCCCCCCCCCTCCTACCCTAGAAATGATGTGTGTAGGGATGTTGGTGGGTATGGCAGTTGTTGGGGGTGGAGGTGGGGGCAACCAATGAATAAGGCTGATGGAAAAAAAAAATACACACACACACACACACACACACACACACACTCACACTCACTCACACACATACACACACACATAATGAATAGAATGCTATCTCCTTTATCGTTGGTCGTGAAGGGAGAGGGTGTGGGGGGAATAGAGAGAGAGAGAGAGAGAGAGAGAGAGAGAGAGAGATTTTGTGTATAGGTGTGAATATGTTGCCCCTCCCCCTCCCCCTCCCCCAATTAGTACGTAAACCCATCCCCTTCTTCCCTCCACCCTCATAGCATCAACACCTTAAAGTAACATGTACCAACCCACCACTTCAATCACAGCCCACTATATCCTCCCACAACACACACACATACTACCTTATCTCCCACTATTCACCTCACACATAACTTATAGCTATCTG